>JAYKAV010001709.1:209877-524731 GCA_035582835.1 Phoebastria nigripes
GTTTAGTGGGCACGATGGTGTTGGGTTGATGGTTGGACTCGATGATCTTAGAGGTCTTTTCCAACCTTAATGATTCTATGATTCTATGGTGCCACTCTCATTTCCACCATGCAGTCAAGTCACAATCCCTGTGGAAATGTACACCACAGAAAGAGCAGCTGTCCAGAAAGTCTCCAACTACCTTTCTTACCATTTCAGCACTGTTTCCTTCTTCTGAGGTAGGCCAGTGTGCTCTGCACATGCCTACTTACTAAGCTTGCAGTGCTTTTCTTTGGATTCTCTGCACCACTGACTTGTATTTTGGTTGGCATTTTGTGCTGGTTTTGGCTGGGATAGAGTTAATTTTCTTCATAGTAGCTAGTATGGGGCTATGTTTTGGATTTGTGCTGGAAACAGTGTTGATAACACAGGGATGTTTTAGTTACTGCTGAGCAGTGCTTACACAGAGTCAAGGCCTTTTCTGCTCCTCACCCCACCCCACCAGCGAGTAGGCTGGGGGTGCACAAGATGCTGGAGGAGGGGACACAGCCGGGACAGCTGACCCCAACTGACCAAAGGGGTATTCCATACCATATGACGTCATGCTCAGCATATAAAGCTGGGGGAAGAAGAAGGAAGGGAGGGACATTCGGAGTGATGGTGTTTGTCTTCCCAAGTCATCATTACGCGTGATGGAGCCCTGGTTTCCTGCAGATGGCTGAACACCTGCCTGCCAATGGGAAGTAGGGAATGAATTCCTTGTTTTGCTTTGCTTGCACATGCGGCTTTTGCTTTCCCTATTAAACTGTCTTTATCTCAACCCACAAGTTTTCTCACTTTTACTCTTCCGATTCTCTCCCCCATCCCACCGGCAGGGAGCGAGCGAGCGGCTGTGTGGTGCTTAGTTGCTGGCTGGGGTTAAACCACGACACACTTAAAATGTCATTCTTAACAGCAACATTGGGAGGAATTAAACAGCAATCAGAAATCAACAGTTTTTAGGAAATAACTGGTTGTGAATAGCAGTTCTTGTGCCTTGCTTCAAAATCCTTCAGCATCAGCCTGCAATTGGGGAAAGAACAAAAGAGATTCCAGAGATGGAGACGTTTTTCCTGAGAGGGTATGTGTGTGCAGAGGGGGTGAGTGCTAACTGTCCCACCTCTGCTCCTTGTGTTAAAGCCAACCTGGCACAGAAATCAAGTGGGATTTAGTGCAGTTGTAAACCAGAAAGGCAAGAGGAGCAGTGTCTTTCCCAGCTACCGCCTTATGTTTTCCCTCCCCCACTGGGGGCCTTGGGAGGTTGCTGCTGCATTGGTAGAAGATAACTGAAACGTGCATTCATAGCAGCAAAAATCAGTTTTAAAAAATTTCCCAGGTGAGTGTCAGTGTGCCGCTAATCAAATTGAGGGTTGATTGCAAAACTAAAAATGAAGTAAACGCTTTGCATAATTTGGTAGACTGCTGCTGCATGTGTGTGTGTATGTGTTTATAGACTCTTCCTTAAGCATTGTGAATTGAATTAATCATGGAAAGAGAGGCACTCTGTGTTCATATTCTTGATGCAGTTTCAGAGCTGTTTTGTATGTTCCAGACTGGAGTAAGGGCTGGATTAGGAGATATGGGAGAGACCGGGCCTTGTTCTCCAACAGCTATATTTGTGGGCAAGATTTAAAGGCAGTTCAATGTATTTCGCATTACTTGAGAAATTTCAGACTGCATTCCATATTTACTGTGTAGAAAGGGAAAGAGCTGTTTTATCTCAGCTTCTAGGAAGTTAAATGCTTCTAGCTGAAGTTAAATGTCTGTGCCTGCTTGGGTAACCACAGCTATTGAAATAAAGCACATGAAATCCCAGATCCAGTTGCAACACCCCAAAAATGCAGCCTTAATGCTTCTGAGAAGGCCCCACAAATTGCCAGTTCTCATCAAGCATCAATCAGTGCCCCTGAAGCCAAGCTTATTTACATCAGCCCAGAGTCTGGTCCATGAAGTAAATACACGTTCTTTCTCTCACTAAGACCTCACAAATTCCCCAGCCCTACCCAAGCCTACAGCAGCTTTCTGTCTCATTTACATTGGTTTGAGTTGGATGAGTTAAGATTAAGCAGAGGGATTGGCACAGTAAGAGAGTCAGCCAGCCCTATGATGCCTTTCAGTTGGCTGCAAGTAGACTGAACTAACCCCCTTTCTCCCTACAAAGACTTCAACATAAACAGCTTCCTGGCAGTGCAGATGGATTGCTCTGTTCAAGCCAGCCCTATTTTGTTCTGCAAGATGAAACAAAATGACCACAGCTTATTTGACTAGCTCTAGATTCATTGCTTTGACGTGTTTTCTCAGTAAAGCCAAACCCAACCTGTGGCAGTTACCTGGAGCATTGGACTGGACCCATCGCTTTTAATTCTTTTCTTTCTTTGAGAAAGGAAGGAGCTTCTAAGAGGTTCCTTAAAGCCTCCTCATTTTCCCTCCCATACTAATCCTGTCCTTCAGGATATCACCATCAGTCCTTAGGTGCTGTCAGGCTGCAGCGCAGAGCTCATTGGCATGCCAGGTCCTTATCCGTACATTTGTGTGGTCTCACAAAGCAGCATGTAGGGATGCTTTGGCAATACAAAAGGAAGGTTTTCCTAGCTGTCATGGTGAAAGGAGAAGGCACTGGAAAACACTAGTTTAAATCTCGGTGCAGTGCTCCCCCAGTGACTGTTAACTTAACCTTCAAGTGCCTCCATATTCCTACTGGTAGGAAGGCGTAAATAGGGGAAAAAAGGGGAAAATGGAATGAAGCTACTAATTAATATCTGTAAAGCCACTAAACGATCAGTGCAAATCCTTGTGTGAGACAATCAAACAGTGTACTGAAGGGTCTGCTAATTTGTACTCCCTTGCAAGTGTAGGTACAGGAATAGCACTCTCCTCCTGCAGGCAGGGCTGCCTGCAGTTGGTTGAGGGGCTGAGGGAGGCCAGGCAGAAGCAGCAAGGCGCTTTGGGAAACAGCCAGGAATTGCAAGGAGCAGGGAGAGGTCTCAAAATCCCACCCAGCCTACAGGTTCCCTGCTGAGCTGGTCCTGCAAGAGGAAAGAAAACATGGTATTATCCCTCAAAAGCTGCTGCCTTGCTTTCTGTGCCTGCCCTCTTCTAGCTGCTGGGGGTGTCATGAACAGCACAGCCAGAAAAGCAGAACAGGGTAGGGACTTCTTCCCCAGTGCCATCAGCCTGGGGGGACTGATACTGGCAAGGCCAGAGCCTCCAATGAGTATGGGACAGCACACGGTCACAGTGAAGTGGGCTGAGGAGGAGCAAGAAGACAGAGAGAACGCTGTCAGCAGGTGTTTTGGATGCTCAGAGATGCATCGCTATCAAGGCTGTGAGGCATACATTTGCAACATGGCCATAGGCTGGCAGTATCAAGCTATGAAGGCAGAAGAGGCTGAGGAGAGTGCTGGTGCCTTCCCGCAGAGGTGGTCCATGGGAGGAACACTGTGCTCTTGGATGAGAGAGAAAGGGGAAGCCTCAGGGCTGCCTGAGAATGTTGAAGAGGGCATACTGAACTGGTGCTTTCCATCTAGCTGTTATTCCCTCCTTGCTCAACCACCTCTGTTGTTCCCTGACCCAGTCCTCTGCTCCAGGCAGTACTTTGTGTTGGGGTTTTTTTGCCCCTCTCAGCCTCTCATAAAGGTGTAAATAACCCTTCCCACTCCATGTGGATCTGCAGGGCTCTGCTATTCTCCTGCAGGGCTAAAAATTGTCTGCAGCAAAGCAGCTGCTCTGTAGAATTTATCTGACTAAAAGATTAGACTCCCTGAAATGCATCGAAGGGCTAGATCCTCACGGCTGGTATAAATCCTCATTTACAACATAGATCACAGCTATAACCAACATGTAAATCACAATGCTCCCTTCTGACTTGAAAATCTATGAATCTATGAAAATTGGCGTAATTGCATTGATTTCAGGAGGGCTGCTGTGATTTACGCCGGCTGGGGACGCGGCCCGGCGTACGCCCATCCTGTTAGAACAAATTAGAATTCTCTCTGTGGCACGGCAGTTCAGCATCCAGGCAGGCTGGGTCAGCGGCAGCGTGCTGCGCCTGCCGTCAGCTCCTCTGGTTCTCCCGGGGCCCACAGAGGAGCGGGGCTCTCAGCTGCCCCCTGAACACTAAGCCTGTGCCTTTGCCTTTGCCTCCCTGTTAGGCTGCGTTTGAAAAATACTATCGCCCAGCAAAGTGGTACAGTGTAGAAACGTAGGAACAGCAGTGGTTTGACCAAGAGAAGCCTGTGGGTGTTTTCACAAGCTAACTTGTCCTGTCAGATGTGGTTCAGGAAATGCTTTTGCAGAATGCATCCTGCACTTTTGCCCATAGACCTCTCTGAAGCCCTCAGTGCCAGTTCCTTGGCATAGCAAAGGATGCATGCACAGTAAGCATCAAATCAGATTAAGAGCCGTTGAGTCTTTACTGTGTGCAATGAAGGGATCTTGCTTTCTGGCTGCTGCATAAGTGGAGGCTGCTGCAAAATTAGAAGAGGGTGAACAAATAGCAAAGGGGAAATATGGAGAAAAATCCCAAACAAGGCATTTTGTTCTGCATGCAACCCATAAGAAAGCTCAAGATTGTTTACTATTAACTGGGTTTACATGGGATTGTTTTCAGGTAGAATAGCAATTCACCTTAAAGTCTCTGGAATAAGAATCAAAGTCATTAGTCTCACACAGCATTTACTAAAGCCTTTGTTGATAGTGAAAGCTCTATTTAAGGCTACATTTGCACTTGTCTTACAATGGCTTGTTTTCTGGTGCTTACAATTCTCTGAAAAAATTACTCCTCTGGATTAAATTTTCAATGCCTGGCCTTTGCTCAGGAGCAAAATTTTGTTGTTTTGGAGAGAAACATATTGATCACGTTTCTAAGAAAAAGTAGAAAACAAACTTTTATGTTATCAAATTACATTTGGATTCTTTTGCATACAATTTAATCCAGATGAAATCTTCAAGTTAAAAGTATGTAGTTTGCTTAATTCTCACCCAGGACTGGAGTCAGGGTCAATTGATTTTGGACATGTTCAATGAACAGTTTCCACTGTGCTTAGAGTCATGAGAGTGCAAGTCACAACAAATAAATATTGACAGGACTGTGAAAGCACAGAATGTGGCCAAATTCTTCTTTTGACTACACAGTTGTGTATCTCGGGGGATATTGATGTTGCTTTTGCATATTTTCATAATCCAGGCTTTGGAGGACTTTCAGGTTTGGATTTTGTTTTAAATTGTCTGGTTATGGTGCTATGATGGATGTTTAATTTCTGTAAAGATCTGTGTAAATAATAGATCTCATTTTGATGGCCAACCTTAAACTTGCAGCTTCTAGTGAATAAACAACAGAACCACAGTGTTTCACCCAGCTCTGTTGCAACAGCCATTTCCAGTCTAAAGCAGAGTCCAGAGATTGTATCAGGGGTATGAGTCTGCCACTAGTTTCTGTCATTAGCAAGTAAAAGAGACGGAAGCACTAAATGCAGGGTGTGCACCCTCCCCCTCCCCCCTGCTTCCAAACACTGCTCTTTGGTGGGGAGGGGATGTTTGGTCATCCAACCCCCTTGGTCCCCTGGGCTGCACCGTGTCTATCAGGGAGTTCCTCCCTGTGCTGGACTGCCTAGCATCTCAGCCACCGCAACAAAAGACAGGCCAATGCTCTAAAATGTCCTGTAAAAAATCAACCTGCTTACATACTTTGCAGTCTCATCCTCTATTATGTTGAAAGAAAGTCAGCCTGGACACATTTAGTATGAAAGCTGCCACTGATTGCAGGTTTTATTGGCACTTGCCAGAGCTGGCTCCAACACAAGTTTCTGTGAGCTAGGTGTGGCCCCGAAAACCTCCATCCCACTCATGCCAGACCTGTCCTGGCTTGCTTGTGTGAGGAAAAGAGCTCATACTTGGTGCACAAAAACCCTTTACGGGAAGGATATCTTGACCTAGCTACAAATAGGAAGAGGATGCCTTCTCAGGCAACTCGCTTTTCTGTCCTCCTTTTATCTTGTGCTGCTGTGCTTCCTCCCCACCTCATTGCCAGGGAAACCTTTTTCCTCTGGCAAATGCTGCTCTGACAATGAAACTGTTTGCGTGGAACATCCCTGCCTCATCAGAAAATCTGTTTTTGGTGGCTTTTTTCTGGCTGGCTTGCCTGGGAGGGTGGTGACTCAAATCATCTCCACATGTGTGAGTGAAAGGAGTGCCTGGCATCTGCAGCTGGCTACCTGATGAGTGGCCATGCTGCTCGACTTTACCTTCTACCCTCTCAGGGAGCTGGGGACCTATCTAACATGCAAGCGGGGCAGGTCCCTGGCTGCCTCATGAGTTTCCCAGCCGGCTGGCGGGAGGGTGGGCTGGTGCCTGCCACTGAAGCAGGTTGTTCCGTTCCTGCTTAGTGGATGTTTTTATTACAGTGTGAAATGAAGCAAAATATCAAAGCTGGCTGAGACTCTGTTGTGAGGAAATCCTCTGATCTTGCTAGCTCAGCTCAGTGTTTAGCCTTTTATCAGGACATGAGCTCATTGCTGTTCAGGCTAAAGACAGAGCTTTGTATGGATGCTTTGCTTTCAGTCTTGAAATTCTCAGTTTGACTTGCAGCTTGTGTCAGAAAGGGCCTGATCACAAAAAATGTTAATGCTTTTACCAGGAAAGTTAGCAAGCACTTACGTGTCACTCTTCCAAGGGATACAGGTGTGTAAGTAGAGAAGAGTCACACATCTCTCTTTGAATCAGGTTCTCAGAGCATCCATCTAGATACCATACTAATTATCTTCTGTAGAAGACCCCCAATTTCTTTTATGTCACTGAGAGCTCTAGTTGCCTGGCAATACTCAGTAACATCCAAGTGCCTCAGAGGACTGGATGTAAACTGCAACATTGGCGCATTGTAAATGGAGGCAGGCGTATTTCAAGATTTTTACAGAGGAAAAAAGGTGTGCAGAAAAGTTTAAACAGACAGCTGAAATAAGTTCTTTTTATTCACATGATATTTTATTCCTTGTGATAACCAACTTCTGCTTTTATTAAATAAACTCCAACAAAACCTCCCCTAGCCTTTGTCTGATGTTTTATTTTCCTGTTGCTAATCTGTGTGTCATACTCATGATTCTGTTGCTGCCAAAATTTAGACAAGGGGATGTCTGACTAGGATATCCAGAGCCTTGTCAGAATATGCAGGGCAGGACTGGGGGACATGGCCAGAGGTATCAGCCTGCCTTGGTGCTGGCTGGGCCATCTCGAGGGCTGTCACAAGGCTCCTGACGTGAGCATGGGCTCACATGCTCTGTGACAGTGAGCGTGGGTTGTGTGACCTGATGGGCAGCTTACCAGCAGGGCCAAATGGCCAGTTCTTCAAGTTGTGACCATGTCTCTTTCCCCAAGGCAAGCTTGTTAATAGCTCGAAGACTTGGTGATAGATTTAGCCTCACTTTCCAGAGCTGGCACACTGTGGCAACTCCAGCATAATGCCTGATCTACTGCAGAAGAGGCACTCGCCCTGCTCTGTGCCTTTTCCCTCAATATAGCCCACACCTAAGCAGCACGATTGCCTTCACCTGGCTTCCTAGGTCCTGTTTCCAGGCTGTACTCCACAGCAAGATCAGGTATTCGGAGGACCTCTGTTTTGTTACAGAAAGACTCAGACTCCACCAGTCAAAGGACTACTCAGAGCATTTAAGCTACAATTTATGGCTTAAATCCAGGCTCAGCAGCAGGCGGTCACACGCATTAGTGCCTGCCTCAGTGTGGTAGCCCTCTATTGCAGAGCAAGAGAAAACTTCAGAAAAAGTTGGCAGAGTGTTGGCTTTGTTTTGTTTTCTGTTCTGTTTGGTATTTCATCTAATGTTCAGGGGAGTATTTTTTTTTTTCATAGCAGACTTTGTCTTCGTAGTGCCTCTGAACATAGGACAGCAGCTGAATGCTGTGTTTGCCACATGGCTGGGGAAATGCATGTTTCTGTCAGCTCACAGTTTTCTTCCTTTAGCAGTGACAGAAATGAGTTGTAATCGAGCACTGCTGTGGAAGTTACCCCTGCTTAACTCTAAGGTGAAGCCTGTTTGTTTGTATTGTAAACTCTAATTCAGCAATGACCAGTTCAAATTGTGCTTTTAAATGCAAAGGTATGTAAAATGGTTGTGTCATGGACAGTTGACCTACCATTTAAGTGTTTTTCTTGCTCAGATTGCAGTTCCTCATAGTCTGGAGTAACAGCTTTCCAGAAGATCTGTGATAAAATGTTCTCGAGCTCTTTCCTGGGGGAACTGGGTTTCGTAACTGGATTTTTCCTTTTTCTCTTAACAGACTTGAAGTGGTGCCTGTAGTGGGAAGAGGAGCTGCCATATCCCAGCCCATTCCAAGTGGAAAGAGGATCCTGATTGTCACGGTTTAACCCCAGCTGGCAACTAAGCACCACGCAGCCGCTCGCTCACTCCCGCCCGGTGGAATGGGGGAGAGAATCGGAAGAGTAAAAGTGAGATAAAGACAGTTTAATAGGTAAAGCAAAAGCCGCACATGCAAGCAAAGCAAAACAAGGAATTCATTCGCTACTTCCCATCGGCAGGCAGGTGTTCAGCCATCTGCAGGAAACCAGGGCTCCATCACACATAACGGTGACTTGGGAAGACAAACGCCATCACTCCAAACACCCCCTCTTCCTTCTTCTTCCCCCAGCTTTATATGCTGAGCATGACGTCATATGGTATGGAATACCCCTTTGGTCAGTTGGGGTCAGCTGTCCCGGCTGTGTCCCCTCCTCCAGCATCTTGTGCACCCCCAGCCTACTCGCTGGTGGGGTGGTGTGAGGAGCAGAAAAGACCTTGACTCTGTGTAAGCACTGCTCAGCAGTAACTAAAACATCCCTGTGTTATCAACACTGTTTCCAGCACAAATCCAAAACATAGCCCCATACTAGCTACTATGAAGAAAATTAACTCTATCCCAGCCAAAACCAGCACACTGCTGCTGCCTCTAGCTGTCCACCAAAAAGCTCACCATCATGTGCGTATTCCATGACTGAGAGAAGAACACTTTGGCACCCGTTCACACTTCACATCATCACAAAGGTGATGCTGGGGAAGCACAAACTATTGTATTCTGAATGAAGAAAAGCATAACATAAAGAAGGCTGTGCTCTCTCTCTGTCATATCTTCGAACACCACAGTCAGCGCTACTTTCCCTGCATTCCCTTTCTTTTCCTTAATATCAAGAGTGGCCCTCAAGAAGACGTTGTGCTCCATGCCTCTGGGTGGTGCTTGGTACAAGTCAAAGAAAATTGAACTTTCATGGCAGTATAATTCAACATCCTCTCACTGCACAGCTGTGTGGATGCCAGGCTTCAACCATTCCCTTCAGTGTGGGCACTACGTCATTCTTGCCATTTCCTCTTGCAGTAACCTAAGGCATGAATGCTGTTGGTCAACAAGCAGGTAATTTAAATATTAAGAGAAATGTAGGAGAGGCATGCCAGGGGAGCAGGGACTTCAGGATGAAGTACCTGCCATAGATTAAAGATCATAAGATTATTGTACTTTCCTAGTTTTGATTAATTACTTTCCTTGTTTGTTTTTTACCTGCTAATTTAGCTTCTTTGTTACTTTAGGTATACGTGACATAAGTGTCTAATACAATTTACCGCAATATATTTGTCACATTATGAAAATCAGAGTGTTATCTTCATCAATTACAAGCAAAAAAGTTCCTGGAAGTAATAAGGAAAAAAAGCTAGATTTGTATTTCAGTGGACTCTTGAAGGCTTATCTCCATGGGAATGCTATATGTAAATCTGCAATGTTTCATCTAGATTGTGTTTAGTCCTGCATTTGGACTTCAACTCTATGGTAAGGGCAAGGTATCTCTCCACAACAGAAGTGAAGTAAGCTGCCCTGGAGTTAGTGAAGGTGTGCAAGATCAGCCACAAACTAGCTAATGTCCTGTATGTCCTGCTCCATCTTGTCTTGCAGCAAATTGTGTATACCTTCAGTTAATATTTTTGCTTGTAATCAGACTGTTGGATAATCAGGATAGTTACAGTGTTAAATAACAGGTGGTGTAGTGGAGAAAGCAGCATTGTGCCGCTTTATTTGAAGTGTACCTGCTGCCTGTTGCAAACCTTCTCAGTGCTTCCCCTTTCCCCTTCCTGACAAGTTAGCTGTCCTGTCTACACAGAGTAAACAATGATTGCAAAATTCTCTAGTACACAGGCCTACTGAAGTCTCCCTGCCAGATGTGCACCTGGCTACAGTGTCTGAGCCTGCTTCTTGATCCTTCGTGCTTTTAAGCACCGCTTGGTCTAAAGTGGCTACTGCGCTCTTACTTCTTTTGCTTCTTCTGGCACACTTTCTAGAAATGAGAACACAGAGCTCTGCTGATCCCAGGAATCATGCTCACCTCCTTTTCCTGTACCAGAATTTTGCAGTGCCATAAACTCATGCTTTCTCAGAATCTCCCTTCACAGTTCTTATCATAAATATTAGAAGCCATATTATTCTTTATTTTAGTAGCATAAAAAATACACTAAGGTAGACAAAGCAGTGAGTTATCAGTCCTGTTTCCTGCCACACTTTCTTTAGCATTCTCAAGTGCTCTTTGGGTTAAGATCAGTTTATAGGAGCTGAAGATATGGCCTTATACACAAAAAATACATGTAAATGATTAAAAAATATGGTAAAATGATTTTCCAAAATACCTCCTTTTAATAGCTCTCCATTTTTCCAGAATAACCGTAAAGGCTTTCTTTTTTACACAGAAAGATTCAGTGTCAGGATTGCAACATCAGAACTTTCATGGATGTAAATTTTCACAAGGAAGAAGACAATGTAATTTTACTGAAGCTGATTCTATACTGCCCCATGCATTGTACAATCATTTCTACTTTTACCATGTTGGGTGTGAGACACCCTTGGCTTAGAATAGTAGAGATTTAAAGTCACTTAGTGTTGGTCTGAATGACTATGTAAATTGCAAGAGGCAGAGAATCAGATTCTGTGCCTATAAATTTTATCAAGCCAGCTGCTTGTCAAATTTCATTTTTGCTTTATTTAATCATTAGATATTACTGGGAGAAAATTGCACATTCTGCTGTTAGTTCTTCTGGTGTAAATCTGGAATAATAGCCTAATTCTTATCTCCTTTGGTCTGGTACCAGTGGAAATCAATTGCAGTGAAATTTACTTTAGATTTAAGCTACCATATTCATAGCATAATGTGGTCTTTGTGGTTCTTAAAAAAGATGCAAGGAAATGCCTACAGTTGTAAAAAACAATTCAGGCCACCTGATTTCATATCATAGCATTTACTTCGGTATGCTGTATTGTATTCTACTGCATACCTTTGAGCATCAGACATTCAATTGGCTGGCCGTTGAGCTAGCTATAGTTAAAAAAATAGTTACTGGCACATAATGAGTCAGCCATCAGGTTTACAGGGAGAGGCAAAACTGCTAATTGTTGCAGCAGTACCTGAAGCAAAGGTGTGGCTAAGTTAGCAAGTATCTACCATTCAAACAGTGATCAGCTTCTACCTTAATGTCTTGGAAAAGCTCTTCATGTGTTATATAATCCCTTCTGCACACTTTTCCTGCAAAGTTATCCTGGGAACAGAGTGGGTAGATGGGGTGATGTGCCCTGGTCAATTTATCTTCTGTGGGGCTGAGACCATTGCAAAACAGTAGAAGAGGTGCTTGAGATGAAACACGAGAGCCTAARTCAGCAGTTGCAAGCAGGGGGGCAGGAGTGGCTGTGGGAAACGCAGGAGCGGGGCTGGTTGTATATAAACTGAACTGAAGCCCTGGTTCTTCACAAGTACTTTGTGTAACAGGGGAGAGGCATAAGTTATCGTCAGTCTTAGAACAGACCGCTACTATGCACACATGGGGCAATGCCAGCATGTTTTAGCTGAAGAGATGTAATGCTACCATGGATGAGGGGCAGAGGATCTGCCCAACAGGGAATTTATCCAAACTGGTGCCATTTGGCTTCTTCTTGGCAGTTCCCACGTGCAAAGTGTTCAGAGAACATCTAGCTAAAGGGTGTTAGCTCTCCAATTACCCTTGCCTAGTATAATGGCTCCCAGAGGCCCATTCTTTGCTGCTATAAATTAGAATAACCCTTAAGGTTGACTAATTTGTCCATGCCCTTTACTAGGGATGAGGGTGATACGCAGGAGATGTAGAGCTGCCTTCTCCCCTCATAGCCTCAGGGCTCTCTTATCCACCTCAGCCCAGCCAGCAGTGGGGATCAGTTATAGTCCTGACTTCCCGCTAACGGTAAGAAAAAGCTGCCTAGGCAGGGTGTCACATGGGCTGAACTAAATCCCTGCAGAAATGCACCGCCGTTCTCTTCTGCGGAAAGCCTGCACAGCAAGGCACTACCTTCCGCACACTGCTGCCTCCCTTCTTCTCCCATTTCCACATGTGCTCCCTTACAGGTGTGCTCACTCAGGGTGAAGGCTGGAGGGCTGTCTTGAACCAGGCAGTGAAGCATCCTTGGCCTGCCAACAGGTATTGCTGGGCCCATGTGAGCAGACAGCAGTGATGAGGCAAGTATTTGTTTGTGTGGGGCCACAATCCTGATGGCTTGCGCAGATGCACCGAGACACCACTGATCACATTGCATTCACAACCAACACGTGCCGAGCAGCCCTGAGAAAGCAAAGCAAGCATTTCCAGTCCTCTGGCTACAGCAGCGCTGGGGTTGCATAGCCCAATAGGTGCTTGCATGAGCAGCAAGCATGGGTTGTCCCTTGTCTGTGACTCAGGAAAAAAAGATTTTTTTTCTTTTTGGTTGCCTATGGACCTTCTTCAGCTTCCCAAAAGTTGCATTTTCAGCATGGAGAGATGCTGCTAGGAGCCCGAGGAGCCAATGATGTGCTGATCTGCAAGTATAACTTAAAGGAAAAGGAAGAGACCTTGTGTGGAGAAACCTTCACCTGAAAGGAACTGTTTTGTTCTGCTTTAATCTCTGTTGTTTGACTGACCCTTTCTGCAAACCTAGTGCACTGCTGCTGTATCTTTGTAGCCAGGCAGCAGAGGTCATTTCCATCCTGGAAATGGTAATTTGATAAAGTGCTAGAGGTGAACGTGCAAGGGAGTGATATTACCCCAGCCTAAAAGTTCCTTTAGAGTGGCTGCTCAGATTTAGAAGAGGTTCCAGAGGAGCCTCTGCATCCCCACCAGTGGCTGATGGAAGTTGGCACATTTATTTTTACAGTGTAGAGCTGGGAATGGGGGTGTCTACACTGGGTTTCATGTAGGCACCTCACCCTCCAACCTTTGTTAAGCTGTGTTTAGGTATACCTGACAACCCTTGGGGTTCCCTGTCCCGTTCTTTGCACCCTCCCAGCAGCTTGGGGAACTGATCCCCCTGAAGAGTAACCTTGGGAGGGTGGGGGGAGGCTGTGTTATTTTTCAGCCACACCAGTTCCCTGATCCACTTCCTATACAGCAGAGCAAGCATTTGTCCCAGCACAGCAGATGGGTGGTGTGACGAGGGAACCAGTGGGGAAGGGAGAAGAGATTAAGTCTACTAAACCAGCATTGCCACCAAACAAATGTGCCTTGAATTGCAGCTGCTGGAAGCTCATCTGTCAGTGTTTCCCATACAGAAAGGTGCCTTTTTGAAGGGTGACAGGAAACAGGAGTCGAGCTTAAGAACTAACCTTTGAGAAGCAAATTTATTTCAGTTACATCTGAAAGAAGCCAGATATTCTTTTGTTTAAGTTTATCCAGCCAAACCACTGTCAGTTGCCCTGTTTCCCTTTGAATTATCTCCTCTGAGTTCCCTGCAGTGCCTTGAGTTTACTCTGGAGGGAATGGGAGTAGAATTGAGCTATGGTGGCTCATTTCCCTGTGGTTTTCTGAAGAAAACAAATCCGTGACATGGGGATCCCTGTGTGTTACCTGCTGGCTTAGGCAGAAGGTAAGTGAAGGCATCTAACTGCACCCAAATGCTTGCAGAGCAGCTGTCAGTCACAGACTGAAAGGGCTGGCATGATGGAGGGCAGGAAAAGTATGTGAAGAACGAGGAGACTGACTCCCCTTTCACTGATGCGAGTGTTTATCAAGAGACTTCTTTCGTGTTAGTGTTATTACCCTAGTGTAAACCGAGCAAACAGTTTGTGAGAAGAATCAGGCCAAAGTTCGAATGATCCTGGTTTTTCGTGCATTCACCTTATATGACTGCTCCCACCCCTTGTGCAGCATATAATAGACATTGCTAAGTTATTTGTTATGGTCATCGCTGCAGAGTACCAATTCTAACAGTACTGCACCCTGGTCAGACCCCAGCTTCCTCTTCTCCCCTCCCACCCCTCACACATACTTGTTTTAGGCCCTGCAGGTGCTGCAGATAGTCAGCTATTAGGGGGAACTGACTGACCAACACGAGGCTCAATTTTTTGCTCTCAGCTGTACCCCTGAAAACAAACCTTCTTTTTCTTTTCTCTCAGCCTGTTTCCTTCTGTTTCTACATCAAAGCAATAAGGAAGCCCTAGCCCTCACACTGATTTCACCAGAACTGGAGAGTATTCAGCTGCACTCAGACCTTGTCCACAACCTCAACAGGGTTTGGTCAGGTTTCACAGTGGGAAAACAGTCTGCTCCTGTCTCTGAATATGTGGAATTGCACAAGGGAACGTGATGAATGAGAATGTTTTTCTTTCTCAGCATATCTTCTGAAATTCCACTGGACAATCTGTGTGACTGGCAAAACTCTCCCATAATTCTGAGTGTTGTGGCCCATCCCAAATCTTATCTCACGTTAAAGGATTAAAGAGCATGCCGGTATTTCTCCACCAAAGGTTTCCAAAAATCCTGTGAAGAAAGCCTCCGCTTTTCTCACTCTCACTGGCTGGGAACCAGCGGTGAAGCTGGAACCCCTAACTCCAAGCGGGTTGTGCCAGTTCTCATTACCACTCCTCCCTGGCCTGGGGCTGCCACCACCTTCCCCAGGCATGGCTGACTCCATCCAGCCCTGCCTTGGGCATCTCTGGCCTGGATTCATTGGTGCTCCTGATTCCTGGAGAGTGCTGCAGGCACCGGGGCTGATTGGCAGAAGGAGCCAGCAGAGGTGGGACAGATGTCACGTACCGGGGCTGCATGCTGTGCAGGCTATCGCTCTAGGAGATTCTTCTTTATTTCCTTTCTTGAAATTTAAAGGGAAAAAGGGAGACTAGTGATCGCCCAAGTCCCTACCAGCAGATAGATTCTCAGCTGGTGCAGATCACCAGGATGTTATTGGACTGAATTCCAGCCAAGAGCCTGGCCCCACGTTCTTCAAATGGAAGCAATACTCAAAAGCAGCATAGAAAATAAATGTCCTCTCTTTAGATGTAACAAATGATTGCCCCTTTGGAAGTGATAATGTTGTTTAATTCTTTTGCTTGGTGTCCTGCCAAGGAGTTCAGTGCTGGATAATACAAATAAAAACCATCCCCACCCTGAAGGGCTGACAACTCAAGAGATAGACATACTGCAGACTGGTTTTGCCAGGGAATAAATAGGTGAGCATGGTTTCATGTTTAGCACTTTTACCAGTGATGAAGAGCAGGACAGATTCAGAAATGAGTAAGCCTGAGTGAGGTTTTTTTCCCAGTTGATCTTGGAAAAAAGAATGCCATCCAGTGAATTTAGGAGAGTTCAAATGGGGAAGTAGCTAGAGAACAATGTTTGGCAAGGGAGAGGAAGACAAACTGTTCAGGGCAAAATCTCCCCACAGCAGAAAATTACCTTAGAAATTCCCTCTTAAATAAATCAGCAGCTCTTTTCCAAATAATCCTATTTAATGCACATGTACTGCAAACTGACTGTCTAATTCATTACCTGTGTAACAAAACTCACATAGTTAAACCACATTTTCTAATTTAACCGGAGTATCTGACAGCAAAGGGCCACTGAACAACTTAAGTACACTTCTTCAAAGGTCAGAGACAATTGACCAAACCTTACCTTGCTTTTCTGGCTACATGAAGCCTATATTTCTAGCCATGCCTTAACTATAAAGAAAATCTTGGCTGCAAGGATAAGAAAAGTAGCAGCACCCTTATTTTGGCTGCATAGCTATATACACCTGCACGAGGTACCTATACCATAGCAGAATTCACACACTCGTGCAATTCTAGGTTGTGATTCTCTTAGTTATTGATTATCGCTCTGTAAAGTTTTCAAGCTTGTGTCCATATTTATAAATGCTTATATAAACCTTGCTTGCTTCCTGCACGGAAGTCAAACAGTAGGGATTTACACCTGCCCTTCACACAGTCCTGGAGATGATGTAAGTCTTAGCTGCGTGCTTTTGCCAACTTGTCTGCATGGCTATTTACACAATATTTACAACATCCATTTTCTCAAAAAATGAATTACATTTGGTTATCTATTCAGAGGTTTTCATGTGTCACAAACCACAGGAAGAGGGTAAAAATTACATAGAAAGCTCTGTATTAAGAGGTTAAACACATCCACAGATACAATCAACTAACAATGTGATTACCATGGGATTGGAGACTGAGTGTTTTGGTATTTCTAAAAGCCTTCAGGACCATCTGCACTTATAACACACTAATACTTTAATGCACCTTTTTATTTTAGAACTTGAAGTGTGAAATTCTCACATACCAGTTTCCCAGGCTTGTATTCTTTATATGCCCTCATATCACACTGGCATTCATAGGAATTTACTATGAATGCAGGGTAGGGCCCTGATTCAAGTTTCTGTTTTCTAAGTCTGTTAGGGAAACATAAGAAGCAGCAGATATTACATGTGCAAATTTTTTCTTTCATCTCTAGGTGGGTATGAATAGTTGGTCATTAGTTAATGACGACATAAGAGCTGGCATGCCTGATAAGCCCACACTTCCTTCAGGCTTGCTGGAAGGCTGCAATCCTATTAGTCAGATGCTGTAAAAGTTATTTTTTTAATTACCTTGGAGTCAAGATAACTCTTCCCGTTCTGAGCTACCAGGAATTACTCACAGATACATGTCCAAGGGAAGCATTTGGCCTCCATGTTTTAATTAAGATCACGTTTAAATACAGGGTAAAATACAAACCTTTTTCTATGGTACCCAACAAACATCTTTCCTACTTGACTTGTCTCCTACCTCTTTGTCATCATCCTTCATGACTGAGGGTTCACATGACTTCCTTCACATCCCACCCTCAGCCTCACACTTGCCACCACTGACAGTCTGATTACCTGGAGCAGGGGACCTGAGGACAGTCAGGGGACAGGTCTGTACCGCAGTTTGATTGTGTCAAAGTCAAAAAAGACTGTGAGAGGGGATCTCAGGACAGCATGCTGGCAGATAACCAAGAGGAGCGTGTCAGCTGCTGTTTTGTAAACTAGCAGCAATCCTTTTGCCACTGTGGATTGCAAAAGCAGCAGTTCTGCCAATGTTTATACGCCTCTGGCATCCTGACTAAGAATCTTTTAATTACATCATAGGTATGTGCAATAGGGTTTGGTTTGTTGCTAGCTAGCAGGGAGATTTTTGGTTAGATGAAAGACACATGGTCGAGCGTGTACCTGCGCGTCAGAATTATAGCTGGGGCTGCACCAGAACCAAAAGGAGATAGCCTTATTTTTTTAGCAGTGATTGGGGTAGTAATGGGGGAAGGGGGACATTGCTCCTCTTAGGTCGTAGCCTAACCAGTAGTACTGCATTGTTTTGTACCAGGTGTTACTCTACTGTGTATAATTTGACTCTCTACATTGTACTGTGCAGCAGAATTTTGTATAGCAACCCTCCTTTGCTATGCTCCAGCTTGTAGCTAATGGGAATTGAAGACATTGTAAGGGAGCATAAGACTGTAAACCAAAGGTTTGGTTTGGTTTTGTTTTTTCCCTGTGGTCCATATCTGGAGCTGTGAGATTAAACGTGCACTGGGTCTTTTCCTACTGGAGTTTGTCCTTCTTGGGTAAGGGCTAGTTGTCAATAGGAACTTGATCTGAAGAGTATCAAGTAAGGTGTTAGTCTAATCTCTTACAGAAGTCCAGCAAACTTTCATCAAAGGAACAGGAAACTCAAAACTAGAAAGGTCACGATTTTCATGGCTGGAGTATATGGACAGGTATCATCATTTAATTATTTTATTGCTTGTCATTTTCTTGGTTTCACCAGCAATATAAGCAGTTTTGCACCGTCCTTCTTTAAGAAGCTCAGTACTATATTCTAAGATGATCAAGACCCCAGTTGAACCCGTCGCTATGAAGGATGCTGGTACAGGTAGAAAAGATGAACACTATTCAATGGAAATAGAAATGTGATCTTGAGAGAGATAGGCTGGCATGGCAGTGAGGAAAGTAGCCTTATAAAGTCGAGACACAGTTTCCTTCCCTGCCCTGGCTTCTTCATGACCTGCAGTGAGTCACTGAGAGCATCCGTAGCCGTTCTTCCCCACCTTGTTGATTCCGCTCCCCTCTGAACAGGGCTTCAGAGAAAGCTCAGCTGTTTGTGTGGCAGCTGCAGAGCTACATGGCCTGTGTTGTCCAAGATAGTGAGCAGCAGAGATTTGATGGCTGCTACATGAACAGGCAAACCTTTCCTGCAGTGGAGAAGTTGTAACCCTGACAGCAGCTGTAGCAAGTACAGGTACTGTGCTGCTGCTGACCCAGGTAGACCCATCCTGTTCCTAAGCCAGAACCCTGCACTAGCTCTCAATTTTTCCATCTGTAAAAGCATGTAAGAGGATTGCTGTGCCTCACAGACATGAAGTTTAGATAATTACAAGTTTGAGACACTGAATTATTACACTAGTAGAAGTACCTTAGATGAAGAATTGTTGCTCTGTCAAGGCTAATGTGATTTTCTCCAGGTTGTCCTGTTCAGTTGGATTCTAAAGGGCAGGGATATGGTTTTCTTAAACTCTGTGGAATGGTGCTAGAATTCTGTTTGTTGGCTTTTATTTTCTGTGATAGTCTATAGGGCTTTTCCATAAGGGATCAAAGCATCTCTATAGACCTTGCTCACCACATCCTCCTTCTTCTTCCTTTTCCTTCTCCTTTGAACTTGAATATACACTCCACTAGAGTATTCTGATAAGTAGCAGAAAAATCCATCTGAGTTGGTACCAGTTTTATATAATTTAGATTGCAGAGTTGCATTGGACCACTTTCTGTGGGGGAAAAAGAAGAGGTGAATCATCCTGAGGTGGGCGCAATACCCTCAAGAGTAAGATCTTGGGTCCTAAAATGACAAGTTACTGCAGGCAAACTGAACTGCTTAGCTCCCAAATCCTTCCCAATCATAATTTATAACAAAAGAAGGATCTTTTCTCAGGTTAATGTTCGAGCTTCTTCTCATCTTCTGTGTCACTTTTTGGAAATGGCTGCAATACTAAATTAATCTTTTTGGATATGAGTTGATACTGCACATCAAATTTCTCTTTTGCATTCAATGAGGGCCCAGTGGTTCTAGCAAAATTCAAAAGGGATTTCATATTCTGTAACATACTTCACATTTCTCTGTATCAAGATCTGATTTTTTTTTCCAGGTCTGTACAAGCTCACACTACCTACCTAGTCTGTCTGTCCGCATCACTTTCATGTGTTTCTGAATTGCTAATGAAGGCTACATGGGCCTCAAAGCTTGCAAAGGGTTCCCTTCAACTGGGTTTGCACAACCTGAATTAATTCTCCTCTAGAAATCCCAAAGTGCCTTGCCCCTTTTTCCCGTTGCTTACAAAGAGAATTTCCCTTGGTAGTGAGGGTGGAGTCTTAGAGGCCCAGCAACAACATCAGTGACCAAAGGTTACCGCTTTTGCTTTGCAAATTATTTATAGGGAAACAGAGAGGATGCAGAATCTGGGGAGATGTTTGCAGCTGAAATTCCTACTTTTGCTCTGCTGTAGCTGAGCTTCAAGTCTTCTTGTAAAATATTGAGCGTTCACTTAGGAAACCTTGAACACTGTTCTTATAATGTAACATCCCAAAACTTCAATAGCTGACTGGAAAACTGCTGAAATCCCCAAATATGCAACTTTACTTACAAACCACTACTATTGTTGTGACAGTGGTGCAGTCATACTTTCTCTCACCTTTCCTTTCTACTTATCCAGCTCAGCTATAGATCTAGTAAACACATATTCCTACAAAGGAGGGACAAGAGGTGTCTTCCCTTCTAAAGTTGTCTCTGCTCCTGAGATGGGACAGAGGTGGTGTCTGTGCTGTTCCTCTATATTGTACATCCATGCTCCATCAGGGCACTTTCAGGCCTTACTGCTCACATGAGACGTACAGCAGTCTGTTCATAACAGCAATCTGGTGTGTGTATACTCAGCCCTTCTGCTCAGGTTAAACTCTTGTGTTCACCCCAGCAAAATGTTGTATCTGTTCCCGTGTCCATCCCTGTCATTCGTGGTGTCTTCCTGCTCAGCAGATATGACTATTACATTTTCTGTGCAGAACCAGACCTTCTTCCTGAAGTGCTGGTAACTGAAAGGACTGTCAGAAGGATCAGCTAGCAGTGGTTCAGAGTTGAGCAGAAATGAGTGTTTGACTCTCAGAAATTATTATTTTGTGACCAGGCATCATCTTCTAACAGATAACAGCAGATTTGTTCTTTGTTCATTGTCTCTGCAAAAATATGGCGGTTCCTGGTACTCATCTGGAGATGACCAAATCACGTCAGTGCCCTGGTCTATGGTCTCCTTGTCTAGGGTAACATGTACATCAGTGACCAGGAGAGACACTGCCAAGCAAAGAAAAAGAAATTTTGTAGCTGGGAAACAAACTGTTAGTAGAGATTTCTTCCTAGTGATAAGCAGTTAATTGTTGGCTTTTATCCTAAAAGGAAAGGTTAAAGAACATATTTTGTATGCTAGTAACTATTTTTTACTGAACAGTTCAAGCTTTTTTTTTTTCATTCCTGCAATTTCTTTAACCGCAAGAATAGCCTGTGACTATGAACTCTCCGTGTTGATAACATGTTGATGGGGGAAAGAGAGATTTGTCTTTATGATTTAAAATTCTGTAATGAGGACAGAAGGAAAGAATGAAAGTATTCTCAAAAAGCAATTAATTCTTTATGCAGGTTGCATCAGAAACGTTCTTGCAACCCTTTGTCCTCTGTGAAAACAGAATGTGAAAGAAACCCAGAAGGTGAAAAAGAAACCAAGAAGGTATGAAGGGCTGATCCCAAAAAGGACCTATGCACATAATGTGACATATAACTGAAATACAGGTGCCTAAGTGCAAAGCTGCATACCTGAAGGTGTCCACCTCATCTTGTATGTCATAAACTTTTTACTTTAGTATTCCTCATCTGGCTGAAGCTGTGCATCTGCTCATGCCCAGAAACGCCTCAGTCCTGAGAAAGCTGAGCAGAGTGACACCTATCCCATATTTAACCCAGCAACTACGCACTCAGTGCTTATTTCCCCAGAGAGATCTATGCTGCTAAGTATTGTTACGGCACATCTGGCATGTAGGATCGAAACAGAATGGAGTGGAAACCCTGCTTTTCTTTTAAGACTTGGCAGGGGAAGGTGGCAGGGGCAGGTGCCTTCTATACAATAGCCTACTGGTTCAATAGCCTACCCTTCACTTACAAGGCTCTGCCAAAGTGGCTCAAATCCACACCTTCCCCAACAGTACCCAAACCATCAAGTTAAAAGCCAATCTGGGCAGAAAAGGACACCTTAACATAGCTGTCAGCTTCTGAGAGCAAGCTTAGTTGTGTCATGTCCTAAATTATAGCAGTTGGGACAGGGAGTCCCAGAATCCCCACACACACTGGGTTCCCCTTATGGCAGTTTCTGTGGCAACTGGTGCAGTCATTGTCCTTGGTCACCCACCATGTCCCTGCTCTGCGGCAAGTCACGCATTGGTCCAAGGTGGCACGGACAGCTGTAATGATGTGCTTTCAGCAGCCTGGGGTCCCTGACCTAGAGCTTGATTCTTTCTTCATACCAAAATCGGTTCAGGGTAATGCAGTCAAAACAGTACAAATCAGAGGGAATTCTAGTCCACCAAATGTCTTAAGGATGCTCCAGTTACCAACCAAACAAGAAAGCAGTGTACCATCAGAATTAAAATCATATTTATATAAATATGACCCTATGTGTTTTTCTTTCTTTCTGCAGCCCTTTTCTTATGTTTTCCTGAAAGCAGAGTAATTAATCGCATGGGTGGCATGCGTTTGTTGCTACATGGTTATAGAAAAGGTGCCAGAGACCTATAATAAATTATTTCTCTGAAACATTAAATATCTGGACAACTGACTGTCAAGGATTTTCCATGCACAGATGGAGCTGCAGAAGAGCAGATCTGTGGGGTCTGAATCTCATGCAGCACAAAAGGAGCCCTTTCATGTTACATGAAAACACCCTGCAGTGTTTGAAATTAATTCCTTTGGATCAGGGGGAATCAATTTTGGTCAAATTGCCTTCAATCAAATGACTAATGGTTTTGTTAAAAATCTCATTGTCAGTCTTGAAGAGAGATGTTGATCTGGATAAGCTGTGCTGAGCTTCCCTTCACTCCCTCACCGCTCATGGCTTGAGAAAACTCTTCAGAAAAATATCCCATGCAGCATATTATGATGTTATCATGTGTTAGCACATCTCATTCACAGTGCTGAGTGTGCTCCAATCTGATTTTAAATTGCACATAAATCTTCAACTAAATATAATCCAGATTTCATATTGTTTTAATATTTTCTTCCTCTGTACCTGTTCCCAGAGTGTGTTCAATAAGACCATATTATTCCTTCCTCTATCATGAATATGCATTATGTTCAGGTTTTCGTTTTGGGATCTGGGATGGGCGAAGCTGGTGGGTTTCCTTTGTTGTGAAATCCAGTTGATCAGGGGAGTTGTGGTTTCTTAATTCTCTAAAATTCAATATTGGGCCAACTCCACTTCTCTTTATCTGATCAGATTTTTGTGTGGCATTAGATTAAAAAAATGCCATTGTGGTGTAGCATCTGAGATTTAAAGAAAGAATTGCTTCTGTTCAATTGTGATGAACGTTATTTGCCCTTTGTGTGCAGGTTTTCTATGAGATCCAGCGGGTTTTGCCTTGGATAATAAGGAAGGGATTATGTGAGAGATAAGTTGATTATTCAATAATTCCCCAGGAAAAAATTCTGAAGCAAATTCAGGTGATAAACACCATCTGTGTAGGGAAGAACAGTCTGTGAATGGATAAGGTAAATCTCTTATATGTGTGTGTGCAATATGTTCTCCATATCCCAAGTTGAGGTAGTCAGGTCCACTGCCTAGGTCAGAAATCTTCCGCCCCCAGCCCACCCCCAGGCAACAGAGCACTTGACCATATCATGGACATCCAGTGCTTTATTTCCAGGTCTTTCTTTGGGTTAAGCAGAGAAAAAGTAGTAAGTTTTGAGTGTCTCTGAATAATGTTCTCACTGCTGGTGAGCTCCAGTCTCTTCTTGTTTACTAGCGCAGCTCACTTGAGGATTTCTTCTCCAGGTTTGCTTTGGGTCATTCTAGTGATTTGCTTGCTTCTCTGCATAGCTTCTCACATCTCTATATCGATATCACCCTAGGTAAGGTTCTTTTGGAAGACTTTTTATATTTTTTCTGCTTCTTCACTTTTTTCCTAAATATACGTATCCAATGGGAAGCTGGTGCCAGGCTTTGGCTACGCATCATTTCTTTATATGAACTATGCAACATCCAGAAGATGCTCCAGACTGAGTTTTCCAATATGTTTTGATGTCCACTGGTGGCTTCATTGTTTCATTGCTGGGCTGTCATGTGGAAAATCTCCACTGCTTTGTTCCTTGGGAAATTTGGTTATTGGTGGCCTCCAAATTCTGCCCATGATGGTTAGAGAAGCCAAACTACGTGATCTGGGGATTACACTAGGCCTCGTGCTTTGAAGGGCTCCATGAAGTGGTAACTGTCCTGAGTGCAGTGCAGCATAGCACTTTTTTAGCCCACCAACCGGCTACATTAGCCTTCACAGGACACGATAGGCTCTGCTGCTGCACAATGCACAACACTCACACACACAGAAATTTAAGAAAGACTGGTTTATTCTTATGCAGAGTAGCTATAAAGAATGCAGAGGATGATGTAGTGAGACTTACAGCATTGTAACTGACTGTACAAGGAGCAAACAATGGAGAATCGGGCCCTTGATCTTTCATGTAATGCCTTGTTGAGCCCAGACTTAGTACCACAATCAACTTTATACTGCACGTGTGGTTGTAATGTATGAAACTGTTTACCATTCTTTTAAATCTGGTTTCCCCAAGGTAACATTACAGTAGGAACCATAGGTTGTTTAGATCCATACCTTTGGAAGATTTTTCCAAATGTTAGGGAAGTTGATATAAATTTTCTTTAAAGTTTGATTGTCTTCCTTCCTTTGATTGAAGTTAATAATTGTAGAAAATGTTTCCAAACGGCTGTGAAACCGATCCAAACTTGCTAGTAACACAGAGAAGAGGCAAGATTTGGAAACTGAAATGTCATGAGATTTTTTTATCAGTGTGGCAAACTCTTTTTGAACCTATATATTTTGATTTACCTTATCAAAGGTTTAAAAAGCATAGTGATAACAAGATCATTGCATAGACATTTTCGAGATTAATAAGTTATCTTAAAACTTTCTGCATTATCTCCACACTTCAGTTCACCAAGCTTTCTGCACCTGAACATTTTAGAGAGGCTTCAAATAATTTTCAGGGGGATTACTTAAAATTCAGAGCATGCCACAATGAAGGCTAGCTTCTCTGCAATGGTTTTGAAGTGACCAAGTAACCTACTGACTTGCATTATAGTACACAGTTCATGACATACTGTCCTCATGAATCACTGAAATTGCTCTTTCCGGTCATGCCCAAGGCTCTCCTCCTGCCTACCCTCACACCCCTTTCTATACCTCTCACCAAGAGCTGCTTTTATCACCCTGATTCACACAAGACACCACCTAACAAATGCTTTCCCAGCATTTGGAGAGTGGTGGTTTCTCTTGTCTAAGCTCATACACGCCCTTTGAGACAGTAGGAATCCTAAGAGCCTTCTGACAGTGGGGTAAGAGTGAAGTATGCTGGGCTCATCATTTGCTACACTAACACCTCCATCCCCCCCCTTTTCCTGTTATTGTTTGTTAATGTTTTGTGTGCTTCTCTTTAAATTGTAAGATTTTGAGGGAAGAAGACAGGTTCTTACTGTGTGTTTATCTGGAGTCTACCAGGGCAGGGCTGTGGTCTTAGTGGTACTTGTGATAGTGCGTGGCTTGGTGTTTGGGGGTATTTTAAGGGATGTAGCTAGGTGTTTGAGAGTATTTTAGAGGATGTAGTAGACACAGGTGCTGCACTAAATTCCTGCATAACAGAGGACTGGAGAAGCAGGGGCCATTGCAATACTTTCTCCTTCTTCTCAACACCCATTTTAGCTCATAATGAGCTAGCTTGGGGGTAAAGGTCCACAGCCCCTATCTGTAGCGCTCTTGAAAAAGGGGTAGCTTTTTTTGCCTTGATGAATATCCAAGACAAATGAACATGCCAAAGATTTTCTTTGGGATGGTCCAGGTTCTCCCAGGCCAAACTGGGCTGTGTGGTCACCCAGTCTAAAGCAAATAAAGATCCTCCTGAATAGATTATGTTTAATTATGTTAACTAAACATAGTAGATTTTGTTTAATATAAATGTCTAACATACAGAAGAATTGATAATGTCTTTTCTTTCTTCTCTGTCTTGGTTTCAGGAAGATGTGAAATAATGATCTGCATTGCACTCAAATGCCAGGGGTTTTTTTTCCTGAAAATGGCTGGGTGTGTAATGGTGATAGCAGGGAGAACAGTTATCTCAGAGAAAGGTGTATTCCCTTCAGCATTCCTCTGGCTTGGTCTGCAGTCATTTTGTTGGGTCCAGTGTCTGTGCCTGTCTGCTGACCCAGCACGCTGATCATGACGGGCTGTGCATCCCATTCTCAATTAGAATGTTTTAATGAAATTAATAGCACTGACATAGCTGCATGGTCAAGTGCCATTCAAAAGTGAAGCCTGTGAGCCCTTTCAGAGCAACAGAAAGGTGAAAAAGGCAGGTTTGGATCTAACTACAGAAAAGGTTGAGAAGATGACTAGAAGGATGCTCTATGCAGGCATGAAGAAACCAGCATGTGAAGTTTTCTGGAGATGTGTATGGGGAAGGATGTTTGGGCAGATACTACAAAAGCAGACAACATCCCCAGCTGTTGGCCACAAGATGCTTTAAGGAATGGTGAGAGGAGGTGGTGTTGCCCTCAGGAGGCTCCGAGTCTTCACAGCAATGGTCACTCAGGCTCTGGATTCAAGCAGTTACCACCTCTCTCTGGCTGGAGGAGGAGGACTGTAGCTCTAGGTAAGAGGAGATTCAAAAGGCAATGGCTGAGAGTTGGGGCTTTTCACTGGTGTCTGAAGGCAATGTCTTAGTGATAAACCTAGACCTACTGCCAAACTCATGCTCAGAAAGCCTGTGTGATGTCTCTTAACCCTACCAAGAGACTTCCATCTCCTGTATTTGCCCTGGCTACCAGACATGTTGTAAGCATTCAACTTCCATTCTCACCTGTCATATAGGATGCAGGTTGTGTTCCTGTGTGGGGCTATCTCTGTTATGTAGCAGAACATTCAGCCCAGTCTTAGAACTTGTACGAGGACTTTCCATCTAGACCTTGCACTTCACAAGAATAGGCTGGCAATGCTAACTCAGTTTTACAAAGGTGAGGCCAAACTGGAGTACAGCAGTGTAATTTGCTAAGGGTTAGCAGCAGTGACCTGATCTCCTCCCTCTCATGTCCCACTCTCCGCAGAAGTTGTCTTCTCCAGTAAAACACAGAAGCAAATGAGAGAGAAACTGGTGGAGGCAGAATGGCTGAAGAAGCAATGTTGGAGTTGCAAAGAGGATTCTGGGTTTGTCTGTCCTGTCTGCTGTGTGGAGAATGGAAAGCCGAGCCACACTGTGCTGTAGCTCAGGCCTTGACACCCCCTTTGGATGGGTTGGGAATTGAGCTCAGCATGCTGGCATCATTTCCCAGCAGAAACCCTGAGCTCGGGTCTTCCTGAGCACGGTGCGGATGCTTTGAGCACATGCTGCAGGTGAGCTGCCACCAGCCAGGTGTACAGAAAGGGGAGGGTCAGATGGCTCGTGCCGCTTAACCCAGGGCTCAAAACCATACTTCAATGAAAAGTGCAGAGAAGTGACTCAGAAGAGCTAAAAGATGAGAATTTGAGTGCACAGAATCACTATTCCACCATCCTCCCTTTCCCCCATTCATCAGCCCTGCACACTCTCTTAAAGGGAGGAGGCTTGTGGACACCTTGGAGGGCATTTGCAAACACCCCCCTCCCCCCCGCATTTCTTTTTATTGCCTCACTTCTACCTGTAATGAAAAAAGGTCCTGGCTGTGGTCAGACTTTGTGTTGTGTGATTTAAGCACAGATCACAGTCATGAGGGCTTACCAAAGGCCTTTTGTGTGTGTTTAACACTACAGCTGCCAGGGTGAAGAGAAAACTCAACAGACAAGCAAGATGGTCTAAATACTAATGAAGTCTAAGGGTGATTGGAAGGAGTGGAAATGGGAAAGCCCACAATCCAGGTAATTAAGCTGTAAAGCCCACAGGGGAAGGGCTGTCACCAAGTCATCTGATGTGGGATGAAGACCAAAGCACGGCATGATTCTTTGTCTCTTAATCCCCTCCTCCACTCCCCAGCATGTTCTTATTTCCCTATAAAGTCTTTATACGAAAGGTGAAAAAATGATTTAAAAAAATCCTGAAGGATAAATCTTGTAATTCAGAGCACTGAACAGCTGGTAGTTTAAAGCACAGAACAGCAGTTTAGTGATTAATTTACCTCTTTAAAATGCTGAACAATACAATGCAATAAAATATAAAATTTTATTTTGTATGGCCTCCTTCAAACCGACTGTATCCTGGAGCTCTTTCTAAAGTTAAAGTGCAGCTACAGAGTTAAATAATCAGTAATAGCAGAAGGGAGAGGTATAAAGAGAGATGTGCAAGCAATAAAAAGATCAGCCTTTCAGAAACCCCCTCCAGTCCATTTAGTTTTACTGAAAGAAAGTAGCCTTTGTGATAATTTTTACATATTGATGGATTTTCGCCTCACATGCCCTTTCCCTCTCCTTCCATCTTATATGAGCATCTCTGTGCTGCTTCTGCTGCTGCTGTTGACACTCCCTCGTGGCAGCAGTGTGCAGCTGATACCACTATAGGCTATCTTAGACTGGATAGCTGCCAGTTCTCCCCCCCACCTTGTGATTAAATGTTACCTTCGGTGGATGGTTGCCCTGGTACCACCACCAAAGGGGATGCTGCCCTTTTGTCCTATTGCCCCAGACAGAGAATTCCAGCAACCTGTTATATATTTGCATCTGCCGTTTGTGACCTCTCTGGAGACACTGAGGAATGAAGTTCAGTCCTCTTGCATAGATACCTGTGACTGACATGCCAGTGAAAAAGAATGTGCGTGTGAGAGCGTGTGTGCGCGCGTGTGTACAGAGGGGAGAGATAAGAAAGGTGGAGGGGAAATCAGGCGGATAATGATTTTGGTTATGGGGAGAATTGCATTAGCGTGAGGCATACATGGGCAAATTCATCCCTGGCGGAACATCGCTGAGCTCCCGGAGACAACATTGGGGATTCATTTTACCCACAAAAATAAGGAGCCACTCTACCCTCATTTGTCAAGCGCAGCACAAAGCAAAGACATGAAGAGCCCTGTCTGGGGTGGGGGCGGAGGGTTCTGCATGTTTTGGGAACCCTACACATCTGCAGCATTTGGGTGTCCTGAAGTAATGCTCTGCCTGTCTATGTTCTTCTTTTTCTTCCAGTGGGTAATAATAAGGGAGTTAGTTAGCAGACAGATGCTAAACCCGCTCTTACTGCATTTAGCATTTCACAATAATGAATAGATTTGCAAATGATGTTTCAAGGCTGCTTCTTTCTCAAACAATGGCATCGCTAATGTTCCCAGCTCCTTTGACTTCGCAATTGTCTTTTTCAAACAGTAAAATGTTACAATTAGCTTTCTGGGGAGGGCAGAGGGGAAATGTCATTTCTAAATAATTTCAAGAAATGCCTTTTATAGGGAGAAGTATGTGCTGATAAAACAACTTGCCTGAACTCCCTGTTGAGTTGCACCGTGCTGGTGGCACTGCTCTGAATTTACACCCGTGTAACTTGAGAGCTGCCCTCCTAACTTCCATGGAGTGATTTCTTCCCTGCTGGGCTTTTACCCCAGCGCTGACGAGCTCAGACTCTGGTCCTGAGACCACGAAGCAAGGCTGCCAGCTTAACTCACAGCGTAGAATTTGCCTGAAGTCTTACATATTCGGCCTCAAAATCTTGCCGAATCTCGTCCCGGGGATTTGAAGGTCACCCTCCCTAGAGCAAAGTGTATGATACTGCAGCCAGCAGCTGAAAAGGCACCTTGTGCTTTTCAAAGCCGAGCGGTGCTTGCCTTTTTCGCTCTTGCGCTCTCTCTCCACTAACCCATCTTTAATATGGATCTAATTCTGACTACATTGCAGTGCCGCGAAATCACGTTAGGCAGTGCAAGGAGACTCACCGCCCCTTCAAGCATGATAAACTCTTGATTGCTTCCCCGAAGCTCTAATGAGCCCGCGTGGGCTTGGCGTGATGGAGAGCTACGGGAGCCGGGGCAGCCCGCAGCTGGGGCGTGCGGTGAAGAGGGGGCGGGGGCTGCTCCTCCTCTTCCTCCTCCTCCGAGGGAGGAGCGGGAAGAGGAGCCGCAGGATGGAAACCTGCCGTCAGCCCGGGCTGGCTTTCTTTTCCACTGGCACACCAAGACCCTTGTAAACGCCCCAGCGCTGACCCAAAAGGCGGCAAGGGCAGGAGAGCGCGGCGTTTCCCCCCGCGGCCGGCGGAGCGGTGCGGTGGAGCGCCGGGCGGTCAGGCCGCCCCGGGCAGCCCTGCCCGCCCTCCCGCCGAGCGCCGGCCGCGCTCCCGCGCTGCCAGGCGGAGCGGTGCATCCCTGCCCCCTCCTTCTCAGGGACCCCCACCCTCCCCGACACTCCGGGGCTGCGCAGGTCGGAAACGATGCTTTATCGCGCCTCTGCGTGAGCCAGACTGAAAGGTTGCTGCAAAGGTGGGAGGCTGTAATGATTGGTTGGCACAAGGCAGTGCTTATCTCTTTAAGAAATGGAAATGAGGTCTAATTAGCATATACTGGTTGCAATTAGCATATAAGTCCCGTTCGGGGACTTGGAGGAAGGAAAAGGACCAGGCAGCAACTTAATGGGATTTTATTAGACGAAATTAGCCACCACTGAACAGTCATAAAAATATCTAAATTATTAGTAGCTCTGCAATTTACTCTGAGTGCTTCCCGGACGTGGTAATATCTATTGGAGATGCATCGTGCCTGCTAATCACAAAAACAAACTGTGGGACAAGCATAATCTATCTGCTGTACATTGTTATGCTATTGTAGGCACGATATGACAGCTTTATACGGATATATATGTGTGTGTGTGGCTTGGTTTGAGGGGTACATTTTTGCTAATGCCTCATGAGTTATGTAAATGGGACACGTTCGAGCAAAAATGACAAACTGGTCCCTAGAGAAGCAATCTCACCTATAATATGGGGAGGGGGGGGGGGGGGGAAAAGAGGAGGCTGAAGCACACGGCTTTTGTTGAGTCAATGAAATGCAAAACCCCTATAGTCATGGCAATCACATGCATTCAGAGGCCAGAAGAAAAGCCCTTCTGTATAAGACTGTGATCTCTAGAGACAAAAAGGATATAAAAAAAACCACTCACATACATGTATTTTTAACACAACCATGCTTTCTCTCATCCTCACACAGGTTAGATGCTCTTTTTAATGAGCACCAGCTGCAATATCCACTTTAGGTGGGGTCCAGTTATTGGTTTTTTCTCCACATGTGATCAGCTGGGGGTGGATGCTGTGAAAGTGAGGTGGTGAAGAACCAGCATTTTTAATTCAGTGAGAGGTCAGGCAGACTGACCCAAGATAGGGTCTAACAGAAAGTTTGCTGTGAAGACAGGAAAAAATSCCAATGATAAGAATAATTATACCGCTCTAGCCAAGCTCCTTGCTCAGTGTTTGAAGAAAGAAATGGTTCCTGCGAGCCTTTTCTATTGTACATGTACCAACGTGGGACTTCTGGGCTGGGTCCAGCAGAAACTTAGCTAACCAGTAGGTGTGGATGCTGTGGTGCTGGGAGTGGGATGACACTGAGGATTATCCTCCTTGACTTTTTATGAAACAAAGTGGAATTATTCCAAACATTGCCAGGACCAGCATGAGCTCTTGACACCTGGTCCTGGCTGTGTTTTCACTGCAAGAAAGACCAAAGGACAAGCAGGGGGAATGCTGTAATGCACCCGTTAGGGGTCATATTCCTTGTGTTAATTTGTAAGTGGTGTATTTTATCATATTATATATGTAAGTAACTCCATAAAAAAGGTCAGGTTTGTCTCAGGTTGGCAAAAGAATTGTAGAGGCTAATTTAACACAGGCTAATGAGGTTAAAAAAAAAAAAACAGATAAAAGTAATCTTAAATGGTTGGTATAGCCCACCCAGCCTCCCATTTTGGAGTAGGATTTGGAACAACTTCTGCATTTCATCTGTTTGATATGTTCAGAGCATGGTGAATGTCTCTGAAATGTTGACTGTGGTGCCTGATGAGGAGCCCAATTTACATATTCTCAATTTAATCTAAAGTAGGTGCTAATTGATTACTGCTGAATGTCAGCACGCTCTGATTATCTGTTCAAGATGCTCTGGAAAAGAAAAAAAAATACAACCCTGAGCTGCAAGTGGGAAGGGGGGGTTTGAATGCAGTATGCCACAGAAAGACTGTTTACTCTTTTACCTGGTATTATATAAAGTTTTAATTATCCAGGCTTGAGGCTGTTGAGTGACTGCTGCTTTGTCATGTCCTTCCAAGGCAAATGAGACAGATACAGGATTGTCCTTGCTTTCTGTCCTGGATGATTTTTCTCAAACTAGACATCTCTTCTACAGGTTTTTTCTCATCTCCTCTCAACCCTGTCCTCAACAGCTTCAGACTTCAACCCTGAATTTCCTTTCCCTGACTTTGAAGGCACAGTATGAGGTCAGAGAAGGAAAGTCAGGCTTACATTTAATATACCATGCTGGATTTCAGGAGACGAGCCATGAATCTCAGCAGCAATGTGATCTCTGAATTTGGGACTGGGAGGAAAGCAGTCTGTAGCTGATCCTAGCTCTGCATGCAACTTGGGCCAAATCCTGTATCTTCTTTAAATCTCAGATTCCTCTCTCATGATTTGACTGCCTCTTCTTTGTAGGYAGCAAGGACCGTCTCTCACTATATAGTTGTACAGGGCTTATCATAAGGAAGCCTTGACATATAGGCTGATGTAATACTACTAATCAGACATTTCCAGTCAGGCGCATTACAGCTTTTTACTCTCATACCTCATACATTATTTTGGGACTCTTTTCTTTTGCCGAGACCTGAGCTTTTGGGGTTGGCTTGTTTGGTTTTGGTGAGCTTTCTTATCTGGGCAATGAGCCCAGCTTTAATTTGTTTACATACTTTGTAGCATGCCAGATTCTGTACCTGGGGGTAGGTATCTATCTATTATTTAAATAAATACCCACACTCTGCATAATGAATAAGGCACCACGAACAAAAATTTTAAAAAGCTGAGCTAGATGTAGTGACGAAATGCTCTCTTACTGTTTCCTTTTTTCTTTTTCTTTCCTTTTTGTGGCTGGCTACAATTAAGTAGCAAATTGCTGCTTCTTTGGATCACAGTAGGATTAATCAACAACACTTTAGTGAGGCCATTTTTTCCTGGCTCAATCTTGGTATGTGGGGCTATTTCCCCAGTAGAAGTACCTTCCAGTTTAAATCCTGTCATGCAGAAAGCTTTTTCTTCATGTGTGCTCTCCCCCTGTGGTTTCCACGGGAGCTCTGCCCTCCAGCTTTTCCAATTCAGCATTCACGATATGGACTTGTGTGTTTGGGAAGCTGCCAGGGGATGGGGAGCTGAGGCAGCAGCCAGTGCCGTGTGGAAGTGTTGTGTTTTTTTATTTCTTTTGAGCAGTTAATCTCCATTAGATTGCCCAGCTCCTGTTATGCATCTCTGATACGGATAAAGGACTGTGTAGGAAATGCTGTCATTAAGAAATTTCCCTTTCTGTTAGTGCTGTTAAAGTCTGAATGCTTGAGCGCTGTTTAGTTCTGTCAAGTAGTGGCTCAGAAAGTATTTAGATTTTTTTTTTCTTTTTGTTTTCTTTTTTTCAATCCTGCAGTACTTTGGCCTCCTCCCATGCATGCATTTCTGATATGCTTTGGTCCATCCCAAACACTTGCCTGTCTGCTTCCAGCTCCTTCCAGTCTCCCCTAATCGGAACAACCCATATAGTCTAGTGTCCAGCAAAAGTACTGCTACGTCCCAAAGCCCAGCGAAGTCAGCCCTGATCCTGTCCAGAGCTGTCCCACAAACCTCCCCAGTGGCAGGTTTTCGCACCCTGTCTCTACCTCACTGCCTGCTCGTCCCCTCCCGTTTGCCTCCCCAGCTCCCTGCCGCACTGACATACTTCCATGGTTCCTGTGCACTGGGTGTGGGGGCCTGCTCCCTCTCACCCCCGTCCTAGCCAGCGGGGCTGGGCTTTCCCCAGGGGAAGTGAAATGCAGACGTGCCTGCGATAGTTTCTTCCTGTCCCCACTCAGCTCATTTCAGCAGACGAGGAGAACGAGCCAGCCCTCACAAGGAGGGAACACCTCCACCCCAGTTGCAGCCTTTGGTCCTGCTCTTCTCTGTCGTCCAATAACACAAAGCCAACAGCCTTGGGAGAGCCAGGAGAAGAGGAGAGGTGATGGCTTGGTAGTGTTTCCCCAGTGCTTCTCCCCTCCTCTCCCCATCCTCAACTCTGTGCCTGCTTTCCTGGGTGACCTGCCCCCAGTTTGAGACCTGTGTCTTTAGAGGGGCCCCAGAGAAGGAAGCACTGGCCCAGCAGCCCTGGGCACAAGGGCAGAATCACTGGGTGGCCTGGAGGAACCCTCGTGCTTCCCCTGTGCTCCCAACCATGAGCAGAGTGCTGCAAGGGCATGTGTCCCACGTAGCTGGGCACTTTTCAAATACAGCAGAAAGGCACCAGATGTTTTCTTAAGCTTTTCATACTTTCCTTCTGGATCTTATTGCTCTTCAGCAGGGACATCTAACCACAGCTGATCAGGGATCAACCTTGGCAGGCACAGGAGGAGCTCCGCTTGGCCCGGCTGTTCCTTCATGCAGGCAGGGCATCCTGCCTCTCTCCGTTCCTTCCCTTTGGCTAGGCAAAGAGACACGCCGTGTCTCCACGCACTGCCCCCACCTTTCCTTGCCTTTCATTTTCCCCTTTATTTCCGTCCCTCTTCTCCGCCATTATCTCTCATTTGCCTATTGCCTGTGCACAGCACTGCCCTTCCCTCAGCCTCCTCAACCCTCCTGTCTCCCCTGCAGAGTCCTAGCCACCCCCTCTCCACCCCCATGCCCAGCACCTCCCCGAAGCCCCCTCTCCTGTTTGGGCCCCTTTGTTCTTGCAGTTGTCTGTCAGCTAGGCCTTCATTTTGAAAGCAAATCAAAGGCAGTCTGTTGTGAGAAAATGGAGAAGTGGCRAAATGACTGGGGATAGGAGGAAGCTGGGATTAGAAAACCCCATTTTTGTTCTCTCTTTCTTTTTCTGGTTTTGGCGCAGGTAGTGCCAGAGTAGTAAGCAGTGCAAATTCTTCTTTTCTCATCCTAGGAAAGGCCAGTTCCTATTTTATCACAGAGAAAAACACTCCAGCAAAAATGGGAGCATGCCATATATTTTGATTGTAAAATGCTGCATTAGAAGAATTACTACAAATTTCAATGCTGAGCTGAAGCTTTCAACAAAATACTAGGCAGGAATTGCTGGAAAGCATAATTAATAATTAGTTATTATCCTATAACTATCACAATAATTAATGTGCAGTGTTTCGCTTCACCAGTTTTTTTCAAAATATTTGATTATTTCTGCCTTCACGGTGTGAATTTCAGGTGGTGAAAATGAGTTGCTTTGCACCGGTAGATCTCCTGAATATGCAATGAAGAAACCCGCAGCAGTCAGGAGCCCCAGCCAAGGCGGAAGATGAGACGGTGAGCCGGGAAACAAAGGTGAAGGAGAGAGGCAATGAAAGCGAAGCATTTCGTACAAAAGCTAAAATACAAATCTCTGGAGACTTAAAGATACTGCATGAACATCAATTTCTCATGCCTATTGTCTGAGTGGTATTAGCGTGCGTAGGACTCACCGCCCCCCTTCCTCTGAGCGAAGGGAACATCATGGCAAATCAGGAAATAGCATAATTGAATCAGCTCCAGCACATGACAGGGCTTAAAACCCGCCTGGACGAGGCACTGAAATGACCACATATCACAAGCACCTTGGCATCCTGCCTCTCCCCCCCCCCCCCATTACTTCTGTGAGTAAAGCAAGCAAGATTTAAGCCTCAGCAGGAGACGGTCTAGTCGTGGATTTCATTAGTGGTCTCTTTTGCCATCTGGGAGACTTTATGGCTAAGAAGCAGGATGAAACAGCTTTCTAGAAACTTCTTTCAAGAAAAGACAGCTAAAAAAATGCGAGTCATGCTTATGCTGTTTACGGAGAGCTTACGTCGTCCTTAGGAATAAAACAAAATGCCAGTAGTTTGCTGCTGTTTGCAGTGTGAGATAACACATGAGAGTCAGAACCCACTGTCACAGGTTGGAGAGGTACCGTTCCCATCCCTCCCTCCCCTTTCGCCCCTACATAAAAGTTGACAATTAGTTTTTACTGCACATACATGAAGGGAGATACATGCTTTGGCCTCTATGTGAGAGCAATAATTCTCTTAAATTGATGTGTCAGCGAACTAAAACTCAATATTTTTTTCACACAGTGTATTTTGCAGTCAGAGGACCTTCACTAATCGGAATAAAGCAATTTGGCTCCCTGTCATTGCTCACTGAAAACATATGAGCTGGTTGGCATGTATGGCCTCCTAGATTTATCAGTGTCTCCCATCTAGTGCATGGGAGGTTCAGGGCTGCAGCTCAGAGAGGAGTGAATTTTTATGAATGCTTTTTTCCCCTCCCTGAGAATTCCCAGAGCTAGATTTATTCCTTAGTTTCAGAAATATTTTATTTATTGTCCGTATCCCATATCCTCTTTAGGTCAAATCAAAGTCATATTTTAAATTTTTTATTTGTATTACTATGTCTTTATCACTTTGTTCATTAAAATAAAAAGCACAACAACCCAAAATTTGGGAGAAGTACTGTTCCCATAGCTCTCCTTTCTTTTTTTTTTTGCAGGAGTGCTGTGGTATGAACATACACAGCTGTCCTTTCAGCGGGACCTGTATAAAATGGATTTGCTGCATCTTACATCAGGTTCACCAAAGGCTGGCTTTGGTGTCACGTCTTTGTCATGCTGCCTCTAAAGAAGTCCTCACCTCCCTCCCAGCTGAACTGGTGCAGCTTACATTGGTGCTCTGCCAGGATAGATGGGATAGGCATGTTTTAACAGTCAGCCTTTACAGCTTGATTACACCAGAATATGCCCTTTTGCCTCACTGACTCTGTACCCTGTAATCCCCCTCTCTCCTCCTGCAGCTCCAGGGATTGCTCTTTGCCAGCTCTTGAACTGTGCTTTTGCCTGGAGGAATGTTTCTCAGCCTTCGGATAATGTGAACCACAAAAAATGTGCATACCACCACTGTATCACACCTCTAGTTACAAAGAAAGGGATGTTCTGCATCAGGTGTGGCAGACAGTTGATATGCAAGTTACTTCAAAGTCATGCCAAGGAGAATATCTGTTTGGGGTAGGAGAACTGTTTGAATGTCCGGACAACTCTTCCAGTGCTTGCTCATGACAGAAGGGGCAGCCCACTTGGGGCCAGACTTCACTGGGGAGAAGGAGTGTGGTTGGATTCCCAGCCTGGGCTTGTGCACAGCCTGGCACAGGGCCGGGACCAGCGCTGTTGATGCCACCATGGTGACAATCCTGTGTTTGTGATGAAAGTATCCAAGGCCTTGATAAATGTAAATGACTTTAGTGTCGGGTGGGACCTAAAACACAAGCAGTGCTCCAGTGGGAACCAGGAGGAGATATTTTAATCATGGATGAAAAAACCTTTCAATGTATGCATTTGAGGAGTTAGATTCTTGCCAACTACTGTCCTAAAACTCCCTCTTCTCTTAGCCTTTCTCACCTGAAATTACAAGTACTTTGAAGGCCGGCTGCCCAGCTGCCTCGGCAAAAGGCATGTGGGCACTGCTGTCCTTCTGGTTATGGACTTCAACCTGCCCACGTGGGACATCAGCTGCCTCTTGACTCACGCATGAGGTTTGACCATCCAGGCTAAGCCTTCAGCTAGGACATGCCAGCCTGGAAAGTGGCATGATCAGTTCTAGAAAGTAACAGCTGGGTCTTTTCCACAAAAGAGACATGACTTCTGTGCTCGAGAAGGAAGGGGTCTGTTCTGTGCGTCCCTTTCAGTCTTTCCCTGGAGGTGACCTGCTGGTCTCAGCAGCTGGAGGAGGACATGTTATCTTTGGCTTCTCCTGCCTCTATTCCCATCTACCCTTGGCATGTTGTGGAAGGAATGCTAAAAGGATTGGTTAATAACCAGAGAAAAATGTCCCAAGCCTTTGGAAATCCATTTATCCTTTTAATCACACTCTCTCTAATGAGCTATATTTTTCTTACTTACCATTTCCTTTGTTCATACCCATTACGGTGTTATTCACAATTTTAGCTCAAACAATACCTCTTAAATAAGAGGATAATATTAAGTGCATCAGCACAAGGAGAGGAAGCTGCTTTTAAAAACTGAAAGTACTGCTTGATTTCCACTTTCAAAGCATTTAATTTCACCTGGTCCACACTTTTAATATTTTCCAATAAAATAACTAGATGGGGGCACATTAAAATGGTCTCAGTTGAGCTGTTTTAATAAAAGGAGAAAGTTTAAAGAGCTCGGCCATGGATGAAAAGCTATTTAAAGCAGGCAGGATATTTCTGGCATGGATGCATGAGGTATCTGTCTCCACCTCTAATTAAAAGGTCTATATTCTTCAGTTCTACAACACTCCACATGATAGACATACTAAAGACCCAAGAGACCACCATGTTGTCCTGTGTTGCGTCTCGCTCTCATAGTGGCCCTGTACATGTACATATAACCGATCCTGCCTGCATTCCTGGGCAATTTGGTGATTCGAACTTTGCGCCTCACAGTCCTGCCAGCCTGGCAGGGCAGTTGCAGCCTTTGAAAGTGAATTACCCTGCGTAACACTGAGCTCCTGGAAAAATGACAGTCTTTCTGCAGCATTGGTGGAACTACAGAGACCAGAACTGGAAACAGCGTTAATGATATGAAGAAAACTTGCTTCATTCTGCATCCTTCCATGCAAAATTTTCCCATTGGCATTTCAGGGGGAATTACATGAAGGAAAAAGCAAACGGGTGCTTTTCCTGCAGTTGTTGGCCTACCAGAATTAGCAGGGAGCTGGGTTTGCTTGAATGGGGAGCAGGTATGACTATCTATCTAAGCAATTCCCAGTCTGTGGGATTCTGCTAAAAATAAAGCCAGAAAGGCTATCCAGTAGGCTAATAGACTGAAAACCCACATAAAATACTCGCGCATCAGCCTTGGTGCTGTGACTTGCAACCCCACAATCCTTTGTAACATGATACCACATTTGTAAGCTATGAAACAGCCAGAATGCTCTCTGACAATTTTCATCTCTCAAAAAAAGGGAAACCAAAAATGATCTTTTTGAAAAACTGGCTTAAACAGGCTGTAAGTAATGAACAGGCAGTTTTCTATTTTGCCATGCACAACTATTGGGTACCAACAGGTGGAAGGTGTATATAGCGTTTCAAAGTACGGATGTCTCAAAGTGCGGAGGCATAGATTTTGCTGAACTTGGTCAGGGAGAGAAATATGTGAATGGCTATAAACCTGGATGAAATTCCCTTAAGAATTTGGCAGCAAAAATGGCTTTCACCGAGGGCTTCTTGGTGAGGGAGAGTTTCGGCGTGTCCCCCACAAGGTTCCCTCTTCTCCTATGAAAACATCCAACGCGAAGCATGATGCTGTTTGTAGGTGATGAGACATCCATTGTGTAGCTGCATAGAAACAGTATTAGTGTTCTTATAAAATGCAGTTACTGTCTAGAAGGAATACTCTGATGGCAATAGCAGCATTAGAATTCTTCATACACAAAGGAACTAATTAATTCTGGCATCAAATAAGAAGTGTGGGTAGTTAGTTGTTTTAAACCCCATTTCACAACTAGGTGTAGGAGAAAGTAGGACYGTGTGCGTAAGTGATACTATGGAAAGAAAGGTCAAGTGACTTGTGTGAGGTTAGATAACCAAGGGAGCAGCAGAGGCGAGGATTTGGACAGTCTCAGATTCCGGGTTGATCTTCTGTTTATTAGATCATATTAGATCTTGAAGACTGCGTGGATATTGGTATGCTTTTATTGGCCATTTCAACTGCATGTTATTTCCCTATGGTTTTTAACCTTATCCTTTAAGGCCAACATTTGTTGTCAAAGATTATAACAACTTACAACAGATTACATTTTAATGGAGGATTCTGGAGTAATGAGGTATATTTTCCTCTGCTGTCTCTAGTCTCATTGCTTCCAGTGCAATCCCATCCAGGATAAGGACACTGGAAACGTTAACAGACAAAATGTTGCTGGGATTTTAACCACACCATCAAGTAGCAGTGCCGTACACCTTTTTCTGTGTTGGCATCTCTGAGAAGAGCTGCACTGGTGTGGGAAACTGAGACAATATCTTTGAAAGAGATGCAGGAGGGAGTGGAGGGAGAGGAAAGGCAGAATCACATAACGGTTAAAGCAGGAAGGCACCTCTAGAGGTTGTCTAGTCCCAGCCCCCTTGGTCAAAGCAGGATCACCTAGAGCAGGTTGCTCAGAGCATGTCCAGTCAGGTTTGGAATATCTCCAGGAATGGAGACTCCACAAACTCTCTGGACAACCTGCTGCAGTGTTCAACCACCCTCACAGTAAAAATGCTTTTTTCTTATGTTTAAATGGAATTTCGTGTATTTCAGTTTGTGTCTGTTGCCTCGCCTTGTCACTGGGCACCGCTGAGAAGAGCCTGGCTCCATCTTCTTTACACCTCCCATCAGATGCTTATACATATTGATAAGATCCCCCCTGAGCCTGCTCTTCTCCAGGCTGAACAGTCCTGGCTGCCTCAACTTTTCTTGTTGAGGTAGATGCTCCATTCCCTTAGTCATGTTCATGGCCCTTTGCTGGACTCCAGTATGTCTGTCTCTCTCATGTACTGGAGAGCCCAGCACTGGACCCAGCACTCCAGATGTGTCTCAACAGGACTGAGTAAAAGGGAAGGATCACCTCCCTTGACCTGCTGGAGACATTCTGCCTAATGCAGCCTAGGACATTGTTGGCCACCTTTGCCGGAAGTGCACATTGTGTTCAGCTTGTCCTCCAGGACCCCCAAGTCTTTTTTAAGCAAAGCTGCTCCCTGCTGATCATCCTCCAGCCTGTACTGGTGCATGGGGTTGTTTCTCCTCATTCCCACTGCTCCACACTATGTATTCCCATTGCTGTCTTCTCTAAAGGGCAACTACTGCTCCTCGCTGTCCTGGCCCATTCTTCCTAGAACCCCTGTACCCATCTACTGCAGCACTCCAGTCATGTGAGCTATCCCACCACATCTCTGTGATCCCAATGAGACTGTAGACCTACAACTGCATGCAAACCTCTGATACSTCCTGGTTTTTTCCTATGCTGTGTGCATTAGTGTGCAGGCACTTCAGAGAGGCACCCTATTGTACTGATTTCTCAGAAAAAGTGTGAGAGCTTCCCTCATTGTGCTGTCTTGTAGGCACTTCCTTATTTGTATGCATATACTTGGGATGAGCACCTTTCAGCCCTGTTTTTTGATCACAAGGTCTCTCTTGTCCATGTTACCCTGCAACCCTTACTTGCTGTCCTGTTCCACCACTTCCTCACTTGATTGCAGGTCATCATCTCTCTCCCATGCCAGTCCTAGTATAAAGCTCTCTTCAACAGGTTGGCCAGCCTGTTGACAAAGACGCTTTGTCCCACTTGATCAGGTGGATCCCATTCTTCCTACCAGTCCCTGATCCTCAAAGAGGGCCCCCATGATCATAAAAGCTGAATCTCTGCTGTTGACATTAGCTGCATAAGCAGATGTTGACACCCAGAATCTATCCATTCCTCCTCAAGCCCTTCCCCATCACTGGCAGGATTGAATTGAAAAGCAAGCTTAATATGTTCCAGGTCTCCCCTGGCCATACACTGGTGCCCACGTTGAAGAGCAGCAGGTGTAATAATCGGAGGGTCTGAAAAGCCTTGACAGTGTCTCCACAACGTATCCAAGGTCTGAGCAAACAGCAAACCTCCCTAGATGATGGATCAGGTTGGCAGGTGGGGACCTCTCTTCCCTGCAGCAGGGAGTCACCCAGTGCTATCACCCATAGCTTCCTGGTGCTCCTGGGTAGCTCGGGCTCAGCCATCTCAGATGCTTCACTGAACGCAACTTCCAGCCTCTTGTCTGTTACCAGTGCACTGACCATGTTCTGAAGGTGCAGGTCTGTGGGTGGAGCAGGAGTCTTCCTCCTGGTGCTAGAATTCACCAGCTTCCAGCCTTCGCGCTCACCAGCCCCCTAAGAACACACTCAGCCTGTGCTTCCTTTGGTACAATTGTGGGTTTGGGCTATTTTACCTGCAGCGTCTCAGAGAAGATCCAGTCACTCTCCTTTTGTCACCTCCAAAGCTGCACAGGACCTTCTCCTGCAGTTTCTTTACTTGGCAACACAGATCTTCCACTAGTGTACACCTTCTGCAAGCAAGGAGACCATCACCCCTGCTCCAGCCTTCAGCGGGAGGCCCCAGGCACCCCTGCAGCCCCAGGCCTGCAGAGCTGCATCCTCCTCAGGAACTTGGTCTTGGTTGGCGCCTCTGATGTGCCAGGGGTAGCTGCTCCAGTGGGTGCTGAGGACCATGCCCTGCGGCATGGCACCACTGTTGCTGAGCAAGGAACACTGTCCCCAGCAGAGTTTCTGGCCCCCTTCTGCATGCCCTTCTGCACAGAGTGCTGCACAGGCTGCTGGGCAAACACCTTCTCTGCTGAAATTCAGCTGCTGGTGGGACACAGCACAGTTTAACTGAGTCTAGTGAGACTTGGTAGTGGACCTCGGCAGTCTCCAGAGTGAAACAGCAACCACAACAGCAGAATGCTCCTCATGTTTTTCCTTCACATGATATGAAATAAATAATCTCATGAACTCCAGCAGACAGCCACTGAGTTTGGGAGTCTTTTCTCTTGTGTCGTCTAGCCTGTTGAAGAGAAACTACTGCAAAACAACCAATGTCACTTCCTGTAGCCCTTGAATTTTCCAGGGCAGCCTCTCTTCCATCTGGCGCCTGCCTCATGATGTTTGGTTTGAGATCTCCTGAAATCACAGTTGCAGGCAGTATGATTGTTCCTTGAGATGCAACTTCAACACTAGGGAGGGCACTATCCCCTCCTGTACTTGCTCCATATTCCTGGTTGCCTTAGTTCTTTGCTCCATTTAGTGATGTGAAAGGTAGGAATGGAAGTGCTTTGAACAAGTCCCAGGGGCTTTGGAACAGAAAAAGGAATATATCTGAGAAACGGAAGAGTATCTGAGAAGAGAGGAGTTATCAGCATGAGAGACCTCAAGCTGAGTGACTGAGAGTTGACATTCCTTCTATTTATTTATAAAATTTGTAACTGTGGAAATTAGCCTTAGAAGCTGTAGACCCATTACTGTTAGTTTTATCGTCCTTCTAAGACATACCCAGAGGCATTCCTGGAGATTGCATCCTATTGTACTTTGCAATAAGCCCATAATTGATTATGCTATGGAGCTTTAATATGGGTTGAGAAATGGAATCCAGAGTAAATACATTCAGAATTTTGCTAGCAGGCCAAATTTAAAACTGGTTTTCTGAACCTACCAGGATTTTTCCTTCTCAGCTAATGATTTAATTTGAACTAGCCACCCTGAGAGGTGCAGTGTGTGAGTAAGTCCAGGCTATCTGCTTGCTGGGCTTCTTTAAAGAAGTTTATCCTGTCTACTTCACCTGTAAGTTTGTAAAGATAAAATTAGATTCTAACTTTACTCATTATAGGACATTTTAGGTCCTGCCTGGTGCTTCCTCGACTAATGCTTCAGCTGCCTATCAACAATGCCATCACATACAAATTTGCTGATTTCTTTCATTTCTGAAAAACAAGTACATTACACCATATTCTCAAAAATGAGGGAGAACTGAATTAGGTGGTGGTAGTTGTCTTTATATTTCTCAGCTTGAAATATAGCCCATGTAGCTTCCTAGTCTTCCTTAGATGGTTTTTTTCGGTTCACTCATTTGATGAAAATCTATCCTTTCTAAAAGAAGCTTGTTCATTTTGCTCATTAATGAGGGATGAGAGGGATGTTGGTCTCTTCTCTCCCTTTCATTAGAAAGGTTCCTCTTTCCTTTTCTCAGTTGCTAAGGACCATATTATTTCCTTTGATATGCAGGTGGCTCCTGCTGACTGTAGCTAATTCCAGGGCTTAAAGTGGGCTAACTTGTACATCTGGCAGAAACTGAAGTTTCTTAAAGCACATCATTTGCTATCTAGGAGGCATCCTAAATGAGAAAACCCAATGATGTTGGTACAAGCAAAAGAAATCTTGTTCAGAAGTGACAGAATTAACACTGTTTTCTGACCATTTTAAATCCTGGATTTGTTTCTGGACTGAAATCTCGAAGGCAAAATTTGTGAGATTCAGTCTTCAGAGTTGGCTTGAGGTGGGGGTTTTTTGAGTCACAGTATATATTTATTTGAAAATACTCCTCACGAAATGTTGTTATTGTCTGTGTGTGGTCTTAAAGGAAAAATAATTAGTTTCATATTTCCCACTGGAAAAGAATCTCTCTTTCGCACTTTCTCTCTTTCTCTCTCCTTCTCATCAATAGCTAAAAAATTGGTTATTTCCCCAGAACCACTACACCAGTGGGTCTGCTCCATTAAAAAGTGATACACGAGGATTGTGTGTTTCTATGGCCAACATGCTAATTCTGGTAAAGTCTCCTTTCACATGTTCTTGCCAAATGTGGTGATTCTGTATTTTTGTTTTCTATGACCAGGTAAGAGGAACAAAGGCAAACTAAAGAGACAAAAATTCATCATGTCAAATTGGAGAGAGCTGCAGTGAAAGAGAAACTTTATTTCATGGTTTGAGCTCTTCCTTACTTAGCTCCACTGTAAAAGGACACATGATATCTTTGGCACATAATGTTTGCAGCTGCACATAGGTCAAGATGCAATAGACGTATGTGGGAAGACAAGGCATAGGTCATGAGGAGTACATAACAAAAAACCCTTAAAGTAAGCATAGCAATATTGCATTTGAATCAAGCTTTGGATCAGCTGGCAAGTTAAATTGAAAGAAAAACAAATATTTGGTAAATTTTGTAAGAAAGACCGGTTCCTCCTAACACCAAACTCGGTCAAAGTCTAGAAATGCATACTTAGTGTTATGCAGTAAACTCAAACTTTAATGTTATCCTTCCTCACTTTTTATCTGCACTCTCATTGCTCCAGGGAGACCTTGCATGTAAACTACCTGATTTTTGCTCTGGCACTGGGAGGTTCCTACCTCTGCATACAATAGCTCTCTGCAAAGCTTTGCCATATGAAAATGCTTTTCCCGTTTGAAAACACCACCTAGAGCTGTTTGAAACAGGAGTAGATGATGTGATCATTAAAACCTGAGGGTTTCACGTCTGTTAAGGGAGTTTTTGTTTCTGCTGCAACAGAGGGTTGACTGCAGAGATTCTAGTGGAAAAGGCTTGGTGGTGTGAGCAAATGCAGATCAAAATGTAAAATCATTGCCATCTGTTTTGTACAAAGGAAGAACTAGGATTTGGAGGGCAGAGTCTAGCAAAACCGTTCCTTGTAAACTATATGGCTTTGCTGGATGGAGTGACAAAACGCTGCATGGAGATGAGGCACTGGTGATGTGCAACTGAGCTGGACTCAGTTGTTGAGAAATGGAGCTGGCATTCCCTAGGCCAGCTCTCTCCCAGTTTCTTTCATACAGACCCATTTTAACTTTCCAGAAGGCCTAGATACACCCCCCTGCAGTGATTGTGTTGTTTGATTGTGTTGATGCCTATTACCAAAGTGGACGATCTTCCATTGTCTTTGCGGCATGAGAGGAAAAAGAAATGGCCCCAGCAGTTAGTATCTTGGCATCTTGCTTGTGTAGGACAGTGATTCTCTATCTTGCAAAAACTCATATAGGGGCAAGAAACTATTGATAAGCTGATAGATGGTACCGCTCTTCCCTGTGAGAAGCACTAACTCTCAGACCTCAGGAGCTACCTGCACACACATGCACATGCACACACACAGAGGGTTGTCTATGTGTAAATATGTATGCCTGTATTTAAAATGCACAAATTTGGAGGGACGGTGAGTAGCCTTTACTCCTGGATATGTCTTTGCATGCATCTCCAAGGATGCTCAACAATGTTCTTTACACTAGCATCAAAGAGGAGATTTCTTGATTTTGAAAGAGCGGACTTACAGCTAAGAATTTTGATTCTTCTTCTCATTTGTAACCTGGCACATTCCCTGCCCCCCTCCCCTTATTTGTTTGAAGTGAGAAAACAGCACTGATGAAAAAGTCTGTATTAGAATTATATCTTCCTCCCCCCCCCCCAATATATCTCATTGTAATTCATCAGTGTATTTGTGAGGTCTTTATTAAGACAGGCCAGATTTATTTTTCATTTGTGTTAAATTGTTTATGCCCTTTTAAAAGTGCACTGTAACCTCAGCATTGGGCTTTTGGTTATCTGCCTGACAATGATGAAGTGTTATGTTCTAACAAGTGCGTTAAGATCTTGTCCTGGTGCATATTCTGTGCCGTTTGTGATATGATAGTGATAAGGAGAGACAGACAGACACAGAATGGATCAGGTGTGCATATATCTTAATTTTTGGAAAATTGCTCAAACCAGTCCAAGTTGGTGGTGATCAGTGATTACTGGCTTCTTTGATAAACCAGGCTTCCCAAAGGAGTCTCATCCCGTTTAGGTGATTAAATCAGGGTCATATTTGCAAAAGAACTCATTGCCAATTTGCAAAGGGTGCTTACAAAGATCTGCTCGCTTATTTTGGTGCCTGGATGACAGCTGATTCATCCAATGAGAGGGCTACTACCAGCCCTATTTCTAGTAAGGTAATAACTAGTAGCTTCTACTTGGTATGCAGAGTCTGGAGTGAATTTACTCATTTTAAACATGCCGGTCAGGTTCCTGGGCTTGTGTGCTCTGGCTAGCCTCTGGCTAGCCTGGGAATCTGATAGGTACCTTGCCGGCATGCTGCAGCTTTTCCAAGGGAATATGTAAAAGTAATTAACAAAAGCCTCTGACTGCCTACACTAGTAGGATCTGTGCTGCTCCAAGCCTCTCGTGGTTGATGAAAAATCACTCACCAGAGAGGCCAGCAGCCTCAGCAAAGAGGGCAGAGCGTGGCTAGGGCTGGGGACTGGGGTATGTCTTCCTGGGCAGGAGGGGACAGTTGCAGCCTAACTCTGCCCACACCTTAAAGTACAAGCCAGCCACGGCGGGTGAGCTCCTTAGGAATGGGCAGGGCTGCATCCAAGGTCTCGAGTCATGAGAGGCATCATGCAACACAGGTGGGAAAAACAAAATTGTTGTGTGCTTAGTGTCGCAGTATCAGCCCTGCAAATGCTGCTCATGAATATTTCCTCCTTTGGGAAGAAGAGGAAAACTTCTGTGCCTCCTAGGGGAACTTCCTCCATGTCTCCCTCAGGAAAATGAGCCCTTTAACTCAGTGACAAGGATGGCAGCAAAAAGAGTCAATGGACTATAGACCTATGGCCACTTGAAGTTCTCAGCTTAGCTGGTCTTGATGGATGGATCAGATCTGATTTAAAACAAGAGAATAAGTGCTATTGATGTTTCTCTGCTATATTTCTTTTCTCTCAAACCTTCCAAGAAAGAAGGCTATTCTGAATCTTTTCTCCATGTTAATGAAAACAGCCTCAGGATTTTTTCTCACCCAGTTCCACACGTTGCCTTGTCATCATATTAGAGAGCAGCACAGCATGGAGAAGAAGAAGAAGAAATCTCACTGTGTGAAGAACACGAAGGGAGAGTGACACAGGTTAGAAGATGTCTATCAAATCAGCTCATTGCCATGGAGGGGGAAGGGAGGCACATGGCCATTAATTTGGGGAAAGAGTAGATGTGATTTCCCACTCTGATAGAATGGTTTTTGCAGCATACACTCCATGGTTTCAGGAAAGTTGGTTTTGATTTACAGCAGAGAAAGGAAGAGAAGAGTGGAGGCCATTGTGTTTAAACCTCATCTGACTAGCAAGTACAGCCATTGATCAGATACTCATTTCGGCGCTAGATTTTGCATTTTCCTTTTCTACGTGTGATTTTCCCGGGAAACAAACCAAAAGAAACTGCCTGGCCAGCTGAAAAAATTGTGTCATGCATACCCAGATGACTTTCCCTGGGCCCATGTTACACAGAGTCTGTGCTATTCATGATGCTGCAGGTGGAGTCAGGACTATCCTGCCTTCTCAGCTCTTGTGTCCAAACTATGGAGGGAAAACAGCAGCAAAAGAGGGATCTCTCTTCCAAGACACTGGCCACAGCTCCAGTTTTTTATAGCTGTCAGCCTGGTGGGGAGTTAACGCCAGCTTGTGATTACTTAGGGTAACATATTTATGGCAAAGTGACATACGAAGCAATACTTGACACCTCTTAGTTTGTCAGTAAGATAACTGAGATCCTTAAGAGCTCCATTAGCTAAGCTGCAGAGTCATCATCCTCCTTCTGATTACCTATGGAGATCTGGGATGGGTAGCTGACGCACTAAAGAGGACACCTTGTGTCTTACCACGCTGGAGTTTGGAAATTCTGTGCTTAAGCTGCCTTTGCAGAATCTCATGTGGCCAGAGCATAATTGAATCATTTGGTTCCAGGGCAAATTTGAAAATTAAACAAGAACTTGAGGGAGTGGCCCCTACGGAAACCATGTCAACGAACAAACAACATCAGAGGATTTCAGTGATGTTTGTATAAGGAGGATAATGTTTACTTGATTCTTGTGGGCTTTAACTGGCTGTCATCCTTCTACAGCAAAGCAACAGAAACTAATTGAAAGAAACCAAAACCAAATAGAGGTGTGATAAGTTATTTGCAATTTGAAATTCAAGTTGTATGGCACAGTTTTGATAGGCTATGTCATGTCACATGAAAAAGTTCTGTTTGTTATTGGAGCAGTGTAATTTTTAGAAGATAATTTCCATTGCAGACACTTTTGTTTGCCTGTTGAGAACTCACTGTTGGAACTGAAGTACGTTAAAAATGAGCAGAAGTGGTAGATTTCAATTCTAAGATTTGTAATTTCTTTTTAACTCAAGTCACTAGCAAAGCTTTGGGGTGATTCAGTTAAAAGAATTAACAACAGTTTCTTCCTGGATGCAGTTCCTTTAATTTAGAGGGACCGCCCAAAGACCTTGTTCCTAAAGGAGTCACACAACAGTCAGTAGCCCTCTTTGCCAAACTTCCAAGCCCTTTTCAGACTCTAAACATCCGTTCTTTCAGATATTTCTCAGGGTCCTGCCATCAGCAATTCTGTATCCGTCTGTGAGGCTTTCGTTCTGCTTCCTTCTTTTTTTTCCTGCATTTGCATTTTTTTCTTTCTCTTGTGCATTGGTGTACATACAGACACAGAGCCCTCTCTTAAAACTATACCTTGCAAACCTCATCCTTCCGTGCAATTCAGATTCCTTAGAAGCTTCACACATTTTCATCTGGGCCTTGACATGAACCCATATTTTGGCTGGAGGGTGCTATTGCTTCAGCAAGCTAATTTAATAAAAGAGCTTATGGCTTCTCACACCTTAAATGAAGGGTAGATGTTTCACCCAAATATGTTTAATCCAATCAGAATGCCATTGCAAGTTTAAATATGTTTTCTGATGCTTAAACTATAAGGTTGAAAATGGAGATTACCTTTTATTCCTTGGAAGTACAGCATCTGGGGCCTTAGTCCCATTTCAGGTACGTGGGTGCTATTTGTAACACTGCACAATAACGAATAGTGATAATACAGTATAAAATGTTTTTCCAAGTAGAGACTGGAACTCACAGCCCTTGCAAAGGAGAAAGCATTTGTGTCTGTACTTCATCCCTGTCCTCCATGAGCCTGAATTCAGAAGGCAGATGGAAAAATGTCAAAAATTCCCAACAGATGAAATCTTACGTGAAGAAGAGCAAAATGTTAAAGATGCAGCGTGAGAAGCTTCATAGCAGCAGCCCTCGCTTCCACTCAGGCAACGCTGAGGGCTGACCCGCACCCCAAAATTTAACTGCAACTTCTCCTAGCCCTTTTTGAGTAGATCACTAGCAACTATGTTCTGCCTTTGCATGGCCGTGCGTCACTGAGCCACCGTGAGCATTTTCCAGGATTAACTCTGCTCTGCTCCTCAATTGGTTTCAACGGGTTTAGCAAGCCTTTTTTTAGCCAGCGTGGAGAAGCTAATGCTCTTAGTTCTCAAGCTTTTTAAAAAGTGCACGAAGCCAGATCATCCCCTCCCAGTTTTGCCACAGAAGGGATGAAGCTAGCAGAAAGCCCCCAAAGATAGTTTGAAATCTCTTGGAGGAAAGGGAATGGAGCTTAAGAGACCTCAGCCTTCGACCTCCTTGTCCTCTCAAGACTGCGCTGCACAGCAAAGGCTGTGCAGTGTTGGTGAAGGGCTCTGTCAGATCCCGGAGAACTGCACAGGAGAGTCCCATTCCCAGGAAAACTGCGGGGAAATAACTCAGGACAGAAAATCATGATTCACAGTGAGGCAAATTCCCGATGGTGATTCTTAATTCAAGGCTGACCCAGAGAATTAATCTTCCTGTTCCCAGAGGAAGGGGGTTGAGGGGGAAGCCCAAGAGATTGGCTCTATGCACAAGGGCTCCAGCAACTTCACCTAGTCAGTGTTGGGCTTCCTAGCCCAATAGGGAACATTAGTAATGCTGGACAGGTCTGCTTTTTGCTCTGCAAAGACGTATCTCCCTCCTTCCCTTCCTCACAACCTCTCTGACTAGAAAATTAGTCAGGCACCACCAGGAATTCTCTGCAATTTATCAGGAGTATCTTCAGCCTCAGCTCCCTGCCTGTGATACACCCTGGGGGAGCAACCTCTGCAGACCTCCTGCGCTGCATGTGAGGAATGGCGCAGCGGACTGGGCACCCTTCTCTGTGTCTTTTATTGTTTGGTGCTATTACTGACTGCACATCAGAGCAGCAGTGCTCTGGCTTTGAGCAGAGCCTTCCAGTCACACCCAGGCTGAGCAAGCTAAAATCAGAGTGACTTCAGTCTTCCAAATATCAGTATGTTGGGGTTTGGACTGGCACAACAATAATTTGGATCCAGATCCCGCTATATCGAAACACCAAAGATCAGGGAACAGGAGAGAGGTTTAAATTTCTTCCAAATTTCCATAAAGAAGACAAGGCAAAACACAACCACCTTCTTTGGAGAGGTTTTTTGTTGTTGTTGTTTTTCCAGACAGAGCCTATATGTGCTTATCCTTGCTTACTATTTCTATAAGACATTTAGATAGACCTTCCCAAGAGCAGAGTGTAAGTCAGTCAGCCCCAACCTTCTCACAAAGATCTGAGCTCCCTGGTAGCTTGTGTGAATGACGTGCATGGGTTGTGGTTGACATAAGTCATTCATGCTAGAGTCTGTGCAAAAGGACAAGCCTCCAGCTATGAAGGCTGGGCAGCAGTATTTTACTGTAATAAGGTGATGGACAGCATTCGACATTTTTTCTGTTCCTGCCTCTCTCAGATGACCACTTGAAGACAGAGGTGAGAGAGGAGAAGCCCACTGGCTTTCAGAGGGTGCTCTGGTGGTGAATGCCCAGCAGCCACATTACTGTTGTGCTGTGGCTGAGAAGCCATGCACCATGCCCATCTGTTGAGTTCCCACCAGTGGGGCTGTGTCCCTTCTGGATCGACAGCAGAGTGGGACAGAGAGAAGGTCTCCTGGCTCCTGTTCTGGTGCTTTATTCATGGATAAGGTGGGTTTCTTGTTCAGATGGCTTCAGTGAGACTGTTGCTAAACACATTTTATTTCTTAAAGAGTTGAAAGAAGGCAGGCAGGATACCTTTTGCTAGGCACAGTACAAGGACCCTCAAGTGTTGCCCTGAAAAGCTTACAAGATACATGAGCTTCATGTAAGGCTAGGGGGTGTTTTTTGGTTTTGAGGTTTTTTTGAATGTGTTCCCAGGCTCTTGAAGTGTAACAAATAGTGTGTGTCATCTCACAGGAGACAGAGTAAAAGCACATTCAGAGGGGGAAAAAACAGTTTTGTTTCCAAAGCCATACACCTCCCGCTCACCAGGAGCAGTCTTGAACTGAGTGATTTGAAAACTTCTGCAAGATGCGGAGGAAAACACAACTGGCTGTGGCCAATCATCAGTAGAAATAATTTTCTGATGGCAGCTTGACTTCTATGTAATTTTGACTGGCACAAAGATTTGGAGGAAGACTGTTTGGTATACATGGATGATTCATCTCTCCCCCTCTCTACCCCTTTTTAGACAAAAAAAATTAATGGCTAGTTTAAGAGCAAGCTAATGGCTGGTTATATAACCTTGTTAAGTACATGACAGACCTATGGAAAATGTTTCGTTTCGGCTTTCCACTGACTCAGAGATTTTGTGTTTGTTAAATCAGACTATCACGTAGCAGCAATGGAAGAACTAATGTAAACTAATTGAGTTTGGACTGCTTGAGCAGCTGGCCTTCCTCTTTCTCTGCTGCAGCCTGGTCACACTGAGTACACCATGCTGCCCCGTTCTAGGGGGATTAGGATCGTGGTTTTGTGAGTGCTAGGCTAGGCTAATCTCAGATGGAGGGCTGAAATCACATGAATAGTTCAACATGTGTACAGCACCTGACGGGTCTGCAAAATGAGCAGGGCAGAACTCTCCAGATGCAATTTTGTTAGAAAACATCTGCTGAAAGCATTTGCTGTTCATGATTTTTTTGTATCTGACCTAGAGATATTTTTAAAATATTTTCCTATTTAATCATTTCTGTTGTCTGTGGTTTTGGTGGTTCTGGTCTCTTGACATCCAAGTGTAGGTTTATCTTTTCCATCATCCCAACAGGAGGAACGGCGAGTCACATGAGCTGAATGAAACTTTGCCAAGAAACCCAGAGAGCTCAGAGAATTCAGCTGGTCCCACTAAAGTCTGGATATTGGGCTTAGGACTGTAGAAGGTTTGTAATTTCTGGATGATTCCAGGTTGCAACTTTGCAGAAAGGACCAAATCTGAGCGTGGAGCAGCTTTCAATCTGGAAGTCCATTGGCAGAATTGTGGGTGTCTGAGTACAGGGGATGCTGGAGAAAAGCCGGTGTGATCTTCTGCATGTGAAACTGCCTCAGGCCTTCCTGCTCCAGGGCAGAGTCTCATGGATAACAGTGCCATTCATTTATCTTTTTATTGTGAGCTTCTGAGTACTTTTTGTTGGTTTTTTTAAACATACACACACAGASACACACACACAAACATATACATCTATAATGTTCTTGCCACGCATCCAAAAGAAGACATTCATGTGTCTTGTTAACTGATAAAAGACTAGATAGCCTCCTTGGAAAACACACTGTCCTACACCTGGCTGTAACTAACTGCTTGGTAACAAGTCTCACACTTGTGGAGCGTGCTTTCCCTGCAGCCCACCCAATGCCTTCTCCATCACAGCTGGGGTCTCCTCCTTGCCCAGATTTGCTTCCTGAGCACCATGTGGCAAGGCCAGCATTCAAATGAGCAAGGGAGAGGAGTCAGAAGCACAGGTTTTGTTCACCTGCATGTAGGATTACTGGCAAAACTATTGAATTTAGCCTAGAGGGTGTCACTGACATTTTTTGCCCCCAGTACTGCCAGCAGCAGGAGAGGTGGTGTAGCTACTACCATCATTAGTGGCAGCTCCCGAGTCTTTATTGGGCCATTTAGTACCTTGAAGTGGTTTCGCTATACATATTGGAAGTTGGAAGCTCCTCAGTTCCAATGCTGGTGGGTTTTTTCCATGATTAGTACCTTAGAAAATTTCCCGAGCTGCTTCCCCCTCAAAATGTGGACACCCTCCCTTGCACGGGTGGTCTAGGAAAGATCCACAGCAGCCCCAGCAGCACTGGGGTATATAGGAGAGTATGGCTGCAGGGGGATAACTTGAGACGAATTTGTACGGGGTGTGGACCTGTGTCCACAGGAGGGAGGCAGGCAGGACACCACCGTGTCCCCTTTGAGACACTGCTGGTCACCGTGATGCACCTTGGAGGTACCTGACAGCGTGGAAGGCAATAGCTGCCACACCAGCAGCCCGCAGGCTTGCTGGCAGTCAGTTAAGTGGCACGGCTGGCAGTGCCTCACAGGGGGTGGAAACATGCCCAGCATTTGCTTACACAAGGACTAATGGGAATGTGTAGGTGGAGGAGGAATAGTCTCTCTTGACTTTCTCTGTGGGCTCCGATCCTCTTGATGGAAAACAAGCCTCTGACATGAAAATGGATGGCTCCTCGTGCTGTTTTAACCTATGGCACCATGCAGCTGGATGGCTGTCCTGAGGGAAATAGCTGGTTTTTACACAAAGCAATCTACATCTGGATTTTGTCTCAGTTTCATTTTTATTTTAATTTTGAGACTGGAATTGAACCAATTGTATGCATGAAAAATAATGCGTTCATCATGATTATTTCAACAATGTTTTTTTTCATTTATTATTAATCTAAGGACACTGTTTCATATTCCTATACAGTAAAAAGAAATCAGAGTTTAGATAAAATTAATTGTCAGGGTTTAAATAAAATTAATTGCCTGTTAGAAAGTGACAGAGGCTGAGGAATTCTGTTCCTCATTCTTCCCCTCTCTCAGTTGTTTCAGCCTCAAATGGCGTGGTGCTTAAGGTCTTCCCTGGCAAAGTACTTCTGGTAAAGTCTACTGGGAACGGTCTTCCCCTCCCCAGTACACATTTCTACTATCTCCATGTAACTAAGACTAAAAATTTTAATAAAACTCTTTTCCTTCAGTCAGATTCTTCATTTTGCATTGTCAGTGGTTTCTGAGCTGGGTTTCCCCTTTAACCCTAGTAAATTTAAAAATGAATATGGCTTACATGGGGGTCATTCATCCATGCAATCCACAGCAAAGAATTATTTGGAAAAAGACTTTTGGCGTAACTTCATCATACAAATGACAAGGACAAAATTTAGTTCAGCTTTCAGTTCTTTCTAAATCTCTCACATTTTTGAGAAGGAAGGGAAAGGTAACTTAGCACTAAAGGATCTGTTTATTGTTTGCTCTCCTCCTGCTTCCTGCAATATTTGCAAATATAGTGGTATGCTTGCCATATATCTTTAGCTAAAAAGTACTGTGAATTTTGTATACAGGGTATTTTTCACCCATGTACGGTGGCTATGAGTCCAGGCAGGTGCCTTTATTTTGTTCTGCACCAAGGTGAATCTGGAGGGGTTTTTTTCCCTGAAGCGCCTCTGGATTTAGATGTGCATAGCTGAATCTTGAATCTGCCCCACTGTCTCCTTAGTACAAAGACTCTGAAATGGATTTGTGAGTCTCAAATCAGTCCCTGGGGCATCCTAGTCCACACTGTAAAACCACTGTATGTAAATTGTCACCATTAAATAAGTTGCTTGGGAGGGAAGGAGAACAGGACAGGAATTGGAAGTGACTCGGTGCTCATGCTGGGTTTCAGACAGGGCTGCCCTTCCAGTTCAGAGGTCGCCAAAATGTTGGGGAGGAGAGCGTATGGCTGCCATATGGACTGCATGTGGCAGATGGGGAGGTCGTCTCCATTACTCCCACATTCTTCAGAAAAACAGAAATAAAAAATGAAACCTAAAAACCAAGCCCCCTTCCATTCAGTCATAGGAACAGGGAAGAAGAGGAGAACAGGTTCTCCTTTCAGAGTATTTCTGTGATAATTAATTAGCTGATGTCCCCCGTTCTTCATCCCTTCCAGGAAGTCTGCTGAGAATTTATTGCTGAGCCATTAATGAATTTTTAAACTGTCAGGGAGTAATGTAAATAAGTGGAATCCCGGATTGTTACACAGCCGTTATCAGGTCAAAATGCATGCGCAGGAACTGTTGCTTCAAGCAGAGGGTAAATCTTCACGTAGAGCTACGCAAGGCACAGAGCCCCTCACAGAAACGCCTGCACGGCCCCGTTCAGCAAGAGTCTGGCTGTTGCCTGAACCCCCTCCCCRCTGAGGGGTGAAACAGTGTCCCCCGAGGAGAACATTTTGATTTTCCAGCTAAGCATCAACAATAATTTTTTGTGGCTTTATTGCAGCAGAAGGAAAAGCATAGTTTAATGCCCTTGGCCTTGGCTTTTCCTTCCACTGGCCAGGAAGGCAAGGTTTAAATGTATGGCCATGAGTTTTGGCACAGAGACCTTTGGAGCATCAGTGTCCATGGTCAGTGCTGGCCACTGCCGCTAGCTGCTAGCATGGGACAGTGAGCACCAGTGATACAGCCAGGAGCAGTCTGAGGAGTATCAAGAAGGATTACAGAGCCCTGGGAGCGGCGGTAAGGGACTCTGGAGCGCAGGTAGTTTTTTCATCAATCCTGCCGGTCAAAGGGAAGGGGTTTGAAAGGGCCAGTCAAATCTGGCAAGTCAACAAATGGTTACAGGACTGGTGCCACAGCCAAGGGTTCGGCTACTTAGACCATGGGACATTGAAAGAAGGCAGGCAGGATACCTTTTGCTAGGCACAGTACAAGGACCCTCAAGTGTTGCCCTGAAAAGCTTACAAGATAAATGAGCTTCATATAAGGCTAGGGGGGTGTTTTTTGGTTTTGAGGTTTTTTTGAATGTGTTCCCAGGCTCTTGAAGTGTAACAAATAGTGTGTGTCATCTCACAGGAGATAGAGTAAAAGCACATTCAGAGGGGGAAAAAACGGTTTTGTTTCCAAAGCCATACACCCCTTTGAGAAACCTGGTCTACTGGGGGCTGACGGGGTCCATCTGTCAGAGAAGGGGAAGAGCATCTTTGGTCATAGGCTTGCCAAGCTGGTGAAGAGGGCTTTAAACTAAAGTTGCAGGGGGAGGGGAACCTCAATCCATCCCACCCCTACCAGTTTGATGCCAGTGCCAGCAATAGATGCTCAGAGCCTGGAGAAGGATCGCAGGTCAGCAGGAGAGTGCCTGAAGAGCAGCACAAAGAAACCCCAGCAGTAAGATAGCTTCATCAAGGGCCCAACTCAAATGCCTCTATGCAAACACATATAGCATGGGGAATAAAGAGGAGTTAGAGACGTACGCACGCCTGCAGGGCTACGACCTTATTGGCATCATGGAGACATGGTGGGATGGCTCCTATGATTGGAGTGTTGGGATGGAGGGATACAGGCTCTTTAGGAAGGACAGGCAGGGGAGACGMGGAGGGGGTGTCGCCCTCTATGTCAATGACCAGCTGGAGTGCATGGAGTTCTGTCTGGGGATGGATGAGGAGCCGACCGAGAGCTTATGGGTCAGGATTAAAGGGAGGGCAGGGACAGGTGACATTACGGTGGGAGTCTGCTACAGGCCACCTGACCAGGAAGACCGAGCGGATGAGACCCTCTATAGACAGGTAGGAGCAGCCTCACGATCACAGGCCCTGGTCCTCATGGGGGACTTCAACCACCCCGATATCTGTTGGAGGGACAACAYGGCAGGGCATAAGCAATCCAGGAGGTTCCTGGAATGCATTGATGATAACTTCCTTCTCCAAGTGGTAGAGGAGCCAACGAGGAGAGGTGCTATGCTGGACCTTGTTCTCACCAACAAGGAGGGGCTGGTGGAGAATGTGAAGAACGAAGGGCAGCCTAGGCTGCAGTGACTATGAAATGGTGGAGTTCAAGATCCTTAAGGCACCGAGGAGGGCACACAGCAAGCTCACTACCCCGGACTTCAGGAGAGCAGACTTTGGCCTCTTCAGGGATCTGCTTGGTAGAGTGCCATGGGACAAAGCCCTGGAGGGAAGAGGGGCCCAAGAAAGCTGGTTAATATTCAAGGATCACCTCCTCCAAGCTCAGGAGCGATGCAWCCCAACAAAGAGGAAGTCAGGCAAAAAAGCCAGGAGGCCTGCATGGATGAACAAGGAGCTCCTGGACATACTCAAACACAAAAAAGAAGCCTACAGAGGGTGGAAGCAAGGACAGGTAGCCTGGGAGGAATACAGAGAAATTGTCCGAGCAGCCAGGGATCAGGTTAGGAAAGCTAAAGCCCTGATTGATAGAATTAAATCTGGCCAGGGACATCAAGGGCAACAAAAAGCTTCTATACGTACGTTGGGGATAAAAGGAAGACTAGGGAAAATGTGGGCCCTCTCCGGAAGGAAATGGGAGACCTGGTTACCCAGGATATGGAGAAGGCAGAGGTACTCAATGACTTTTTTGCTTCAGTCTTCACTGGCAAGTGCTCGAGCTTCACCGCCCAAGCCGCAGAAGGCAAAGGTGGGAACTGGGAGAATGAAGAGCTGCCCACAGTAGGAGAAGAGCAGGTTCGAGACCATCTAAGGAACCTGAAGGCGCACAAGTCCATGGGACCCGATGAGATCCATCCACGGGTCCTGAAGGAACTGGTGGATGAAGTTGCTAAGCCACTGTCCATCATATTTGAGAAGTTGTGGCAGTCCGGTGAAGTTCCCACTGACTGGAAAAAGGGAAACATAACCCCATTTTTAAAAAGGGAAAAAAGGAAGACCTGGGGAACTACAGGCCAGTCAGTCTCACCTGTGTGCCTGGCAAGATCATGGAGCAGATCCTCCTGGAAGCTATGCTAAGGCATATGGAGGACAGGGAGGTGATTCGAGACAGCCAGCATGGCTTCACCAAGGGCAAGTCCTGCCTGACCAACCTMGTGGCCTTCTATGATAGAGTGACAACATTAGTGGACATGGGAAGGGCTACAGATGTTGTCTATCTGGACCTCTGTAAGGCCTTTGACGCGGTCCCCCACAACATCCTTCTCTCTAAACTGGAGAGGTATGGATTTGATGGGTGGACTGTCCAGTGGGTGAGGAATTGGTTGGATGGTCGCATCCAGAGGGTAGTGGTCAACAGCTGAATGTCTAGATGGAGGTCGGTGACGAGTGGTGTCCCGCAGGGGTCTGTATTGGGACCAGTACTGTTTAATATCTTCCTCGATGACATAGACAGTGGGATCGAGTGCACCCTCRGCAAGTTTGCAGATGACACCAAGCTGAGTGGTGTGGTCGACATGCCTGAGGGACAGGATGCCATCCAAAGGGACCTGGACAAGCTCGAGAAGTGGGCCCATGTGAACCTCATGAGGTTCAAGAAGGCCAAGTGCAAGGTCCTGCACCTGGGTCGGGGCAACCCCAGGTATTAATACAGGCTGGGGGATGAAGGGACTGAGAGCAGCCCTGTCRAGAAGGACTTGGGGGTACTGGTGGATGAAAAGCTGGACATGAGCCGGCAATGTGCGCTCACAGCCCAGAAGGCCAACCGTACCCTGGGCTGCATCAAAAGAAGCATGGCCAGCAGGTCGAGGGAGGTGATTCTGCCCCTCTACTCTGCTCTGGTGAGACCCCACCTGGAGTACTGCGTCCAGCTCTGGAGCCCTCAGCATAAGAAAGACATAGACCTGTTGGAGTGGGTCCAGAGGAGGGCCATGAAAATGATCAGGGGGATGGAACACCTCTCCTATGAAGAAAGGCTGAGAGAGTTGGGGTTGTTCAGCCCGGAGAAGAGAAGACTCCGGGGAGACCTTATTGCAGCCTTTCAGTACTTAAAGGGGGCTTATAAGAAAGATGGGGATGAACTTTTTAGCAGGGCCTGTTGGGACAGGACAAGGGGTAATGGTTTTAAACTAAAAGAGGGTAGATGTAGACTAGATACAAGGAAGAAATTTTTTACGCTGAGGGTGGTGAAACACTGGCACAGGTTGCCCAGAGAGGTGGTAGATGCCCCATCCCTGGAAACATTCAAGGTCAGGCTGCACGGGGCTCTGAGCAACCTGATCTAGTTGAAGATGTTCCTGCTCATTGCAGGGGCGTTGGACTAGATGACCTTTAAAGGTCCCTTCCAACCCAAACTGTTCTATGATCCTATGACATTTTTGGAAAGGGAGAGGGCACTCGGTCCTTGCCAGGAGGAACAGGGGAAGGAGGAAATAGCATGCTTTACGCAAGGGCTCACAGGGGGAGAAAACATCTCGATGGACATTTCAAACTGCCTGCCCTCCCACCCACACAGCAGATGAGTTTAACAGGTACCATGATGCTTAAGCGTAGTGAGCGTACTCCTACTGAGACAGCCAGRTGCCCAAGCAATTGCCCCAGTGCTGTATCCCTGAAACCACCCCGCTTCTGCCTAAGCCCAGGGACGGCGGCTCAGTGTGCTCTGGCTGCTAGAATAGCTCATCAGATGCATCTGCTACACCTATGGCTTAGTTTTGTCCTGTGGATTAACTGTAGTGAATGGGAACAGTATTTTGTGACAGCTGCAACAGCCAAGTAGGAAGGTTTTTAGTGACTATTAATTTCTGACTTTTAATTTCATTAAAAACCCAAGCCCTTTCAATAGCCTTTATAAACACAGAAAAAAATTAAAGCAGCAGATTTAATGATGGGACCAATTCTAGGAAAACTTGTCTCCAGTGCTAGGGCTTGATTTGTCCAGCACCAGAGGTTTATTTGTTTGCTTTTTACTTTACAGAGGAGAAAAAAACTTTCCCATTCCAGAACAGATAATCATGCATGAAAACCAGACATGTTAAATATCACAAGCAAGGACTCATGTGCCCAGGTGCCTGAAGTCCAAAGAAAAGAGTCACATTAATGTCAGTGTGCTTTGGATCATTAGCTCTTAAGCCTCTAACAATGTTTCCTGATGACCCTACTGTTCTTCCTCCTCCATCAGACTCTCTCTAACCCACAGGAGCTGTGCTAACTTTTCAGGGTTTTGCTGTAAGAGAGCCTTTGAAAAAACATGTAAGTATCCCAGTAATATATAAGAGACATTACCCGTTGGGAGTCTGGAATGTAATTTATAGGAGGTTGTATCCACAATATTCATTATGTGAAGGCTCAAGTTCTTATTCATTTTTTTATTTCATTCATTTATTCTGCTACAGGGACAAGAATAAAAAAGAACACCTGTCCCAAGATTAAGACAACTTGCCATTAATTTAAAACTGCAATATAGATGCTGCTTACAAAATCAGCACCTCCCTCCTCCCCTCACACACACACTTCCATATACTAACCAGCAGTCAGCAGTCAGCATTTTCTCCTGGCCAGGTCCAAGGCTGGGGCACACCAACATCGTGATATTGCCTTCAGCTTTCCCTGGGTGAGGTCTGACACCCACGCACTTTGCACTGATAGAAAGCTCCCTTCTCTGCAAAGTCAGAGTATACTCTGACTTTGTTTTGAGTCTGTCAAGACATCTTCCAGTACCCTTCTCGAGGTCCAGAGAAGGATGCACTGGGTGATCCCAGCAGCTGTTCTCCCTCCACGATGACTACAAAGACTTCTGCAGTGTCAGCACAAAGTAGATTTAAAACACCCACTCTGTATTTATGGGCTTTGTGAGCACAATACATATGTTTATATTTCTCTCCGAAACTAAGGGCGAGCAGGGCCCCACCTTGCAGCCCCAGTATGGCAATTAGAGTTAACCCTGCCCACGTCCTCCAGGCAGGGATACAGCCCAAGGGGTTCTCGGTCAGACACTCCTTCCACTTGCACCAGGGTGATGTGAACTACCTCTTGGAGAAATTGTTCTCAATTTAAGAGGGAGCAGAACTTGACCCTCCAGGCTGGCTGTTGTTGCAAGAACATAGGAAAAACTTGTAAGACATATGCAGGATGTAGGAAATGGGTACTTCCCATCAAAGTTGTGTGCTAGGGAGTCCTCAAGCTATTCAGAGGGTTCATAACTTAGCTTACTGTTCTCTGATGGATGCTAGAATATAGTCCTACCCATAGTACAGAGCTTGCCAGATCTTTCACATTTGGGCATAACCTCTGGCCTCATCACTGCCCATCTGATCTCTTCGTAGATTTTTGTCACACAAAGAACTCCAGAAGCATCACAGTTATTTTGGGAGGTAGGTCTGTCTTGCTGCTGCTCAGACTTAGATAGCGAGGGAACAAGACTTTCTCAGCCCGTATCTTGGAGAAAGCATGCAGCATGGCAGCGCCAAGGGAGACCAAGGGAATCCTCCTGACCCTTACGCTGACCAGAAAAGGCACAAGAGAAGTCTTCATAGGGAAAAAAAAACCTGGAGGAAAACACTGGTAAGTGAGTCAGCAGAAACCATTTTGCTGACTGACTGGATGGCAATGCAGCATCCTCTGCGCAGTCGGAGCACTTACAGCCAGGCCAGTCACCTTGGGGAGGCTTGGCTCCAGCCAGCTCCAGGCACTTGAAGGGAGGCAGGCGCCTGAGCTCCCTGCACCAGAGGCAGCCACAGTATGTGGAACGAATTGCCCTCTAGAGGTGCTTTTCTCTCTTTCTCTGCTGAACGTACTGGAAGCCTGGACAACTAGCTTGGACTTGGGCCTTTAAAGAGCCATTAAACAGCCACAATTCAGTGAGGTGACTCCTCTGTAAATCTCCAGAAGCTCAGCCTGAAAAATGGATGGGAATTCATCCCCTTAGGATCATCTGTCCTCCCTCTCGGAGTTCTTGGTTGGGCGCTGCAGGAATCATTGTGCAATCAATATTATTAATACTAGCAAACTGACTCTGGCTCTAAATATGCACACACCAAGAAAACAAATCGAAACAGCAAAAGAGGTCTTTGTGGTAACACAACTTCAAAGCTGAGGTTGTAATCACACAGAAGCGAAGGAATGCAAATGTGTGGTAATCAGAGTATTGTAACTCATCCATCCAAATGTTAATAGTATTTTCTCACCATATATTACATTAGCATTAATGKCTTGGGTTCAAGTTCTGCACTGTTTTCTACAATTATGACTCATTTTTCAGCTAAGGGGACTATCCATGGTAATCAGCATAGCAGGAGCAGGATTTTTAAAGGCTTATGTGAGCATGCCGTGTGTGTGTGATTCTCCCTGTGATAACTTTTGAAACCCTCTGGCCAAAGCCAACAAAATGCAAAAGCATGGTAGAGGTTGCTTAGGTAATTCAGTTCCTACGAGGTCTGTGAAAATAGGCAGTTGTGAAGAGAAGAGACCTGCCACTGGACGGGATGCCATGCTGCTGAATGAGCTTAGCCACTATTAGACGCTGGAGACCTCACACCAGAGAGAGCACCTTTCTAAACCAAGGGAGAAACACTCCTCATCTCCCAGGGCCTAAAGCCAGCCATGCCTGAAACACAAATCCATGCATTTTGCTCCTCTCAGTGCCAACGTCCACAGAACTGCTTGTTAATTGAACAGTGTCTTAAAGCAAGTGAGAGAACACATCACAACATGTATTTTAATGTGCCATATTCTGCAACTATCCTAAAAGAAACGTCAAATAAGCACATAGGTTGCTTTGGGTATACAACCTGGCTGCTGCCCTTCCAAACAGAGACACCATCACAGTGACACAGAGCTCTGGTGCACCCAGGCTCCCACACTCCTGCCTGCACGGGGGCTTATCTGAACATTAATAATAATAATAATAATTAATAATAACAGCAGTGCCCAGATAAAATGCATTCATATGGAAAGCACTGGGCTAGACAGCCCCTTTGCCTTACATCATGCAGGGAAAGTTTGCTTCATCACGCTTTCCCCACCTGCTTTGGGTTTTGGTGTTCCTCAGGTGTGGGCAAAGTGCATGCGAAGAGTAAACTCTTAAGCCCATATGATTTTAGTTACCTGAAAACACACAACAACAAGTATCATGGGTTTCTGTTCTAAGGGTTGCTTGAATAGACTTGCTTTTCCTAAGTTAAAAAAGGAGTACAGAATAAAAGCATGAATGATTCTGTATCACAGCTACAGTGATTAGTAAGGTGCTACAAGCCAGAGAGAATTGTCTTTATTTTATTAGAAACAGTCCTAGAAATGAAGCTTATTCCTATCTGGATAAAACCAAGTCTGTCTCCAATCCCTCTCCTTCTTTTCCTACGTAAGGCTCAGGAGTGGTTGTGCTGGAGAGTTTGGGTGATGCTTGTTCCTAATTCACCTTGCAGCTCTGCTGCACCTTGCATTTGTAAATCCCCAAGCACTCAGAGCAACCACCCACAACGCCGAGAAGGTCCCTGTGTGGTGAGGATGTTTTAGTATCTCCACTTCAGAAGTGGCTGAAATAAAGTATGGCAAGAAGAAGTGGTGTGGCTTGTCCCTGAGCCAGCTGCTGACAGAACCAAGAACAGAGCATAGGAGTCCCCATGCCGGGAACCTTGGTCTAGGCTGGACCCCTCCTTTATTGCTCTCATCTGAACCCTCAGCAGAACAACCCAGCCCTTGAGGGCTCAGCATAGGCTTATGGACAGAAAAAACAGACCCACTCTGGTTTTGATATTCATGGTTTTTTCAATGACATTTGAATGTCAATGAACTTTGAGCTGAACTTCACCTGTTCTTCTCCCTAATCATCAGCTTCCCTTTGCTTATATTCTTAGGTATGGATGAGAGCGGATGGCAGGTCGCTGGGTTAATCTGCATCTAATCCATAGCACAGTCACGATGCTGAGCAGAAACCGTGTTTAGCTCCCTGCTGTGAGTAGCTATTCTGCCTGCTGGGGGTGGGAAATCCAGCCGGTTCATGTACTTCCACTGCTTTTCCACTACAGAGCGCGTGACAACAAGGTTTCAGGTCTGAATGGGACCGTTTCTGTGCCCTAGATGGGAGCAAGCCTACATAGTCTTTTGTGGGCAGACAAGAATGTTTTCTTCTTGAATTTTTAGTCAGCTGTACCCCAAGAAACACTTTATATCCTGCTGCTTTTTCAGAGTATTTGGGAAAAAGAACAAGGTAGGCAACCCTGCTCATAAGACTTACTCTCAGTTTTCTGATCTCACGCTTGTTATTCTTTCTACCATGAGTCACTCCTGTTAGAGTGGCCCAGTTTACCCACCCTCACCCCCTGCTTTATTAGTGACAATGAGAACGACTGTGCGACGGCAACGCTCATATGCCGCAGGATGTTCTCTTTGTGTAAGCCTTCTTTTGTATTTTGACATTTGTGGGTGTTCTCATCCTTGAACAAGAAGGCAGAGCCTAAATTTCAAAGGTACTCACTGCCTGCAGTGACAGCATCAGGAAGTATGGGTGCTGTGTTTTACATAATCGGGCCAACAGGTAAATAACATGGGGGTGGCATGAACCTTCACTCAGTCGGACACATAACCCAGGCTTCAACCTCATTTTTAGCCAGCTTTCCAAAGGAGAGGAAGTTTCTGCAATCGTGTGTTTGTTCATTCTGCCTTCCCGTAACTTTTGAGCCCCTTAGCGGATTTCTACTGAATTTGAGAGAGAGAGAGATGTCCCAAACATAATAAGACCCCCAAGTCTTTTTAGACCAGGCAACTGAAGAGAGACCTTACTAATTCCCCAGTGAGGCAGAGGCCACCATGTGACTCCATCCGCCATAGACACTAGCGAATCCACAGGGCTTTGCTCGCTCTTGAGACCCAAGCTGATAGCAAACCAGACCTCGTCGGTTCACTCACTCAGAAAACAAACGTGTGCCCTAAGTTCATGAGGACCACCTCCTACAAACTTTTATACGTGTGAGTGAATTTGTTCTCACAGGTAATCCTACCCCTGGGCAAGGGGCGAGGGGCGCCCAGAAGTCCCGGTTCTGCTTTGGAGGTGCTGGCTTGCACGACTTCTTTATTTGGGGAAGCCCCAGCCTGGAGAGTTGCAGCTGATTAAGTTCTCAGGCTCCCACGGAAAGGGAAAGATGATACACATTTCTGCCAGCTTTTTTAGGGGCAGGGAGCAGAAACACCTCAGTGTTGGATGAACCTTAAAAAATGTTAAAAAAAAAAAAGAAAAAAACCTGGATTCGTTAATTCACTGAAGGTGGCCAAGGAAACACAGACATGATTAAAAAAAATCCCTTAGGTCAATAACCAGTCTGCCTTTGGAGAGACACAAGGGTTTGGTGGGTGTAAGTTTAATTAAGCCAGCCAAAAACTGAAGGGAAAATTAGAAACCATTTCCAACAATGCTTTACAAAACCTTCCTATCGAAACAGACACATTAATTGAATAGGAGCTGAGCTGTACTTTGATACATGAGCCCCAGCCCAGGGTTCCTCTCGCTGCAGAAAGCAGCATTGTGAGGTTTCATTTAGAAGCAGCAATCTCTCACCGTTATCCTTTCCTCGTTGGCAAACATCAGCTCCCTCCCTCTTTTTTTTTTTTCTCCCTTCAATTAAATGTTTAATTAAAGTAGCATGACTCCCTTTCATTTGGAAAAGTAATTGAGGACAGTAGCGTGTAAAAAATAGGCTGAGAAGCGAGCTGGAGTACACACAGCACAGAGCGTCGGCAAGGCCTACAAAAATGTAGCTCTTAATTTGCTTTGGTGCCACATCAAATCGCGGTGACAGTGAGGCGATGCAGCTGCAGGAACATCTGGAAGGAGCTGATAAACATGGGTTTGGTTGGGTCTGAAGCATGCGTCCGGTGCAGCTTGCTTTTTTTCTTTAATCCTGAATGGTCAGCTCAGCACAGCTGGGAGAGAAAAGCAACATTCACAAAGATACATTTTGTGGTAAGTTTTCATATAGTGATTCAGGAGAGCTTGTTGAGTTGCTTGATAAGCAGGCTGGTGCCTAATAAGGATTTTCTGCTGTATCTTGTAAATCAGTCTTTGTCAGGTTACATGGTGGCTCATCACCCTGACACATTCCAGGGCCAGCGAACGCCTCCGCTCTGACTCCATGGCTCTTTTTCCCAATATCTTTATGAGACCTTAGCAGAAACTTATAGTTACGCAGATTGGCTGGGCAGCCCATTCCTGGCTATTGGCTTGAAGGTGCCCCAGTTAACTCTGACGGCTTGGTTTTCTCAAGCAGGCTTAAAAGCAGAGCACAGGAATTCCTGCTTTTCTGTGAATGGGTGGAAATTCCCAGAGTTTGAGCTTTTAACACATTCTGAATTTTCTATGCCAATAGTATTACGCCTCTCTTCACACATTTTTAATAGAAAAATATTTGAGTTGGGATCTTTTTCCTTGCCATCTTTAATTGTTGACCAGCATCTCTGGCACACCTGTGCACATGGAAAGTTTTCTGCCCCCTGAAGAACTGCTGCAATGGGGAGTTACTCTTCATAGGCTGTGCTTGGGGCTGTTTTTACCCATTGTTTCCAACCTAGATGAAAGTTTGTGCCGTACACAGGCTTGACTGATTGAGGCCAAGAACAAGCCAGCTTGATTCACAACTGGAACAGTATGTGTGCATGTCTGCTTGATACAGGAGGGCTTAGAAATAAACCCAGGTCAACAGTCAAGCCTGGGGCCTATCTAGAAGAGCAGGCATAAAGTAAAGGCTGACGGGCCACATCCTTCCTCTGCACACCTTGGCCTGGAGTCCAGCCTTCTGGCACCGTGACTGGCTTCCCATGTGCACCAGCGTTGCACTGCCCACGTCTGAAGAAGTCAGTGCTGAATGCCATGGGGACGTTGCTATCGAGGTGGGTGGGTTTGCTCCCCAGGTTTCTCTGGCTGCTCATTGGAAAGATGGCCTGGGCTAAAGCTGATAGTTGCTGGCACTCAGTGTTCACAGTACAGCTGGTCAGAAATTTTCTGGCGTGCTTGTCTGGCATAGCAAAAGCTAACACACCGGCATTGAAACACACTGGAAATATGTCAGTTTTGATGAGATCCTCCCAGAAACCAGGCAGATGTGGGATGGCATCCTTCCTGCCAAGCAAGTTTTGAAAGCTTGCCTACCTCCCTCCCCAGCAGCCCACCTGGCGTGCTGGTGGGGAGATGGCAGGCAGGGGATAGAGGCTGCCATGCCCCCGTCACCTGGCTCCCTGGCAGCGGGACTTCCCAGGGCTTCCCGGCTGCTGAGTTTCCTGGCGGGCCATTGATCCCTGGGAATGTTGGAGAAAGCAAGGGGATGGCCAGCCTACTCTGTGAAGTCTCGGGGACTTCCTACTTCAGCCCTGCAGGAGAGACACAGGTTCCTATCTTTATACATTTTCCTTCTCTTTTGGAATCAAATTTGATTGAGGCTTGTTTGCTTGGCTGGTTTTTTTGCTTCCTTCTTGTTTCCTTGGTTTTTTAATTCAGAATTTCCCAAGGCACAGGAAGAGCAGTTTCTAGTCATCCCTTAAGCAATAACCTTTTGTAAGAGGAGACTGGACATCTTATGAGGTTTTTTGGCCTCCTGTGATGCTTCTCTTCCTCGGGTCAAGCAGAAGAAAGGACTGGAGTCAAAGATGTAAGGTGGCAGTGGGTGGAACTTGTATTTTGCTGTTTCTGTCCCAGTAGCCTCCAACCTTTCAGAACATCAGTTGATAAGGTACCTAACGATCCTTTCTTTTTTTTTTTTTTGCACTAAAATGACTTGGCCTCAAAAGGGCACTCACCTGATGGCCAGTGGGAATCAAAGAGTCAGTGGGACAACAACATCCCAGTGCCACGGAGCCCTGCCCTGCCGCTGCCGGGCAGTGCCGTGCAGGAGCACCCCAGCCACCCTGGCTCCAGGGCACAGGTGGCCACAACCACGCAGCTCTGCACAGGTTGAGAAGAGGCACAAGCGAGCCTGCGGCAAGGCCGAAGAGCGGAATGAAGGGCCAGCTTCCCGAGGCTAAGCTGGGAGATGGAGTGTCCTGGAACGGCGTCAAGACCTGCTGGAGGTGTCAGCGGGATCTCCCCTTCAGTAAACCCTTAGGGGTCATTAGGTGATGTTTCTTTCTTGGCACAGCTGCAAATACGGTCCATTGCCTCTGTTTTGCTCTGCTAGCGTTGTTTTCCCACTGACTTCAGTGTTGATCTAACATAACCGTTGCATCTCATTCCCATCCTAAGATGAGGTACAATCTGAGGGAGGCCTGTTTTTCATTAGCGTTGAACTTGCAGCACAGGAACTTTCTCTGACGCAGTTCACAAGGAGGTGGGAGGGTGGGTTAGTTATTACCTCTGTTTCCTCTGCTGGAGCATGGGCTTCTCTACCGAGCTCTGCCGTCTCTCCCAGGGGCCAGCAACTAATTCCTCCATAACCCTGCACGCCGGAGCCTCTCTTTAGAAGAGACTTCCAATCATGACAAATTATCTGTGCTGATTTTGTGACATGAACTGTTACCCATTAGGGAATGAACTGACACCAATAAATTCATTTCACTTACAACCTCACACTGTGCATGAGTTGAAGTTCTAGAGGTGAAAGACATAAATTTACCAGGTGGGCAGACACACAGCTTCCCCCTAAGACTGTGCACTTCACCTTTGCTACGTGCGCTGCTTCTGCCRGGCCAGCCCAACATTAATTTTGCATAGAGTAGATTTCTCCTGTACTCATGCACAGTCCATATGATTTATACTTGCCTGAAGTAGCTGTGTGAATAGCCTTACCGCAGAACTACTGGCTGTGCCTTCGCCAAAATAAAAACTTCAAACCCAAACGCAGCCTTTTGCTTTACAAGATGAGAACAGTTAGTATTTGCGTAGCATCTTCTGACTTTCAGGCTATGCGGAGTCAGTAATTAATGAGTCTTCCCTATGCCCTGGTGGGCGAGCATTATTTATTAGGCAGAAAGGAGTTCCCATATGTGCAGATCTACGTCTTAGTCATTCTGATGGTAAATTCATCAAATCATTCCAGCAGATAAGGCTCTCCTTCTCCCCAAACACTCTGTCAGTCAAGTGGCTGAAAGTTTCACTCATTTACCCAAATGAAAAATCTCACAGTCCCCTGGCCAAATAGAAACTTCCAAGCATTTAGTTAAAAGCCTCTTGTCATGTAATTCTGCAGACGAAGGACTGGGGAAAAAAAAAAGGAAAGGCTTTCCCAAAAGGGGCAGACACAAGTACACGCAGAGGCGGAGAGGAATGTAGTTGTGTGTGTGTCCCCATGTTCCTGAGAGCTCCTGATCAAGATGGGGATCCTGTTAGGTTGTGCGGTGTGGACACCGGGTGAAGGTGGTCCTCAGCCTGGAGCACTCGCTGACCTTGTCCCCCCTGCCTGCATGTTTTGAATGGCTGTTTTGAAATAAAGCTTACTGGACATAATATGAAATAAGGGGTCTTGAGGATGAGGTCTCTCCTCTCCTTTGCTTATGAAGAGCTATAGGAAGGATTAGACATAGTCATGGCTGACAGGTCCATAAACAGATATTAAAGGGAAAGAACAGACAAGGATGTGCCCTTCAGCATCCTTAACACACCTACAAGTGTGGGTGTCGGGGAATGGATGAAGGGAACGGGGTCACAGAGAGTGGCTGGGCTCACGTGCTCTCCTTAAATTACTTCTCTTAAGACAGAGCACTGGGCATGATGGACTGCTCGTCTGACCCAGAGCGGCATTTTTTGTGTTCTTATGTTAAAAGGGAAGGCTGGAAACAGCCTCCAGAAGCTGTAGGAGGGAAGACACGGCTTTGCTGGGTCTTCCAAGTACAGTAGGCACTGGAAACACCTCCAGGGTTGCTGCTGGCTGAGCCGCTTCCTTTTTGCTTTCATCCAGTAATCACATTATTTTCCCATCCCTCTGAGGAGCCAGGCCTACCCCCAGCAACAGCATACAAAGGTCACATTTCTTGTGAATGTGCAGGAGAACCTGAAAAGAGCCAGTGGTTGGGCAATGAGTCTGGTCAGGAAATGGTCTTTTTTTTTTCTGCTTTCTTGTTTTCTTTTTTTTTTTTTTTTACCTTTTGGCAAAAACACCAAGTATCGTGATTTGGGAATACTGTCTAAATGCATCACAGTAGTTGTTGCTTAGAAGCTTTATTCCTCTCTTCACTTGTATATTCTGTGCTCCCTGCTTGAACTTCATTAATTCAATGAACTGAACCTTATTTTTGGTAAGCATCCTGTTGACCTCTCTGTAACTGCAGGAAGCTCTTCACCGTAAACGTTGTCTCTCTCTCCAGTCATATCTTGTCAGCTCCACAGAAGAGAGATTGTGGTCACCTCTCTGCCGGGAAAGTGTTTATTCTGCTGTCGTAAATAAACAGGACAGACTGGGAATGGGTAAGGTACCCAGGAGGATCTCTGGGGGAGACATCAAACCCCAGACACACCTCTGAATACCAATTTCCCCAGAGCCTTTCCATTGCATATGAGAGGGAGAACCACATTTCAGCTCCTTCCACACTTGCTCCCCATGCAGAGCGGCAGGACGCTAGCCCTTGCTTTGGGTTGCTGTGATGCCCACCCCTCCAGGCACCCCTAATGCAGTCATATGTGAAGGCAAAGGTGAAGGCACGGTGGCAGGGAGTTTGCATGCCCTCACCCATTATAGCATGGCAGAACTTGTCCTGGGCTGACCTGTCCCACATAAGCAGCAACAGCAGTCCTGCCAGGGTCCTCTGCTGCTGCTTCGCTGGCACTAAAGGCACGGCTTTACAGAGAGCTTCATGCCTGTTAAAAACAAAGGCAAGCCAGGAGGAAAATCCCTTCCCTACCCTCGCTAGCGCTCAAGCTGGGAAGGCAGGGCTACTCGTAAAGGCGGGGGACTTTCCTGGAGCAAAGTGGTGTTTTGAACAGAGGCCGTGTGGGGTGGCCAGGCGATCACTTGTGGGGGCACCATACTGTGGCCAGCCCCACTGCTGCTTCCCCCTCCATCCTCCCACCTGCATCACCCCTCCTCACCGCTGACCACCCCTTCCCCAGCCCATCTCCCTTGGCCAAAGGGGTCGGGAGGTGCTCCTGTGCCTTTGGGGTCAGACCCAGGCACCCTGGACATGAGAGAGGTCACTCAGGGGGAGAAGGCAGGGAAACCCGGGTTCCTTTGTAACGTCAGCAGCAGGCAGGACCTGTTCATATTGAAGCTCCGGCACATGAAGAATTACACTCCAGTCTGATTGTTTTATAAAAATCTGTTCCGGCACCTGTCCAGAGCCATGATCACATCTTCAGTCATGTGGCCAAATGCCTTTTAGTTTTAATCATTTGATCAAATGCCCTAGTGAAACAGCCATTTGTTCAAATGATTGAAAGTTTGTCATTTGACCAAATTACTAGTCTGGCAGGATGACTAACGGGTTATGCCACAATGTCAAATTCTATTAATGTCACGCAAGAGAGACAGGTGAGGAAAGTAAGGGTTAAGGGAGGAAGCTTGCAGAAGTGTTTATACCCTCGCCATGTACCCCACACATACACAAGTGTGGTCCCAAAGAACAGGGTATGAAATCGCTAGGATGGCTCCATACCACCTGAGCAGGTAGGTGGCTGGAGGGGCTCCACGTGGACATCCCTCAAAACTTGGGGAGAACAATTTATGTCACTGAAGGAGCACAAAGCTGCTGGATCAGAGGAGAAAACTGGAGCTGGAGTGTCCACTGGGACTTCAGATGAGATGGGACTAGATGGAGAAGAAAACCTGGCCAAACCAGGAACCAGGAACCGCGGCTCGGTGAGAGCAGTCCCAGGCACTTCTACTGCCGCTGGTGTCACCGTGCTTTCACTGCCTGGATCAGCTGGGGACACTGGCACCATTTCCTCACTCCTTCCCTCTCATGTTTCTGGAGCTGCATTTCTTAGATGGAAGGAAAGGAGGGGATGGAGGAAGAAAGACTAAAACGTAGCCACTGGAAGAAGTGAGAACTGACAGCAGCCATACAAGGGGGTATTAACCTTTCATAAACCTGCTCCCTGGCCTGTGACTGGAACCGGGGAATAAATATCATTCTTGTAGTAGTCTCCTGCGTGCAGCACAGCTGTTCTGGCACACACTGGTTTCCTGTGAATTGCAGTTACATTTACAGGGTGTTAGTATAGAGGTGAGGTGGATTTTGCTAACATTAAAGAAGCAGCAGACCTCAAGCAAGAGGCCAGCATTGAGGAACCGACTTCCCTCCTGTTTCAGAAAGGGTTTGCGGTGGACATTCCTGGTGAGTGATGCCCTTATGAAACTCACGCACCCTCTATGGCCCTGTCCCGATGTGGGCAGGTGGGTGCTGCAGCGTGACCGACATTCCCAGACCTCTGAGGGTGCTGGCATCTGATTTCTGCCCCTTCCCTCTCAGCTGCCCATGTTTTGCTTCGAGCAAGACGTACAGGGGGATGGTGTGCCACCACTTCTCATCCAGACCTACAGTTAGGCGCTTGTTCATCCTGATATCAGAGCCCTGCCACATGGACACGGCCAGTGAACCCTACACTAACTCAAACACCATAATAACAGTCTGATTATCTGACTTGAACTCTTGACCTGCAGATGTGACATGCGCCAGGCCAGGAAACAGCACGAGCAAAAGTGTGCGTGTCCATGTGCATGAGCACAATCTCTGCCTCTTTAGGCCAGCTCCTCTGCTGCTCCTTGCAGCCTCTGGCCCAGGCAGAGCCCTCTCCCTCGCAGAATGAACCATCTCACTGTGAAGGCGAATGATGACATGGATGATCGCTGCTGTCAGTTCCAGGACAGCCTCTTTCTCTTTGTGCCTCAGACTCAATCAGCATATCTGATCAGCTTATCAGTGCAATACGCCCCGGAGCCCTCTGCCCAGCCCGTGGAGGTGCCGGCTTGAAGTGCATGGTTCAGCACTGTGCCAGGGTCACGGTGTCACAGCACAGGCAAACACAGGGCAGTGACTTGTCTTTGTCTGTGCCTCCTGCAGCCACAGAGTCTTTCCTCTTCTTGTGGCATGAGCTGGAGCGCTTGAGAGTCATCAGGTCGGTGTGGTTCTTGCTGCTGTCTCTCATTCCTGTCCTAAGCCATCAGATGAAGGTGATCTGAGCTCCAGCCTATCCCTTTCCACTTCTTCCAGTTGGCATATACGCCTCCTCATTTAATACGCTGCTTTCTGCCTACAGGCTCTGTCCTCTCAGGCTACAGAGAGCCAGCTTCCACAGCTGACTCCAGAGCTTATAATATTAGAGAGGTGTTATACATCCTTTGCACACCTACATGTACTTGAGGACTGTCTGTACTGGGCCTGCAAAATTATATATACACAAGCGTGGAGAAAGCTGGTATTGCAAAGACCTACATCGGTCATAAAAAGATTGCCAGTTTGGCCTCAGCTTGAGGTAAATGTCTCAAGCAAACCCATTACGTATTCTGTGTATACACAATGGGTTTGATTTGAGATGTATTTATGCTCGAGAATATTATGTATTCTCTTTATACACCATGCAAGGTTAAATTTTTTTTTAAATTTATATTTGCTTTTTATCATACAGACATACAAACGATTTATGGCCAGACCTGCTGAATCTATTTGAAAATGCCAATTTATTCTTGATTAACTCCAGAAGTGCTGGAGATCACTAATTCACTCCCTGCTACTAACGTATTTAGGAGCTAGACTTTGAAAAGTTTAGTTAAACTGTTCTGGAGGAGACTGAGAATCCAGATTTGGCCTGTTATAGATTGGTTCGATGTAAAAATCCAACTTTATATTGCAACTCCTGATTGGGTGCATTTAGATTTATAGTTGTGATTTGGACCGGTCCCTAATCAATTCCTAGATAGTACTTTTTCATCAGCTGATCTGACAGCAGGAAGAAGGTCAGGATCATAAATTCCCCCTTCCTGAGTGCAGGGGGCGGAGGTGGGAAGTGCCTCCCCCAGGTGAGCAGCAGAGCCGGGACCAGGGGCCGAGGCTGCCTGGGTGTCGAATCCAGCCACCCATCCAGCCCCCCAGGAGCGCTGGGTGCCTGCCACCCCCCTCTCAGGAGCTCAGCTGCGGAGGAGCCCAGCTTGCCTGAGGGCACTCAGAAAGGGTGACCACACATTTTCCAGCGCTGGCTGAGTCAGCTGGGAGCAGGCTGTCAGGCTGGGACGTCACCACAATTCTCCCTTACCCAATATACATCTCCTCCTGTTCTTGCCCCTTCCCATAAGCCTTACCACGGCCTCTCATGCTCCCAAAACATCTGAGGTATGCTGTGCAAGCCGGGCCAAGCTGTCCTTTGAGGGAGAGTCTGAGCAGAGAGAATGCTGTCCTTGGTGTGCAAGGCACCTTCCTCAGCAAGGTGCCCCGAAGTTAGACACTCACTGCTATATTTAGCCATCTACATAAGCCGTCTGATTTTCAGCACTGTGGATTTTTGTTTCTAACTTTTCACAAGCTTAGCTAATGCTCTGTAGGTGGGTCTGAGCTGCAAAGTACTCAGGTTTGGACTCAGTCCAGAAAAAGACTTCTCACTACGCAGAGAAGAGGTGAGTGCCTTTTGCTCTTGGACCACCTCCGTGGCTCTTTCCCTTCCACCAGGTGCTGTGTAGCCTCCAGAGGTAAGCCCTGTTCCTCACAGCCTCCTCTAGCTCCTGAAGCTAAAGTCCCATCTCCTTCAGCTGCTTGGAGCCACCCTCTCCTCCCCGCATCCTCGTGCTTGCTCCCGCCATGTTCCTGCAGCCCACTTGTATGCAGCACTATCATCCCCTGCCCACCCCACAAGCGGGCAACAGAGGCATTGAGGGTGTTTGTTGAGGCATCTGGCTCAGATAGAGACTTTCCAAATAAYGTACAATTTGCACTCTCAAATTAAGTGCTGACGTGCAGGCTGTTGCTACCAGAGGTAGCAAACCAGCCAGTTTGGACTTTGTAACGTCTTCACTGCAGCGTGGTACAATTCTGCCCAGCTTATCAAAAATGAAACTAGTATTTGATGTAACAATAGTATTTATCTACCACATCCAGCATTGTGAAATACATCGGTCAAGGAGACTTCCCACAGAACAGCTCAGCGCTTAGCTCCGTGCAAAAGCTGCGGGAGGGTATGAATTATTACGAGTATTTTTAATCAAGTAACAGATACGGTTGGTGCAGTCAGGGTTTTCAGAGAAGCTCAAGCTCCTGATAAATATGTCACAATCTACGATAACTTTGCCAAGTCCTTTAATACCCTACAGCTCCAGCCACTGCCGTCCGACTCCTGCAAAATGTGGGACAGAAGAGCAAATGTCAGTAAAATCGCTTTGTCTGTTTCAGACCAGCATATCATCTGCCTCAAGGGTAAATACATGCCGGCTCCTTCCCCTCTGGTGGATGCAGAAAAGGCTCTTTGTTTACCTTGTTCTTATCAGAAGGTTTTACCCAAGAAAAAGGCCTCTCCTATCTGATTTTTGGAAGTGATTTAGAACCCACTGACCCTGGGTGGCAGGGCTCCCATATCCACCAGTGATAAAGCTTGCATCTTCTCTTGGCTTCATTGGCGTAACCTTTTGCCTCTTTGCCGGGTCTGCATCGCATCTCGAACACTTAGCTCCCAAAACAATGGCATCGCATCTCATTTCTTCAGATTGAGCTGACAAGGACAAAGCAAAGCACCCGAGGATTGCTGAGCCCTGTGGCACCGGGAGGTSACCACCCCGTGCCAGGAAAGCGGAGAGGACGGGTTGCAGGAAGGAAAGAGCAGTGCCCACACGGACGAGAGCTTGTGGAGACAATTCCCTGCACTGGAGGGACCGCYGGGTGAAATGGGGGTGAGGTATTTGTGGCTGTTTCCTTGCCTGTCGAACAGAAAGGGCAAAACGGCAAGGCTGGATCTCAACCTCCTTGGACACTGAAGTATTCAGAAATGGATTTTGTTGATGTKTAGGAACCAAGACCTTTTCTTCAATGCAAAATCTGAGATTGCCAAGAGAGATTTTGAATGAGTCTTAGCTGAGGGTGGTTTTCCAGATCACCATTACAGGCATCTCTGGGAAGTGTTGCAACACATGGCTTTTATCTGGCAAACGACCACTGCTTGGTCTCTGAAAGCATGGGGAATGGAATGGGGTTTGGATTTCTACAATTTTTCTTTTTTCTGGCTTCATTCCTCTCTTTCCAGACATCTGCTATCACACTACAGATGAGCAGCAGTCTATATGGCCTGTAGGAGTAATGCAGGACTTGGGGAAGGAGAAGAAGGAGTCAGAAGTCATGCGATCAGTCTGGGAGATCAACTGGGGAATGCATAATGAGCTTAGTTTTATYGATTATTACTTTTAAAGGACATGGAGGAGAGGGGAGACTGAGGAAATCTCCTCCAAGGCATTACAAATCTGTGCTAGAGAACGGCTGTTCGATGAAACACATAGTAAATAAAAACACAAATACTAAAACACAACATAAAACTCAGTACAACCTGGAGACTGAGAAAGGTCAGCATTCCAGGAACAGAAAATCTCCCGAGCAATCGAGGCAAGGTGGAGCCCCAGCGTGCGGGTAGGCACTTACTGCATCCCCTGCGAGAGCCTTGTCAGTGTGGAAACCCCAAAGGCGCCTCTGGGGAGAAAGGCTGGGACTGGGGGAGAACTGCATGGTAAATATTAGCCTAAACAAACGCGTGATAAAGGGACCAGTATCAACACAGAAACTGCCCACACCCCTTGCCAGAGAAAATAGATCCAAAAAGCAAATGAGGCCCACGTCTTCATATAATCTGCCTAACCACAGTCTCACTGTTCCTGCTTTTTTCCCTTCAGCGCATACCCTGAAGGCGCTCAGTGCTCCCTCGAGCCCTCCCGAGTGCAGGCAGTGAAATGGCTTTGCCCTGGGCTTCCCCACACACCCCAAGGCAAAGGGCAGGGTGGGGAGCACTGCACCCGTGCTGCCTACAGCACAGTGAGGCACTGCTGAGCACACACCTGAGCCGAGCTCAGGACCCATCTCACCCATCGTTCGTACAGCGAGCCCTCCGGCCGGCGCTGGCAGGCAGGAGCACACACCCAGCCTCATCTGTGAGCATGGTCAGGCCAGATTGGGCACGGGTGGGAGGATGCTACAACCCCGTCTGCCAGCTAGCAGCTCTCCTAAAGTCTGACCTGCTTTCAGAATAATCTTTTAAGTCTCTCTTTTCATCTTTTTATCTGCGGCTGTGATGAGCAATCCCAAAATGACTGAGCTTTCCGCTTGCCCTCCGTTTGTTCAGTGCTCTGACCTAATCCTCTTTCAGGGGCTCCTGGGGCACGGCAGCCTGGACCACTCAGCCACCATCCCAAGGACCTTCCTCCACCACAGGCCGCAGGATTAGTCCTGCAACGTGAGATCCGCCAGAGCCCTCCGCTCGGCACGATCCCGGCTGATTTTCCACAGCCGGCAACCTTGTCAAGGGGAATTTCCTTTGACACTTCTACCGGGGGAGAAAGCGCTGTCAAGAGGGCTTTAAAAGCAAAGCTGCTGCTGGCTGATTCACTTGAAGTAATCCAAGCCAGCGGAGGAGCTCACAACCGCAGCAGCAAAAAGGCTGTTGGACCAGGGATGCTTGCACGGCACGGGCGGTGGGCACRGGAGGTGCATTCGGGATGGGGCTTGGCAGCCTGGCAGTGAAATTAAGGGCATGAAATTAGACCATGGCAAGGAAAGCCAGTGAGCGGGAGCTGGCCCGGGGTTTTCTGAGTGTTATCTAGTGCCTGGGAGGGAGACTGAAGAGAGGACAGTCCAAAACACCCCCCTGGGCTGGCAGCGGGGAGGACGGCACCTCGCACCTGGGGCTTGAAGGGTCAGTGCGGCGGCTGCATGGGGCCAGGGGGAGACAGGTTGCTGGGAAGAAGTTGAGACGGGAGAGGAGAAAAGAGCCTTGTGTGCAAAACAGAAGCTCAAAGTGCAAAAGTAAGACAAGGAAATATTTGACGTCTTTTGTTAACCTACCCAAAACAGCAGGACAGAAAACAGTATTGAGAAATAGTCTCACTGGGAAAATTTGCAGACCTTTCCTTCTGGCACCACTCCACCACTGGCAGCCATGCAGATGAATTAACAGCTCTGGTATCTAACCCCGGCCGTTGCTGTAGCAATTCGGAACACAAAACTCCAGGTGTCCTGACTGCCTCGCAGCGGCGCAGTGACCCACCACATCCCAGACCTACACCTTTGGCTCGCTCTTGCTTTAGAAGAAAAAAAGGTCGGTTGGCTGGGCCTTTGCAGCGCTTTCCCCGCTGCTCGCCCGGACGCAGTGGCTCTCTGGAGAGGTCACCAATGACAGGAGCGGTGATGGTGGGTTTGGGAGAGAGGCTCAGACGCTCCTGTGCCTGGTTTTCCTTTCTCTGCCTGTTCCCACCAAGGCTGCCGCAGGAGAGTGCAGGAGCGGCTCATGGCATACAGGGCAGCTTTTTGGAGGAAAAGGTCTTTTGGATGAACAGAAGTGGTGGGTGAGCCCATCTCTCGGGGATTGAATACAGCGTATGTCTGCGAGGTCACTGCTCCGCTTGTCAGGGCCAGGCTTGTTTCGGTGACTGTTCCCCCAGTGGTGGCCGGCACAGTTCCCGTGTCACGCAGCGCCTATAACTCACAGAAATAAAGCACGTCCGACACCCCTCCGAGACATGTATTCTATATGAAAATTTGGTTTATTACTGTCAGACCCACAAATCTGGATCCGCTGTGTAATTCTACCGGCGTCCATCAGTCAGACAGACACATTTAATGAGAATGAGAATTTATACCGCTACTTCCTATATTGGCTGCTGCTGAAGTGCAATCAACAGTCAAGATCTTCCCCTGCCAAGAAAATTGTCCCTGAAAGAGTGCCGGCATCTCAACGTTTCAGGAGAGCAAACCCACGGATACAGAGGTGCCTCTTTGGTGGATGCAGTTCTCCCATGCTGGATATAGAACCAGGGTGTCTGTCCTGCGTAGGCAGGAGGGGGATACGCAGGCAGTCAGCGGAATAAATAGAAATGTATAATGGATGATCTTGCTCGGTACTTGGGAATGTATATTCCCTGGTCTTCTCAGGAGGCAACATGTTTGATTTCCTCCAGCTATTTTTTTAAAGCGCTATGTTGCGAATACTGACGCATTTAGGTGTATTTGCATCAGCTGTAGCTGTGGGGGCAGGGGAGACTTCTCCAGATGCGTGTGGCAAGTCTGGTGCCTGGCTCTCATAGAGTGACACTGCTGAAAATCCCCTTTTCCTTCCATCCTCCCCGCACTTTCTTCAAAAACCTTTGCCGCCCTCCTGGCTGCTGCAGAGAAGTCCATGAGGGTAAGAAGGAAGAGGTGCCATGGTATTTCAACACTTGGAAAGGTCTCCTGTTTGTCAGAGAGGCAGCCATATCCCAGGTGCACAGGGTGCCCCTGTTGTACCTTGCATTCCATTTGTCCTCCTGGGATTGCCCCACCGTTAAACTAAAGCCTTCAGCTCCCTGTGACTGCACGTGCGCATGTACGACTTCCAGCCGTGACCAGGATAACCGCCTTCGAGCTTTGGTTACGTGGCGTACACCAGCAGCACTGTKCATTTTCCCTGAACAAGGAGGGGATTTGTGTTTCAGGAGACAAAGTGCTTGGGGATGATTTTGCTCCTGTATTAAATACTTCCTTCTATCAAAACCAGGCATCTTGCACTTTGAACCCTTCAAAAATCAAAAATAGAAAAGGGGCTGAGAGTCTTCCTTTTGAAATTATCCCGGTTTTGCTCGTTGACTGAATTTAGTAACAGTTTCTCCRGAATAAAGAAATTTTGGCTGCCTGGATTTTGAGCCAGACAAGAGACTGAGAAAACAACCTTTCCGTCCAAAGTCAATTTGGACCAGGATCATTTTCTTTCTGCTGACAGACAGGTTTTCCGGCTTAGAGCAAGGCACTTGGCATACACTCTTCCTGCTTTACCGAGGAGCAGAGGTCACAGGGAAACAAAACACCAAAACTACAYTGGATAAGACCTGTCAACGCCTACAGTTTAATCTGACGCTGGGCCACTACCCTGCACGCAATGTTACTGACAAAACCCGCACATATATGGCTCCTGCAATGAAAATGGTGTTGCAGTTTTTGCAACTCATAAAGTATACCTTGAGGGTGGTACGTAGCCTGAGCCACCTTCTGCATAGGATCAGATCCTCACCGTGGTGTGAGACCACAGTCGGCTGTCTCTGACAAGTCTGTTGGTGGTTCCCGGGCAACGTCACTGGTAAAATGCTGAAATGGCAAAAACCCAGCCTTGAAAGGGCTGAGCATCCTCATTTCCCTTTGATTTAAATGGGAGCTGAAGACACTCAGCACCTTGCAGGATTTGGCCCTGTGTCAGCACGTTCTGGCTGATCTGCTCTGACTGGCTGTCAAGACTGTCCTTTTTTCCGTAATTTTTTTTCCAAGGAAGAGATTTGTCTATGATTTCAACTCTGCAAAGGCGAACTAAGGCAAAAGCTATTCTTTTGGAAACAGAGAAGAGAAACTGCAGTTCCCTTTCTGTCTGTGTTTTCAGTGTTTGCAGCTCTAAGGGTCCATGTTAAGTGACTAGAAAAAAAAAATGGGATGCTATTCCAACAGTGGAGCGAATTATTCTTCACAAACATAGCTAATTGAGGCTGCAGGGTTGCAATCATTCATTATAGATGGGCACCAGAGGAGAATAAAATGTGTCTTCTAGCCAGCTGCTAGCCCCAAAATTAGAGGAGCCAGGGAAGTACAAGAACTGAAGCTGCCTGTCTCCCGAGAACGGGTCCTGGTTCAGTGGGTGGGGAAGATTCCTGCCCTCCGGGTCGCTTTTACAGCTCAGCAGCGCTCCTGCCAGGTTCTCACTATCAATACCTATAACGTTTAGCACCACGATCCTGGTCGGGTTTTGTCTGCTGGCAAACAGAAATCAGACACGTGCAGATCAGAGGTGGGCATCAGGACGGCGATGCTACAGCGTCCCTGAATTGTTAAAGCACCGGGCTCTGAAATGCGAAGCTGCCAGGGGTACACCAGCATTTTTCAAACCTGTGAGTTGCTCTCATTGGACAATAGAGCCCAGTTACATTGCTTTCCCCTGGGAAATTCCCTGAGGCTGGAAGGCGGTTGAACTACCATGGTTATAACTTTGATATCCAAATGAATATCTGCTAGCCTCAGGCAACCGGGCTTCTGTTAATTTTGACCAGGGAGCATGATACACTGCGGCAAGCTGTGTCACTTAGGATTGTGTCTGCTTAGACATGATGCCTCTGAGTAATGTAATTTATATTTCATGCACAATTGAAGCAGCTAATGGTATAATTCTCCAAGGGGGAAACAAGTTGTTACAGCATTAATTACATTGCAGTTGCCATTTTTTTTTCCGCCCTGCACCGAGCGCTTTCGAATCATCAGCAAAACGATAGCAATAGCTGGAATCACGTAAAAGGGTGTCTGCCCCGGCAGCCACGGGGGTGGCTCGGGTCCCTTCCCTTCAGGGGTGGCCGATGGTCTCGGCTGAGGGCTGCCGGGCCCGCCGGCTGCCGTGCCCCTGGCCCGGCCGGCTGCCGGCTTGCGAGGGCAGGCTGCCTCTGGCGTGTGCAGCCCGAAACTGCAGCTCGGCGCTGGGCGACGGGGTTTGGAGAAGCAGCGAGAGGTGCAGAAAGAGCGTCGGAGAAGTCAAGAGAGGGTGTCGATGCTGGGCATCCCAAGAGGTGGTGAATACTTAAGTACCCTGGGATCTGGAGGAGGGATAGCTGGGTGCCTGTGTGCCTGCGTCTTCGGTGGCTCTCTGCAGTGACTGTGACTGCTAGGGAGCAAGGATAATTCAAGAAGCGTGGGAAGAGTGGACAGAAGTGATAAAAAACCCTCTGATGTCTCTGCTAGCCCGGCTTATCCCTCTGTGCAGCARTCGCAGAGAGGGTGCCCTGCCTTCCGCCTCTCAGCCGCTGCTGCAGCAGCAGCAAGGAGAAAGCACCCGCAGAGGAGATGAGCGCAACCCTACCCAAAGCAAAGCAGCCCCCAGGTGTCACAAGGAGGCGGATTTGTTTCTGGGGAAGAGCAAGTGGCAGTTTGGTAGGCGGGAGCCTCGGGGTCTCACCCAGTCTCGGAGGCTGGGTGGCAAAGGGAGCCAGGGGCTCCCAGGTGCTGGGAGCGGAGCCGGGGGAGACAGCGCTGAAAAGGCTGACCCAGCCGCAGGGCAGCAGTGCTGTGTGCGGGGAGAAAGCCCTTAAGACCAGAGCTGAGCCACGGCGGCAACCTCGGGTGGGCAGAGCGGCCGAGGCAGCCTCAGGCAGGGGTTTGGGAACTGCTGGCTGTGTGTGGCTCTGGGCTGCAACGGGTGTTTCTTTTTACAGATTGCCTACGGCATCAAAAACCACGGAGCTAGCAGCTGAGCTGGGAGGAGGTGTAAAAATAGAGCCACAGCTACATACCACGATATGCCCGGGCTGGATGTAACCCGAGTGTGTGCTGTTATCAAAAAAAGAGGAGAGAAGGGGAAAGGAAAGGGCAGGAATTACACAATTTAGATGGCTATGAAAAGCGCTGAATTAAAAATAAAACTCCTTGTGTGTGTTTTGGCCCCGCGGCACGTCTGGGAGGGAGCACAGCGTGCTGTGCTGCCAAGTGTGAGGCTGGGATCAAGAGGAACATCTGTGTTCGGGCTTCCCACACTGTCAGGAGACTGGCAGGGTGGTACAGATGACATGTCTAACCAGGAGGAGGAGGAGGGCAGTGTGACGGGGTGGACGAGGGAGGTGGCCTTCGCCTACGCTGAGAGCACTGCCCGAGAGCCAGTGACTGTCTTCATGGTGAGAAGCTGGTGGCACAGATCGGAGTGCTGCAGAGTCCCAGGGAGGATGCTAAGGAACATTTGCTCTCCCCATACTCAGGCACTAATTTTGTACAATCATTTATTTCAAACTAAAAAGGAACTGAGTGCAGATCCATATGGAAAATGATACCGCGGATGTATGCAGAGATATTCCAAGCATACCATGGGACATAAGATCTGAAGGAGGGAGAACTGGAAAATTCTTTATTCACAGAGAAATGCAGCTTGTAGGAAGCCAAGATTATTCAGTTCAGTTGAAGTTTAAACTGGAAAACAGCTTTGGCAGGGAAAAAAGTATGAAGAAATTGTTTCTAAAAATTCATTAATATTGAACTGCTTCATATCTGTCACTTCCAAAAGGAAATATTTCAATGGGGTAGAGAAATTCAAGTGTCATTCACTAGGGGACTCAGGGACCATTCTCCAAGGGGAGGAGCACACATGCGTATATAGAATGTGCCCTCAAAGTGGTTAAATATAAATCAGTGATTAAATAATATTAGCATATTAACTATTCATTGATGAGGGGACTCCACCTTCCCAAGTGGATATTCTCCCCCCGAGGCTGTCGTGTCCCTCATGCTCTGTCCCTGACTCTGTGGGGATGCTGCTATTTATACAGGAGCCGGTGAGGAGACACAGTAACCCCCATCCCTCTGGGACGTGCTGCTGGCTGATAGCTGGACACTGTCCAGCAGGATGAAACACTGTGTTTCAATCTCTTTCTGCAGCAAAACCACAATTGAACTCCACTCTGTAATATTTTAGCTGTGAACCTTAATCCACTATTTTTAGCTCCTGAGATATTTGGGGTGTCTTTGCACCATTCTGGTGACAGCAGCAGAGATGTATCTTTAGTTCCTTGTGAACCCAGCTCTGGATCCCTTATCTGAGGCATGGGACCCTTTTTTCTTGGTCTCCATATAAATCTGAAAAACACAACGATCCAGGGGGAGATTTGAAATAGATGTACTCCTGTGGGGTAAATCCTTTTGGCTGATTGCAGCATTTCATGGCACAGCCAGGAGGATAGGTACAGAYAGACCCCTGCTTGCTCCAGCCATGCTCGGGGCTGGCTAGATGCAAGCCACCTCCAGCCTGGGAGCCAGATAGCCACGAGTCAGCTTGGGCCCAGCTCCAGGCTCACGGGGGATCTGGCTGCTACAGCAGTGTCTGAGCCAGCTCCGAGCATCCGGCCAGCAAACCCGGTTCTGGCTGCAGTCCCTCGCAGCTCCAGCACTGACCCAAAGTGCTGGTCACCCACTGAGATCCACTGGACTCGTTGCTGAGTAAAATTGCAGCAGAAGCCAAGGCTTGACGTCCTGTCTCTGCACTGCTTTTTTCATTTTTTTTTTCCCCAATACAGATAATTCATGTCAGGGTTAAGGGGCCTTCTGCAGCTCATCACCTTGGGAAATCAGGCTAGTGATGTGGGGAACCTCCACGTGGTCTGAGGTTGCTGGCTTTAGGCATTAGGGATTTCTTTAGCTGTTTATTTAAAATCAGAGCTGGAAGCTACACAGTTTAGAGCTGGAGCTGAATTTCTGCTTAATCTCTACTTGCAAGAAAAGCGTGTCCATTTTTTTTTTCCTTAAGCAGTGAGGTAATTAAAGGAAGAACAAGGCAGATTTGCTGTTCTGGGAGCTGCTGCTGTATATCTGGACTTCCACAGAGAAGGCTGGGTATTGCTATGAAGCTGTTCCAGAAGGAAYGTCGGAAATACGCTTTTACTGATGAATAGGCAGAAGCCACACTTTCAGATAGGAATATTTACCTGCCCTGCCACACACCCCAGCTGCTGCTATGTCCAATATATAATAATCCAATCAATTTTAATATCCTACTGCTCTGCAATAGCCAGGAATCTCTCCATCTGGAAGAAAGGGGCCACATTAACATTCAGATTGTAATCCACACATCCTAAGCACGTTTATAGCCGCTGCCATATACCCATGGACCTGGATCAGGGCTGGACTCACGTTCCCTCCAGTTCCCCCAAAATTCAGAGATGTTTGGTTCCAGGATCTTCCAGGGCTCCATTTTTCAAATCTCACATGCTGATCTCAGTCAAGCCTCTGCAACGTGCTTTTTGAGCCCCCGCTGTGCTGTGAGCATCCTGCAAGCCATGGTCACACAGCCTCGGCTGCAACCAGCCAACAAGCTGAGCAAGTTGTGCTTGTGGGAAATGGTCCAGGAGGAGGGGACAGGGCTGTGGCACTGCCCTTGGAGCATGAGCCACGGGAGGCGACCGCTCGCAAAACTGAGACCCAGCAAGGCTGCTAGTGATGGGCACTACTGCATGGCCTGGCATCCCCTGCCCATCCTCACACAAGAAGCCGCAGGGGAGGTTGGTCCATTCCCAATAGGTTCAGAGGAGCGTGCACAGGCTGTTGCTGTATGTAAGGCTGATCGCTGGACCTGTCTTTGCCCTTTATGGTCCTCAGTCAAGTGAGGTGCAGCCTGGTCTGCATGCGTAACCATCTTTGCAACTCCCATGCCGGGGTAAAGGCATCCCAGGCATTCAAATTCAGCCCCTCCAGCAAGCCGGGTCCCCTTGTCCCTTGGCCCACCTGGCGATGCCGCTCCATCTCAGGCAGCATGGCAGTGCCAGAGTCCAGCTGGAGAGGTGCCAGGAGCATCCAGGTTGCGCTGCTCAAATCTGAGAAGGCTGGAAAAAAGCGGCCAGAAATAGCCAGCATTTCGTAAGAAGCCTCACGAGGGCTGGCGCTGCAGCCCCGCTCTGCAAACCAGTGGAGTTCAGATAAGCTTTGAYGAAGCATCCAAATTTTCTTTTAATTTCAGCCTTTTCTCGCTTTTGGCTCAGCACCAGCCTGGCAAGAGATGCAGCAGAGGGGAGGGAAAAGAAAGCAAGAGTGTGCCTGGCGAAGAGAAACCCTACACCTTTACACACGCTGAAATGATTTTTGCCCCAGCCTTGGGCCCCGTTGTGAAACAAGCATCCACGCCTGCAAATGCTCCCTAGAAAGTAAATGGCAACAGATTTGTGTTTAAACAGCAAAAACTTCCACCCAGGCTTTCTCTCAAAGTTAAGCAGGTTCTTTTTTGCTCACAAGTGTTAGCCCCCAGGAATGGGGGACTGACCCTCTCAGCTGGTGTCTGGGCTGGTCCTGCCACCCTCAATGACGACCTGATCCTGCGACAACCCATCTTCCCTTGACCCAATGGCCTCGGTTTCTTTTGGTTAGAAGCCACGGTGTGGAAAGGGAAGGAGTTAATAAATATTTGCTTCATATCCTAGTGCAAGGATGGGATTGAGCCAAAACATGCAGGCAAACCAAGGGGTGCACCAGCTTGGCCATCACAAAACAGGGTGAAGGCCAGGGACAAACGGCCTTTGGCAGCCACTGGATGTGGATTCATCAGGCATGTAGGAGAAGCGCTCAGCCTGCATGTCCGTTCAGTACCTACCAAGCCTATCCATAATGGTGCTAAATGTGTAGTTGGCTTGCAAGTAAAAGCTATTCATCAAGAAGTACCCTAAAACCACATAGTTGTTTCACAAGAAATGCCACAGCTTTCGGATGGTCTTTTAATCCTTGCTAGATATATGAGCACTCTTTCTTGTGGCTCAAATGGAAGTTAGGCTTTGGACTGGTTACCCATAGCCCTACCACTGACATACGATCTGCTGCTAGGGTAAAGACCTCAGCAGAGAAAGAAAAGCGAGACTCCAGCAGCGGGTTCCTGCAGCTCTGGCCAAGCCTCCATCAGCGTTGAAGTGGGTGGACACATACATCTATAAGCAGAGCCCTGGCCAATTCAGAAAAGAAAAACATGAGCCACATCCATGTCATGCCGCCCAACTGTGAGCATGTGCAAGAGGGCTTGGGGCCCCTCTGCAGACCTGGGAGAGATCTGAGACCTGAGAGCCAGCCCAGACCAGCAATTTGCAGGACTCTTTGGAAAGGACAATAGGCAAGTGCCAAAAAAAATCCCTCCTGTACCCCAAAACTGATCCCTGATGAGTCCGCTTTATACAGGAAATCACCTTGTATTGCATCACCAAAGAAGCAGCCCTGGCTGCCACACAAACAGACGGCAATCCTTCCAGATTTAATGCAACAGCCATGTGTAATGACACACACAGTTCATCACAGAGGCAGGTAGCAGGGCCCTTCGCTCTCATTCATATGAATATAATGCCCACAGCAACGCAACACATCAACATTTTTAGAGCCAAGAGTTTGACTTTCATTGCTCTGTTATTTTTAATCATTTTAATCTGCTTTTTTAGCATTCTACTACTTCTCCATTTTACTTCAAAACAAGACAAAAAGTATTCAGCAGCTAATACCTCTGTTTTTAATGGCTTGAAAAATAATGAAGGAACATTAAGCAGTTCCCCAGCCTTCCGGAGCATTGGTATTTTTAAAGATGAGATTGATCAAAGAGGCTGTGAACTCTAATGGAGATGGATTGGCTTAGTGCGGTAATGCCAGCACGGAGGCCGGTTCAGTGTGGATCCCAGCCTCTTCCTTTCATCTGCTATGCACTCCAGTGGCCAAAATCTCTTTGCTGAAGCAAGACCCTGCCAAGTACAAAAAATCCCATGTTTCTTATAAAGGTCCAGGGATGGGGAATTTATTTTTATACCAGCTGATTTTTTGTGCCACTGCTTCACTGCAAGCAGGGGACGGAATAATCCTCTCCCCGAGGCTGCTGTCATGCGTCTGAGCTATCCCAGCCCGAGACCGCACYGTGCCTGCATTGCAATGCAGGCAGCTCGGTGGCACGTGGGGAAGGCAGGAGAGAAGATTTTAGTCCACTTATTGCAACGTGAAGCACACACCTACTTATGCTATGAATCTGCCTGGTCTCCTGGTGAAGAGGAGCTCGGCAGCCTGTGCCGCGGGGACAGCAAAGACCCACACRGGAGGCAGCGCGGCTCCTGAGGCCAGCTCTGCATGGCTGCGCGGAGAGGCCAGCGAGGACTCTGCCCTGCCACCAGCACCCAGGGACCCTTCACACCCTGCTGCTGCTGCTGCTGCCGCCTCCCCAGCCAGGGCCTGTGCACGCAGCTGGTTATGGAGTGATGCCTTGGCTTGCCCTGGTTTCTGGCTGCTCCGCTGAGTCCCTGAGAGGAGCACAAGCATTCTAACAGGATTTTTTTTGTTTTCCTTTCTTTTTTTGTGGGAGGAACCCACCAGTTCTATAGTAGCCTATAAATCCTGAGGTACAGGAGGGACCTGATCTCAGACACCCTACATCTGCCAGAACCGAAGGCATGAGCCGCAGCTGCTAAATGAGGTGGAAGCCACCCATTCCCTATTTCCAAGCAGTGCCGGGACCTCAACAGGGACAATCGCTTTGGCAGGGGACCCAGCTCTTCGTCTGTTTAAAACCCCCTCCGCTATCTTTCCCTGTGGCAGTGCTGTTGCTTTCTCCTCCCTGGGTGAATCCGGCTGAGCTTTTGGATGCGGAGGGGGATGACAAGGTTTGAGGCAGTGAGGCAAAGAAGCGACGGGCAGAAAGATCTTATGTTGGTGGGAGAGTCACTCGAAGCAGCTCGTGGGATATGCGCGGCAGCCTGTGTGCAGTTTGCATGTGCTCTGTGTAATAGGAGCCTGCACCTGAGGGCTCGAAGAGCCAGGGGGGAGGCCCGGGGACAGGCTGAGACACAGGGTGCTGAGGGCGGCCACCAACCCCAGCTCAGCTGCAGGCAGCTCTGCAGCGTATCAACACTGAGCCCTGATGTCCAAGGGCTTCTCCACCCACCAAGGAGAGCTCTCTGAGAAACCGCTCTCCAGATACTCCCTGCTGGCAAAGTGTCAGCGCCGAAGCGGAGCTGCAAAGCCTCCCTGGGCTGCGGGGGCTCGCTCGCCTTGCTAGTGGTACATGCTGCCAGCGAGAAATACTTACAGTTTCCCCTCGCTTCCCACCAGGGCTGTGTGCTGGGACAGCTGCCCGGGCTCCTGCTGCAGCCGGGGTGTGGATGTGCTTTGGGAGGAGTTCAGCTCTCCTACCCACCCAGGATCCCCGAGGCAGCGGCGCTCCCCACAGAGACACTTAGCCGCTCGGAGCTGCCGGGGCTGAGTCCATGAGTCCAGGTCCCAGCGAGCCGTGCCGAGCGCCCTGCCGTGCACGTCCAGGGCAGAGGCATGCAGACAGTGCCCCAGCCAGCTATGGGGGAACCAGGCAGCAGTCATGGAGAAAAGACCCCGTCCCTGGGCACAGCCTCCCCTCCAGCCCCATATCTCATCCCCTGGAAATGCACTGCTGCTTCTTTATATCCCCTGAGTCTGTAAACCTTGTCAGGGGATAGCCTTTACACCCTAGATTTAAGGTGATGTAGTGACTATAAATATTGTGCTTTGAATAAAAGAGTTGTGAATACTAGATGAGTCCATTTATTGTTAAATGTCATATTTAAATGTTTTAACACTCCATGTCCCAGGTGCTGCRCCAGCAGGTGAGAGCACACAGCCCCCACAGCACACAGCAGTTTCGTTGTCAGTGGGCAGACAGTATTGCACAGGGTAGGACGAGGAGGCCACAGACTGAGACGGTTATGCTTTAAAGTTTTGCCAGCATGGCCATGTCACGTATGAATGTGAAGAAAACACCTCCCTGACCCGGCACCATGCCAGCGCAGTCCCTTGCACAGGTCCACATCCTTCTGACAGACCAGACCTTGTGCCGGCGCAGCCTGGTACAGAGCCCTGGCTGGCCCGAGGTCTCATCACACTGATGGTTGCTCTTCACCAGTGCCCACTAATTATGGCAGTGGTGATGGGGAAGCCGTAGCTGCCCACCTAATTAAGCCACAGTGGAGAACTCTTCAGCTACCCTGCTCCCACTCCTTCATTTTGCATTAGTACCTTGTTATCACAATGGTAGTGCTTTATGAATAAGCAAGGTGCGCGCAGATTAGTGTGCCTTTTATTCGTGCCATCATTATTTTTCATTTTGGAGGCTAGTATTTATTTGTGCTCTGTTTTTATAACTCCTGCTCTTTTCTTCCCCGACTGCTTTAAGAGCATGGAAGGCGAGATTTAATGCACCTGAAACATCACAATTAGCCCCATCATGCTAATAACTTAAAGGAAACAAATAAATACTAGAAATTGTGGCACTTTGGAAATTCCCCTGCGCTGCGGGAAGAAGGCCTGCTGGTCAGGGCACATTGATTTTTTTCTGAATCCATCCACACAGGATTCAAGGACAGGACAAAACACTATTAAGTCAGCAAGCAGAATGCAGTAAATAATGAGCGAGCTGGAGAGGGCTGAGGCTCTGTGCTGGCTGAGTCCAGATATAAATTGTGGTGAGCTATGCGTCTCGGCATCACGGTGACACTGTCTCCGGAGCGCAAGGGAAACCCAGACGGGCAACTGGAGCCAAAAAAGCTGGTCGGGACTCCAGAAGTTTTGCACATTGTTTTCGTTGGGGAGGCAAAAATAAACTCCTTCCCCCCCTCCACAAGAAGCCCTGCTGCTCTGGAAACCTATGTGGATATATACCACTGCTACCGTTGGAGTGCAGTATGTCTGTGCCAGACGAAGGCTTTAGCGCAGGGGAAGTTATGCTAGGAAAGCAGTGCTTCTACCAGCAGGGTTTAACTGGTATAAGCTGTGTCAAAGCACTTTGCTGTCGTAGTATTGCTGCTACACCTGTGCTGGCAAAGCATTTCTCCTCATGTAGCGATGCTCTCTAGCCTAAGGCTTGTTTGTGAAGGAAGGAGAGGGGAGAGTCCAACAGATAAAAGCTTTCCACAGAGCAGCAGGAGGGAGAAGGCAACCCATTAGCTTTTCCACTCCTTTGTTTGCTTTGTCGTCTCCAACCCTCTGTGTACTTCAGCACGTCAGCTTCCCCCAGAGTTCAGGGGAACTAATCAAGTAGGTAAAACACTTTGTGTTATCAAGTATTTGCAGGGCCGGGGTGCTGGTAAAGTGACGCAGCAAAACTAGAGAAGAGAGGAGACCCCCGCTTGAAGACTCACCCCTGGTCTGATGACTCATCTGCTTCTCGTGCTTTGGCCCCACAGCGCTGGCATGCCTTCAGGGGGGCACTTCAGAGCATCCCTGCAGAGCATCAAGCACCACTTGTGACTCCCAGTTGCCAATTCTTGTGATTTCATCACCAGCCTTATGCTTCACCGTGGTTTTCTTCCAAAAAGTAACCACGTGCAGCAAGAATCTCAGTTTTCCTTTTCCGGAAATCTCTCTTGCCTTCCCTGTGACAAAGAAAACCTTGAAAGAGTTGAATTCTCCTAGGCCAGAAACCGAAGGGTGCCAAAGAACTGGCGATCACAGAAAGCACCTTTCTGAAAAAGTCTTGTGATGTGCTAACTGATTTGAAGGTTTGGGACACTGATGTATGACACTGGGGCTCTGGGACGGACTGGCGACGTTGAAAGAATATACAGTCCAATACATTTGAAAGAAAGCCGTGTTTATTCACATTGAAAACATAAAATGGGAGAGCCTGGAAGTAAATTAGAAAAATGTGATCTCAATTTACATTAGCTCTGGGAAACAGTGGCAGTTACTGGCCTTGTAGATAGGTGAAAGGCTCTTCAGTGCTTAGTGTTACCACTGAGATTGCRTCGGTGCCGGCATGACACGGCAGCTTGAGATGAGCTTTTCCTCTGAGCTACTTCTACACCAACTGGTCTTAGCATTCAGCTCTGCTCCTGCCTTGAATTTATCTTTGTTCACATCTTGGACCTTCCTTGCCACCCCCCACCCCCCCACACTTATCCTCTTCTTCTTCCCTTAGCAACGCGCGCAGCCCCCCCCAGGGTTATTGTTAGCCTGGTGCATGGTGGGGAGGGGAAGTTTGATTCAATGTGACCTCCTCCGAGACCTGGAGCACCTCTGACAGCCCTTCACCCTTTAGCCCGCCTTGCCTCTGCCCCCTGCCCCCTTTATGCTGGCCCTGAGGCGTTCAGGGAGGGTGGCTGGTCTTTCGGCCGAGGGGGGAAGGGGGCAGGCTCCCCCTGACCTGCACCCAGGGCACATCTTCTTCCTTGCGGTGGGGCACCACCGACACTGGTGCCGGATGCCCTGACTCCCGACAATGTCTTGGGATGGTTTAAGCCCCTTTTCTCCCTTGGTGGAGACAGAGAAAGGCATCGACAGGGACTGGCAGATGCCATTTGGCTTTGGTCCATCTCTCATAGAGGGCAAGAAGCCACGCTCTCCTGTGACAACGTCATCTTGAGTCAGTCCTAAGAGTGTTGCCAAGCAGTGCCCAGTAGTTTCACTTCCTTTCATTTTAGGGAATTCTCTCTAAATCTTTCTGCTTAACGCTTGGCATGTTTGCAAGCTGGTCGTTAACTCAGTACCTGGGATGAGGTGCAACAGAGACACCCCACATGTCTTATACTTTGAAAATTAAGTTGTGGAGGTCAAATCCCAACTCATCTACTACAGTGTACTGCAGCCAAATGTATTTTTTCAGGCTTAATCTTTAATGTTTGAAGCAAAAAAGAAAGGGCAGCAGCATGCAAAAATAAAGCCCAAAAGAGTGTCTGATGCAGAATAACCTACACCATAAAGTGGTCGTGACAAGCCTTGAGAGGGCAACTATGTTAAAGTGAAGGTGTGGGCCTTCTAACCCAGATCTCATCTCCCACACTCGTCTTACACCCAACGGTCAGGAAGGACTGGTCACAAGACACCACTGAGGTCTTCCCCTGCGATGCCTGTGGCTACAAGCTCTCACCTCCCCAGGCAGAGCACCCAGTGAAGACTTAGGTGACATGTCATCAGGCTGCCACCTCACCCGTGGAGGGGGATGGAGTCGCCATGCTAAAAGAAGGGCCAGACATGGACTTCAGAGCTGCAAATATCCCCGTTTTGCAGGAAGCTGTGGAACCAGCCCCTCTTATCTCAGCCCGACCGTCGCTGTTTCCAGATGCTGCTGCTTGACACTTCTGCATGTCAGTGTTTCTGTCTGCCTGGCCCCTAGCCAGGCTTCACTCCCTGCCTAGTCTCTAGTCCTTGCTTCTCAAGTATTTCTGAGCAAAAAAGGTCAGTTCCTACCCTGTGGACCATAGCAGTGTGACGGCAGGCATTTGGGCTCAGAGGAAGTTATTTCTTGGCCCATTCCAACGCTAAACCCAGGTGAGCTGCAGCTGGGCTCTCCTGGTGATGACCAGCAGCAGCTCTGACGGCAAACCCTGGTGCTTGCAAAACTGGCTTCTGCCACACGAAGAGGAGCACACGGCCCACATCTCCCTACATGTCAAGCATGTTCTGGTCTTGGACATTTCCCCACCGAACAACCAGGGCTGTATTTCCAGGCATCTGTTGCAACGCTGTTATCCTCTTTGGCGTTCAGCCATCTCTGCTTGCACAGGCTACACTTTCCCCGGTGCTGGCTTGCACCAGGCTTGCCTTTTTCCATTTAATTCTCAGAAATGCAAATGACTGCCAAACCCCTTCCGCGCCCTGATTTTTAGGGGGATAATTATTAAACTGCATTTGGAAAAAGTAGGGTGACAATTCTCATGACATGGCAATTTTCTGCTCTAGCAAAAGGGGCATATTGTGGGGCTATCATCAAGACAGGAATAGGATTACAGAACTCCTCATTTATCCAATTAGAAATCCCTCTATGAGGGAGGGAGAGCAGGTAGGAAAGCTGAGGGAGTCTAGAGCAGCCTCCAAGCAGGAGCAGCAGAGGGATGAAGAAATGGGCTATTTTCAAACAGAGGTTGAGCCATACATGAAAGGGTTTACATGCTCTGCAACAGAAGGGCGTTGCAGCCTGTGCACAAGGAAAGCCCCTTCTCCCTTGCACGGGTGATGTTTGTCAGGAGACGTTAGGCACTAAAATCTGAAAAGTCTCCAGGGGATTTACCAGATCAAAATGAAATTTTTTATCACAAAAAAGTCTCATGGGTCTAGGCTGAACGTGAGGATCCTGCCTCAAAACAAGATAGGCAGGGCAGTCCCCTCATGGATTTGAGCCTCTGGTCTGAACTGGGAAAACAGACTTCAAGACATTTTCTTAATCCCAGCTGCGTCTGCAACTCTCCTGAAGACCTTTTTCCTCCTTCCTTCCTGAGAAGGAGAAGAGGAAAGGTTTGAGACATCAATATTTTCAAGCCCAAAATAAATCCCATCCTGTTCCGTGCCTGGCTCCGAATCCTGGCTGTGAGACAGGTAGCACCGTACCTTCAGAACAGTTCCTGATTTTGGATGCTGTGTGTGTGGAAGGTGCTGACTGTGCACCTCCTGTCACACAGCGCATTTCCAGACAATTCCCACATAACCCCAGCCAGCACCTCCTCTCTCGTCAGCCGCCCTTTTCCTAGAGTTAGCCGGCACGGAGCTGTGCACAGAAAGCCATTGCTGACTTGGTCCCTCATGGAGGCTCAACGCCTTAATCCCTGCCCCTGGTTTAACCTGGGCAGGGGGATTCCTGCCCAGGTTAAATACCTCCTTGCAGAGGTGTTTAACCTGCCAGTACAATGCCTCCTCATCCCCGTGCTCTCGGCGGTGGGGAAGAAAAACTCCCCTGCCTTGGGAGAAGGTGTGCCGTGGCTGTGCGTCCCTGCTCGGCCGCGTCAGGGAAGCGCTCTCCACCCCAAGCTACACAGAGCATCAGCCTCTTGCCATGCTTGCCCTGGTCCTGTGATTGCGAGCCCTGACCTCCAGCCAGTCCCCTGCATCCCCTCCTGTCCCCTCATCCCAGCCAGCTGCCCTTGGCATCCTATTGGGGACCACCGCCTTGGCAAAGACACCTGATGCTCCCACGTGGAAGGCAATGGAAAGCGGGGAAGGAAGCTGGGGTCAACCCAAACCTCTCTGCAGGAGTGTGGGGGCACCAAAGGGGCTCTCCCAGTGCAGACCCAATAGCACAGTGCTGCGGCCTCGCACATGGGGCAGCCCCGGGCAGGTCGTGTCGCCAGCACAGCCCTTTTCCTCCTCTCCTTCTGGAGCCCCGGCTGGCGGGGAAGCCCTCTGCCTGGCTGCTAATGCCGCTGCACTGCATTTTGGTTTTTAAGCTGTTGCTCACAAACAAAAGTGTTCAGATGAAAAATAAACCTCTTAAAAATCCCAGCCTATTCACTCCTGGCAGTCTGGTATTCCTTCAAACTGTCAGACTTAGCAGATTGTTTACTGGAAACGGTTCAATTGGCAGGACCTTCTGCTGTGCAGATGAAATTTTAAAATCCCGTTTCTTGTTGCGCTCAAAGTCTCTCTTTCCACTACATGGCTTCAGAGAATTATTATTCACTTGTTTCCCATTGAATCGAAAAATACCCTCTCTTTCATTTCTATGGTAAAAATGTGCAAGGGATATTAGCCCTCATGCTTCAGGACACAAGCCAACAGCTAAGTGCTTGGGCTGGAGAGAAAACTTTCCTCGATGGGCACAATAATGCAGAATGGTCAATTATCCCCAAAGCATCCCACCTCGCCAAGACGGGGAGTCACGCTGTTCAGCTGGACGGAGAAGTGGTGCACAGCATGGCACCCTCTGCGGACCACCCAAGGGTCTCCTCATCTGGGGAGCTGTTGCTGTAATAAAGAAAAGCTCTTGCAACTCCTGATCCTGCACATTTTGGCATTTCCCTTCCTGCGTGCAAGTGCAGCAGGAGAAAGAGCTTTAACCTGCCATGTCAGGTTCCTGTTGCCACCTTTGCAGTGTGTCCCGTGAGCAGCTAAACTTGTCCTCTAAGGAAAATGCTAAAAGGACCTGCATGCCCCTCTGCCATGGTGGTGCCTTTGTTAGTTGCCTGTTAGGTGGTTCAGGGCTGCACATGACTTCTGGGCAGGATATCTTCCTCTTGGGCCTCATATCCCACACTGCTTCCCCCAGGCAATGTTCGTGTCCAGCAAGGCTTGGAGGTGTGGGGGATTTGCCTCCTGAGCAATGCATGGTAGGGTGGCAACTCYGACCCATAAGACACTGCTCTGGCCTCTCTGACCTGATGCACTTCTTTTAAGGATGCCAGGATTTTTAGGAAGGTGCCAAAGCTGTCTCTCCTCTGCCACAGTTTCTTCCACTCATCCCTTGTTCTCAGCCTGCTGCTAACAACTTCTCTTATTGTGACGCTGAACATTAAACAAGCCTGCTTCCAAATGGGATTGCCTCTGCGGCAGTCCCCGCGGAGCCACACCTGCACACAGCTCTCCCTCGCCAAGTGCAGGAGGTAGYGTAGGATTTCCATCAACACCCGCTGGTCACATCTCACTAACCTGAAAGTTGTCTTCTCCTGTGCTGGTGTCAGAACAAGTTGTTCCAAGAAACAGTTTCTCATGCAGTCAATGAAATGACCTCCAGAGATGGGCCTGATGTGCCATTCCCAGTCATYGGGGGATGTTACGATGGCCCGTAATCACTCCGTCAGCAGGTGGAGCAACTTTCTTTATCCTCGGGCAGACTCCTCACCATTAACCCAACCRGAGAGCCTATTCCCCTTGCTCGCAGCTGCATTTCATAAGCAGACAGATTGCACCCTGTGGCCTTACCCTCACTGTGGTGGGCCTTCCCGGGCACCTACGGTCCCTGTGCACTGCATGATTCACGCTGCTGTTCCCCAGTTTCGTGGGAAACCTGTCCCAAAGCCAGCCTCTAGGTTTGATGAGCGCTTTCTCATGTTAATAAAACAAAAGAGCAGTGGTGTAACATGGAGAATTAACAGGGCAAAAACACCCAAACGRCAACTAGCACATACAGCCCCGACTTTACTTCTCCCTCCTGTCCCCTTCCTGCTCCCTGTGCCCCTCCTGGGGGACACTGAGGTTCACTGAGCGAGCATTTGGGTTGTGTGGAAATACCATGTCCCCCAGTATAGGAAGAGAGTGCTTAAAACAGTGATGGGGACCGAGAAGCATAAAACATCAAGTTTTGCAACTTCTAGCCTCTGTGCGTTGATGGGACAGAGCCAGGGAGCTTGGATACGTCCCACTGAACCGGTGATGTCGGGGATGGAGCTAAAATGATTTGTGGCGGTTCATTTCTCGCACTGCAGAGCAGAAGGTGATCCTCTCCGCAGTGGGGGACAGATAAAAAAGGGTTGGGAGTGCATCACTGGCAAAACTGCCTGCTGCCAGGATGAGACATGGGGCAGGGGGGGCACTGGGGAGCCGTCTGCTCAGTGCTGGGCCTGAGGATGGCGGGGCTTGCTCCGAGGGAGGTTCTGCCAGAACCGTGCACGCATGCCTCTTATTCTTGCTAAAGTAGCACAGATTTTTTTTTAAGCTGTGCTTTGGGGTGGGAATGCTCTGTTAACCAGCAATTTGTATTTCTTCCTGGATACAGGCGGTTCTTATTTTAGCTCCTGCACAAAGAGCTCCCCGCTGACTCGAGCATCGCTCTCCTCATTCCCCGTTCAGGCTTTCCCGAACACTTCTGGGGCAGAAAATGAGTGCTGGCACCAGGTCCTTACCCCCGGCTCTTTCCGGATGCAGGCAGGAGGGACACACTCAGCCTGCCCCGCACCCGCGCGCTGCATTTACAACAAGTTCAGGATCTCCTCTCTCCCAGAAAACGAGTCGTTTGGTAACGATATTCCCCAATCATTGCAATGCTGATAGATGTGGCTGTGTCCAGAGGTTACTGCCATGGGCTTTTTCCTTAGCGGCGTAGGTGGTCCTGCCCTCCTCCCGCCTCTCTGTACCGGCGGGGTAAGCCGGACCCGGGCGTCACGCATGATGTACATCACAACTGCTTGTAGGATAGCTGTCTTGCTCTGAAATAACAGCTGATTCCCAGCTAATAGATTCAGTAATCTGACACCCGGGCTGTAATAATTGTATCTGAACAAGGCAGGCTCCAGCCCCTGCCAGCCTTATTAGAATGAGTGATTGTTTCCATCAGGGATGTAGCTCTGGTGCATTCACCTTTCCCGGGCTCCGAAATACAAATTGAGCTTCTGACCTTGGTGGATACGACAGCTGACCTATTTCCTCCTTTTTAAATAAGGAGAAAACAGACTTCGGAGGGAAAGCGCCTGCTTTCTGCAGGCTTCCTTCTGCTGAGCTCCTCGCTATCATAAGATAGTTAAATATTTGGCCTGTCACTATTAGCCAGGATGACGGTCTGCCTAAACCGCCGAGCTCCTTGGGTGAGGCACAGAGGCACAATCCTCTCTTCCCGCTGGGTTTGGGTTTATTCCTAATTTCTCTGCTCCCCAGCGCGGCGCGGCCGTCGAAGGCAGCCCCTTTTCGCTGTGGCTGTGCGGACAACCAGTCCCACCCGCTCTGTCCCTGGGGTGTTTGTACCACAATAACACCCAGAGCCCCAGGGACCAGGCTCAAAGCTGCACCGCTGCTGAGCAGTGCCCCTGCCACCGCTTCCCTGCTCCCGCTCTCAGGCGGCGCAGGAGGGGCTCTCCCGGGGCAGGGGGCAATGCCCCCCTCTAGCACCGATGGGGGGGCACTGAGGCTGATGCTGGTGGGTTTGCAGCGGGGCCCGGGCTTGCCCTGCCTGGAGAAGGAAACGCCGCCCGCCGCGCTCACAGCAACGGTGTGGGAAATGCCGGACCGGGGAGCGGATGACTCCCAGGAGACTTCCCCTGGGAGCCGCAGGGCCATCCACTGAAATAAAACCACCTCCTGTCCTCAGCCATGAGCCCTCCTGCCGCCTCCTTCAGTCAGCAAGTCAACAGGCCTCGGTCGCTAATCCTAAATTTCCCTGGTGATGTGCCGTGCGAGGTAGGTTTTCCAATGGGCTGCAAGCTCCATCCCGCGCTGTGGTTGTAAATATAGCTGGGAGGGAGATTTAGCCCCTGTGCCCTCCTCCCCTCCACATATTGCTTTTCCTGAGGTTAAACGTCAAATGTCTTTAAAATATCACCCGGGTCTGCAACCCGCACACACTTCGGAAGGGGGCCAGCCGAGCTCCCCCCAGGGCCCTGCCCTGATTTACGGAGGTGTGCGGCACAGCGCCTTAAATCGGGGCGTACATCAGATAACATCATGGGAGGACAGCGTGTGTTTTGTCAGAGCTGGGACGCTAACACAAGGAGGGTAGGAACAGGGACAGCCCCGGGGCGTGCAGACTGCTTTTCTTTCTCCATCAAAGATGGTAAAAAAAAGCTGTCCTGCCTTGGTGGCTGCGTGGAAAATTGTGCCTGAGCTCAGCAGTCGAGGCATCGGCAACGTCACGGGAGATTCCTGCTTCTTTGCCTTGCTGCTCCTCTTTAAGTGAAGAGGAGGGCTGGCTTGCAGACCACTGGCAAGTCCTATAGGGCTGGTGGTTCAGCACAAAAGAAGGAGCCAGGCAGGGTGTTAGGGTGGTGGGAAGGAGATTTATGTCTTTTACTGTCCATCTGCAAAGCAAAACAAAAATAGCTGAAACTCCGGTTTTCTGCTTTATCGGCTCTGTGAATAAGCATATAAATTTCTATGACATTTCTGGAGGCTTGCTGAAGGGGAAAAAAATTCATCCCTTAGGACCTGGCCAGCAGCAGTGGCAGCATATGGTCTGCTGAAATCAGTGGCTGAGCGCGTTTTGTGTGTGTTAGCATTAAAAAGGTGACTTTGCGAGTAATTTCAGAAGCGGGGAGGGTTTTTCTCTTTTTTTCCTATTTATTTTTTTTCTTTTTTAATCCTGTCTAAGCTGATGCAGCTGTCATAGCCAATAACTCTTGAGGAAAGGAGCTGGGCTGTATTTTCTTGATTGAGAAGCGCGAAGGGTGTGGACTTCGTTGCTGGCTTTTGGCCACCTCGTGGGAGCAGGTTCAGCCTTTTACTGGGAGATGGAGGGGAGAAAGGCAAAGTCCCCCTCGCAGGCGAAGAGAGGAGTCAGGGGTGTTTAATTTTTCCCGGCAGCTGCAGCTCCTTCAGAGAAGGAGTTGGGGCCCTGTAAGTCCGTGGGAAAGCGGCTTCAGTCTCCCGGCTGCAGAAGGATGGCAGGGGAGCGTGGTTTCAAAGACAGAACTCACTAGGGGAAAAACAAATACAAATAGGCAACTGTTTACTGTAGATAAAATGTGGCTTTTTCTCTTTCATCGTTGACTAAAAGCGCATGTTCTTTCCGGTGAGGGAGGCAGGAGCCGTAATGCACTGTCAGAAAGATGTCTTTCAGCAGGCAGCACCTCTGGATGTTTATCTCCCTGCCATTGTGCTCCAGCGCTTTGAAATGTAAAGGGAAGACGCTGCTAATCACACTGTTGCTTAAAGATCAACAGCCAGGCGAGATGTACTTTGTCACGTTTTCTCTTTGGTCTCTCTTTTTCCGTAATGAAAACGGTGACATTCATTCAGGCTTGCGCGCCAGCGCATGGCGGTGGGTTTTTAATGAATCGCTCCTGCCCTTTCCCTGGGCTCTGACTCAGGGGCGCAGCCGGAGCCGCCTTGGGAGCACGCTGATTGCCACCGGAGCTGCAGATCGAGCCGCTGGGGGAACGCACCTTGGTATCACATCTGGTTTCCTCTGGTTCAGACTGAAACCGTCCTGCGTTACGTTTGACTCATATCGTTGAAGTCGGAGAGGATGCAAGATGTAACCAAAGGCTGAAAGGCAAAAGTCTGATGTGGGATTTCATATTAGTGGGAGAACAGAGAGCTTTAGGTGTATAAAAAAGGGGGAATGTGGAATAAAGGAAAGAAATGCTTATCTGTGCAAAGAAATGAACCTCAATATATAAGACACCTCTTCCTCCCATGATGGTCTAGGTCAGTAAATAACAGAGCAGAAAGGAAGAAGTAGGCACGGAAAGCTGGAGCAGTAGTTTATTGAAATGATGTGGCTGAAGGGAGAGGGATATTTTCATTTTAAGACAGGAATTTCTCGTGCTCCTATCTTCTTCACTGTGAGATTAGCATAGAAGTCTTCACTTCCACTTTCCACTATATCCTGCATGGGGGGCAAATGCAGCAACTCAAAGCTGTACAAGGAGTGTAGGGAGAGGGAGAGAAATTTAGCTCCTCTCCTAATGCTGATTAAGTAGAGCAAACAAAGAAGAGAGCAGAAATGTGAACCACCAGTTCTTCCCCAGCAAAGGCTCCACTGAATCCAATTACAGGGATATATCAAAAGCAATAAGACAATTTTCATCTTTTGCCTGCCTGATGGCCAAGGGAGGTATCATCAGTCGGCAGTAAGAAGGCTGGGATGCACAGCAGATAATGCCAAGTAGCTGAAGAAACGCATCAGCAGYGTATGTGTCAGGCATTGAAATACCACCCCCCCACGCCAGTTGTATTGGCTTTCCCCAAGCCTTTTTTGCCCCGTTCCCCTTCTCCTCTGGGAGCGGCTCCCTGCCTGGCACACTAAAGGTGGTTAAGCGCTTCCTTGGAGCACAGTCAGGGGGAAGCAACGGCTCATGCACAAGCCACGGTCCCCGTGCAGCCTAGGAAACGCCATGCATTTTTGAGCGGCATCAACCAGCTTCTCCTCCGTGGACAGTTTATATCGCTGCCACAGATGCAGGGTGGCTGGTGCTGGGCAGGAGCAGGTCTGCGGATGGCTTCAGGTTCCCAGTGAAGCCCTGGGTACCTCGAGGCTCGGCGCTCACAGGGAGAGCAGACTGCCRGCTGCTGAATTCATGGATGTGCGTCCCTGGCAAAGACTGCTCACCAGCCCGGCCGTAGCAACGTAAAATTGAGGGGTGAGCTCTCCTTGTGACAGTCAGGCTGCCTGCATGCAGCTGACTTAAGGATGAGGGGCTACACGGTGCTAAGGAYGCCGCTCGCCTTCCAGGCCCCTTCCAACATGATAAATACTTATTTAGATGGTGCCCTGCAATGTGCGGTTGGATACAACCCATAAATCCTGGTGTTAAATCGGTAAAATAAAAATCCAGTGCTGCGTCAGCTCAGCCTTTGAGAAGGCAAAGCTGATAAATAGGGTTTGATTGGCTCTTTCTACACCGATGCCCCAGAGCAACACCCTCTGCACGAGTGTGATATTGCTGCAAGCTGACAGTACAAAGGACAGACACGTACCCGTGCCAGCCATTGAGCCGGCTGCCTGGATTAACCCTGATTTCCTTTCCTGACACTCCTTTCTTCTCCCAAGGAGGGAAACCAGGCATAAGAGCGAGTCCCTTTGCCTGTCATGCTGAGAGCGTGGTGCTGGCAGTGTAATTCAGCGTGCTAAGCCTGGTTTTCCCCTCCCCGGTCCCCGCTCTGCGGCGGTCTAGCTCCATAAGAGCGGAGGATTTACACCGTCTTACACAAGCGGAGTGAGAAGGATCAGGCTGTGACAGTCCCGACTCCCAGCTTCCTGGGAAAGGCAGACATCAGCTGCCTCCCAGCAATCCTTGCATCCCTTGGGCTCTTTGTATTGATAAGGATTTCTTAGGATGCAGGTACAGGGAGGGCGTGTGGGACAGCATCTCGCACGCACCTTTTCAGATTTAGCCTAAATGCCTACGGGAGGAGTGCCACTGCCTCCAACAGCAGAACAGCTGGCTCCTGCCACCCCACACCGCTGTTGAGATGACAAAGTGACAATAAATACAAATCTTATCTGTCTAATAAGGTGAGTTCACTGCATGGCAGGAAGAAGCCTTTCCATCGAGATGGTATCTGCGCCGGCCAAGGCGACACCCTGAATTCGACAGCAGTGCAGCCTCATTGGGGAAGGGAAGAGCAAGAGGCAACCACACTTCGCCCACTGCCTTTTGGCATGTCCCCAAGCGAGCCTGGCTCATGGCGGTGCCGGGAGTGGTACCTGCCCAAAAGAAGCCTTAGCTCCCAGGGGATGCTCCAACTCCTCCTTGCCGTCTGTGTGCTTGCCAGTGGCCGAGCTGATGAGACGCCAGGAATCTGGTGCCAAAACACAGAGCCAGTATGCTGCTTTTCTGCTGATCCCCGCTTACCACCAGCTGGCCCAGGGCTTACAAGAAATCAGCCCTGGGCAGGAGGCCAGCTGCCCGGAGCTGAGCATGAACGAGGGGTAAGATGCTGGCTGCCGAAGGGAGGCACCTCCGACCCTCTYGGTGCCTCTGGGCATCCCCGTTGGGCAGGCAGCCCCTCTGCCAGAGAGCAGCAATGCCGCGTGCTGCACCTCGGGGCTGCATCCCTCAGCTGGCTGGCTGGGGGGCTGCTTCCCACCATCTCCAGTTGGCTCGAGGACACTGCTGCATCTCGGCAGGAGATGACCTGTGTCATGTCTTCATCAGCCCTAAGTAACAGAGATGTGATTTTCCTGGGCGTGAATTCATTGGAAATGTTGGGTAGGTCAGAAATAGGCATTCCCAAACCTGTCTTCTGGTCCTGGTACCAGCATCCCGAAACACATCAAGTGCAGACCGTTGATGGTTATACCCGCTGTAGACAGGAGATGGGATGGGAAATGATGTACAACCACTCACATTGACTGTGGGAGCACAGTGCAGAGCTATAGCACAGGCCAGGCATCTGCATTTCAGCGTATACCACTTGGAAACAAAGATTAGAGCTGTAGGAACATTTCAGTTTTCACTGAGTCACCATCCACAACGAAAAACTGAAGGTGAGGGAAGGGATATGTCCTTCAAGCTCAGCCCAGCAAGCAGGGCTTTTTACTAAACTCCTTCAGAGGGGAGGAGATACAAGCAAGTTTGGAAGCAAGACAACATTTAAAATGAAGAGGCAAAATGTTTGTAATCACAAAATGTTTTGATTTTGTAAAACTTTCTCCTCTTGGCTGACCGTTGGTTCAAGTCAGCACAAGCGGGTAAACTTCAGTTTGCAAAAATTGCAGCCAGGGCTAAGATGCTGTGTAATAGATTGGAGCCGAGCAGGTGTGGGACCAAATGTCCCTGGTAAATGAGAGGGCTGTGCAGGCGATGCTCTTGTTAAAGCATCTGCCAGTAAATAGGCTCCCTCTTGCTATTTGTCCATCTAAGATAATATTGTAGAAAAACTGTACAGATTACCCTCAAATAAGTAATTCTCTGTATGCCTATATGCCTATTTTTTTAATAAAGAAAATGACCTGCATTTCAAATCCAAACTTTTCTGACTGCTCAGTAAGAGCAGAATATTGGAGTTTTCCAATAAATTTTCTCCCTTATTGCTGAAATTTCAGCTGAGAAAAAAAGCATCTTGTGCTCCTTTCTCACACATCTAAATTCTGAAGCATCAGCTGTTCTGTGGGGGAGGGATAATAACTCCCTGTTTTTAACATCCAACTCAATACGTTTGTGAAAGGGATTATACAGCACCTCGTCTGCCCATAGCAAGGGATTGAACGTGATGACTGGGGAGGGCACCTCCACTCTCATGTTTAATTCAGGCGTTGTTTTCTGTCTCAAAGGCAGGGAAAGCGAGCGAGGTGTTTGCTTCGGTTAGAACAGGAGGTCAAATTTAAGTTTGAGTTAGCTCGACTCAGCCACCCGCGGTGTTATCCCGGTCACCGCTAGAGAAGAGCTTGGGATCTGTGCTCTGCCCTCAGGGTTTCCTCCTACCCTGAGAGTAATACGCCCTCAAACGCTGAGCCCAAGCAGTCAGTAGCACTGTCCCCATTTTACAGAAGGCAAGAACAAGGCACTGGGGACAAGGACCCTTGTCAAAAGCCACGAGCGTGGTAGGAGCAGGCCAGGGGTTCAAACAGCCTTCTGCTTCCTAATCGTGGTCTGCTCCCGAGATGGTGGGTAGAACCTCATGTGTGTGACCACACCTGGCTGCCTTTGCCTCCACGTGCCTTTAGTTTGAACTGGCGTATGAAGGGCACTGACTGAAGGAAGAAGTCCCAGGGTCTGGTGGGACCTAGCAGGCTGTGAGGTTTCTCCTACCAGCACAACAGAACCTGAGGTGGAGCGGCCAGCCCTGCAACTAGCTGTCCTAGCACTGGATGAGGGGAAGGTGGGGGGTAAAGGGGTGGCAGCGGGGTGGGAAGAGGAGAAGACGAAGGTGGTCGTGGGGGGAAATGGAAGAAAGATTAAATGGATCAAGGAAAGGGATGAGGAGAGAGAGAAGAGAAGATTCATTGGGGATGGGGAAGACAAAGGCAAATAACGGTAGTGGTGGTGGTGAGCAGGAAGAAAACAAAAGGTGATGAAAAGAAATGGGAGAAAATCAGAATAAAGCTAGGAAAGGAGAAGAGGAGGAGAGAGCATCCATCCTGCCAGCCCCCGTGATGGCTGTTATTTGCAGATGGGAAGTGCTGCCTGCAGAAAAGCTGATTGAGGCTGACTGAGGGAAAGAATGAGCCACATGTGACAGATGTTAGTCACTTCGCGTAATGCCCTACTGGAAGGCACTCGGATACTGCGGGGATGACAGCACTCGAAGAAACTGTGTGGAGCACGGCAGCCCTGGGAGCAGGCGGGAGGGAAGATGAATGGCAGGAGYGCTCCAGTCCCCTGATCTCAAAAGGGGAAGAAGAGAGAGCCAAGTGGCAGGCTCTGCCTTTTACATATTTCCTGCCTCCCTCTGTGCTCGATCACTCCCTCATCCAAAACCAGGCGAAGGCCCGAAGCAGATGGGAACTCCCACTCCTTTCTGCAGGGAGCAGGGCTGCCTCCGTGCCCTCAGCACTTCACTACTCGGAGCAACGTGCCTGCTACAGCCCAACGCCACCATGCCCCGTGCCCGGGGCTTGCCCACGGCTGGGGATGGGGTCGAAGGGGGCTGTCCTCTGACCTCGGCCGCAGAGACCCGGGGCCAGCCCTGGCACAGGCGCGCAGCCCCCGCAAGTGCCGCGGGGCACCCTCTTGCCGGCGTAACCCGACTGCCCCTCTCGTGCCCCGGGCAGATGCGGCCGTGCCGCGGCATGGCCTCTGAGCCGCAGAGGTGGACCCGCAGCGTCTGCCCACCGGGGAGCTGCGTTCAGCTCCCGATCCCGTTTGCAGCCCTCGCTTAAAGAGCTGGCTGACAGAGGAGTACTTGCGGGCAGGGTTTGGTTCGTGCTGTGCGTTCAGCTCCCGTTTTGATGGTGGAAAGGAGAGCGATGCAGCCTGGAAGGTAGCAGCTCGAAGGGAGGGGTGTATTGAGCACCATTGCTATCAGCAACTGTGCAAATTGTTTCTAAAACAGTGTCTCAAGCATATCAATTACTCGGGTGCTTTGGAAAGCAAGCTTTGGGAAGGAAAAAGAGCCAAGATAGATAGCTTAATTGTGCTTTTGTACCTTTATGTCTAATGTAGACTAGTTTCCTTTATTTTCAGTGTTTAAAAAAAAAATCATTAAGCAGCGAATGGCACATAGGCCTTCATGTGTAAGGCCCTCATGGTTGCAAGTCCTTTTTTTTTAATATTCTGCCCCACCTTTTAAAAACGCAAGAGAAAAGCAAAACTTCTCAGGGACTACTTTACTTTCAGCATTTCCAGTGAAGCAGCTGCTTTATTAGATCGTATTCAAATACAGCCCCAAAGAGGTCGGGAGCAGCGTATTGGCTGAACTGTTTATCTGCAGCCAGCCAAGGGGGGATGGTGCTGCTCAAATCAATTTTCTATGCTCCGACTGGCCCATCTTCTTGACACTTAGATGTCACTGTACTACTGGTGATAAAAAGGCCTGCCAAAAAAGGATGGATTTGGATTCACGCAGGGTCCTACAGAGCCAAATGAGAATTGACAGTATTAGTCTTTAGGACAATTTTACAGATAAAATTAACCAGAAGAATAAATTTTCAACAGTTTGCTTAATCTAATCTGTTTTCTATTGCATTGAATCTTGCTCCCATCCACTGTTGCCATTTTAATACTTGCAAGCAATACTGGCCTCTTTTTCCTTTTTTTGTTTCGTGGAATGAAGATCAGGCACATAAACCAGGATACACATTGCCGTGAAATGCCAGCAAAAAAAAATACACACCTGGTTTCTGTAAAGAGGAGGAGGAGGAATTCCCTCACATAGATTAAAAGCAAGGAGAAAAAGTATCAGCATGTTAAATTTGGGCCTCAGGTATAGTCTTTGATATGATCTGAACCTTAGCTTTTCCGAAGTTCATCTGGTTTTGGTCTTAATTTTATTATTTGGATAACTAAAGAGCAAAGGCTGAACCTCGGTTCCAGATCTGGTTTTGAGTTAAAAATAGTCAACAGAAAGTTCAAGACTATCCTTATTCTAGCCTACCTCTGTTATAAACTGTGCGGACGCTTGTACATCTGTGACTATCATTCATGGTACTAGAAATCAGAAACTCTCCAAGTTAATAATAATACATAACACATGTGTAACACTTTCCATCCTTCAGTGCTACACAAACGACCAAGTGTCACAGCAAGCCTGTGAAGTGTGTTCTCCATGGCAGAGATAACGACATTTCATCCGGAGGTTGACTGTGTTGGTCAAGGACACCCAGACTACACAAAAGCAGAGGTTAGGGCTGTGTGGTAGAGCCGGAGCAGGTGGGGATAGCTGCACCTAACCTTCTCTAATACAGTGCATTACATATCAGAGTCCTCGCAAGCTTTTCTTTTACATATTTGTACAGACGTTTTCCACATCTCTGGCTGAATATTTAGGGCAGCGTTTCAAAAAATGATTCAGCTGGCTTTCTGAATGGAGCTGGAAGAAAATACTTCAGTTTTGCCTATGCTAAAACCATTCTGCCAGCACCTCTTTTGAGCATTTTCAGGGCTTGGATCAGGGATCTCAGCACTTGCCAGGGAAAAAGGAATCAGTTTTTGCTGGCCCTGTGCAAATTTACCCCAACATGGGTCTGCTCTAACCCTCTGAAGGACAACCTTCATTCCTGCCTCAGCACAGCCTGGGGCAAGCGGTGGCCGCAGTTGCTGCCGGTCCAAGGCTGCTCTGCCAGGGCTGGCCCCAGGGCAGTGGTGGCAAAGCCAGATTTTCCCTGCGCTTGCTCCTCTGGGCTCTCAAAGGCAGCAAAGGAGCTGGATGCTGGAGATGTAAGCATCGACGGGATGACACAGGTTTTCAGTGCTCCTGCTGGCACTGCCTGGATAGGAATGGGAAGTGTCCAGCGTAAGCATGCAGAAAAGGCAAAGGGAGCCCCAAGTTGGGACAGATGAAGAAGGGCATTAACGCAGGGAGCAGGAGCAGATGGGGATGAAAGCCACACAAGTCACACCGGGGGATGGAGGTTGGTTACCACCTGTTAAGAGGCCATGGTCATCTTCAGACCCAGGCAATATGCATGTCTCCTGTCCTTCCAGATGCTGATTCACCTGGTGGAGAATGGTTTGCTACAGTTACCAGCCACACCATTAGCTCAGCTGGTGGAGATCACTGCCAAAAGCTCTGCTGGGCTAAAGCACCATTTAAAGATTGGCAGCCTTCCTTCTGGTTGTATCTTTGTTTGCAGAGGGGTTTTTAAAAAAAAAAACTTTTGCTTTTCAAAAGCTGCTGACAGTACAACTGAAAAAAAGAAGCAACTTGGACCACGTTGAGGATGCAAAAGGGAGCTCTGCCATCAAACGACCTGTGCAGCTGGATCTGGTCCCTCCGGGTACAAGCACACCACTAAACAAACAGCCAGGGAGTGAGCTGGAGCGTAGGGCACAGGATCACCTCCACTGCTAAATGTTTCTTCTGCTCCTTGACTCTGACCCGGAGCATACCCGCGTACGAGCCAGCGCTCTCCAAGACACTGCCCAGGCACAACCTGATCGCTCCCAAAAACGGGGACCAAGAGTGGTTCAGGGCTTACCACCAAAAGGCAGGATGACAAACACTGCACCAGCCTGGGCTCCTCCTGCTATCCCCACTATCTATCTCCACTGCTACTCCAGCAAACCTTGCCCCTTCAGCCACCCCTTAAGCTTTTAAGCTGTACCACATGCTATGCCATAAATTTTCATACCATAAAAGTCAGCTCTGGTGGGCTGCAACACAGCCCTCCTGTTACTTCAGTTGCTTTAAACTGAAAAAAAAAGTCCAAGGGGTCATAGTCACATTTTAGGACCACAGGGGCTGGTTCCTCTGGGCCCAGAGAAGACCCAAGGCCATATTATTTAAGCACAGCCACCCTGCTTTACAGGAAATACTGACATACAAGCAACTTAGTGCCCCTTCTCTTGGGGACATGAATCAACCCCTGCACTCTTTTATTTAGTAATAGTGATGCAGGCTTCATTTCTGGGTTACGATACTGGGAAAGCAGGAAAGGCAGCCAGACCTCCTCAGCCCCCACGGCCGGGCACAACACCCCCATCCTGGGCTGGGGAGTGGACCGAGCTCATATCCTTCCTCGGCATCCTGCAGAGAGGCAGCAGGCAGGGAAACGGAGGGAGGTCAGACACTGCAGTCTGAATCCCCCTTACCAGGCCAGCGGTCAAACCACAGGCACTTCCAAAAAGCAAAAGCTCAAGTTTTGGTCCAGAACTGGACATGTGCCCATTTCTGCTCTTGGAAAAAACGCTGCTGTCATTCCACAACAGAGGGAAAAGATCCTTTAAAGCCATTGGGAAACAGATGCTGTCCCCTGGTACCCAAATGGACYGTGCTGGGGAAGGCAGAAGGGTCTGCGCAGAGAATTAGGCTGTTGCAATTGGGACTGCTGCATCCCTCAGTGCCCAAAATGGCCATTGGTAGTGAGGATGACAGAAGGAGATGTCACAGTCACGRGATTAAGGCAAAAGGCTTGACACACTGATTTGTACCCCTCACTGCCACAGAGCTCAGACTGAATGCTAGGGAAGTGGCTTAACCCAAAATTCGTACAGGTTGCCAGGACCTGGGCGATGAAGTCTCCGTTCGTGGAGTACCCAGTTTGCGAGATGAGGGGTTAGATCTGCACTCAGTGCTGTGGCAGGAAGCAGGGGAGCTGTAATCTGGACATACAAAGTGTGAAATACAAGGGAAAACAAAGTGTACAAATTGGCCACCTGAAATCAGAGACAAAATTTGCCATTGTTTCTGCTTCTCTCTCTCTGCTTTACTCAGCCTTTTCCAAAGAGAGGCAATAAGCCCTGTGGGGCTCTGCCTCTGGCTGTTAGTAAAATGTTTGGGAGCTGACGTGGTGAGCAGCCGAGCATTCAGCAGGGATGAAGAGAGACACCGAGCAGCTGCCCACTGAGCGGCCACCCCACGGCCGCTCCCAGCAGCAGGCGTGGCAGCACCCGCTGAACACAGGCTCCTTTACGTTGCGGAGACCTGAGCTGGGCAAGCACGAGGAGAGATGCACGATTAGGGAATCAAACCGGGAAGCGGGGAGCACTGAAACCAAGAAATGCACTCAACAACGTGGCAGGAAAAGGAGGAAAATATCCTTGGCAGTACAGGGAAGGGATCGCAGCGCCTGGCCGAGACAGGCTCGTGCTTGCTGCTGGCTCCAGCCAAATTGATTTCCCTGCCTCTGCTCCACCAAGCACCAGCACAGCACTGAGCTCCTGGGCCATCAAAGCTGGAAATGTGCTCGTTGTGGGTTGCTTTTTCTGGTGCTTCCTCCTCCCTCCTCTTCCACTGTGCTTTTCGCCTAAGCTGGAGTTCCTCCTACGTTTTGGCAGCCCAGATCACCCCAGAAGGACTTCACCTCTCCTGGCAGGGGCAGCCAGCGGCTCCCTGGGGTGGCAGCTGTCTCTGGGTACCAGAGCTTTCGGGGGGTCTCAGCTGGCAGCCGGCAGCTTATTGGACTTCCAGCCTTCAGCTCCTGATGCAACTTCCACCCCTGCCTGCACAGAGTCAGAGCCAGGACAGACAAAAATCAAGCCTGGGAGCATTTTCTTGCTTTAGCAGCTTGGCGTCTGTGCCCCCGGGCTCGGGAATAGAGGCAGGACCCCGTCGCAGGCATCCCAGGTGCTGGATCGCTTGCTTGCTTTGGCTGCCAGCTCCCCAGCGCCGCTTTCCAAAAGGCACCTGCACGTCCAAGGTGCCAACAGGCAGCGTCTGCACGTGGCCTGAGTTTGGAATAAACTGCAATAGAAATGCATTTGGGCTGSAATAGGTCCCTTACACTTTGAAAAGGCCAGCTGGGGACTTGGCCTCCTTATTTTGCTCTCCTGCAGCCCGCTCTAAGGCTCAGGTAAAGTCAGAGCCTGCCCTCAGCCTTGCCCGGCTCGTTGATTTGAAAGACATCAGGATTTCCTTGGGGACGGGAGGGGAAGAGCTGCCACCCAGCTGTAATTTTTTTAGTGTGATTTTCTATTCTCCCCCTCCCAAAAGAGATTCTCTGTCTGCCAGCGTAACTCCCCAATGCTTAAGTGCAGCAGTCCTGTCAGGGGGAGTTAATCAGAGCTCTCGCCCCCACGCTTCACCCCACTTTCTGTTTTCCAGCCAGACTCCAGGCTCGATTCGGTGCCCCACGATGGTGGATGGGGTGTCATTGCTGCAGCGGCGGTAACCACACGGGAAGGGGATGGGGACAGGCTCTGTGCCCAGAGCTTGGACTGCAGAGACGACAAGGACATGAGGGGGTGCACGAATGGAAATCAGGGGATGGCACATTTGTTTTCTCAGGGAGAAATCAGCATTTTCACGAGGAAGAAGACATTTCTGGTGAAAAATGTTCAGCCAGAAACCCAACTGTCCACTGACGTCCAGGTCTGCCAACTGATTCCCACCAATCCTGACCCAATGTTGGTTATTTTAGTGAGTTTCCAGGAAATTTCAGGAAATTTCCATCACAATTTCATTATATCACATGGGCCTGGTGGCTCAGAGTACACTAAGCTCTTCTCAGACCTTGCTACATGCATCCCTCCGTAGGGCTAGCTCATGAAGACGCCACAAACTTTGCATGCCTGGGGGTGGCTAAGCCTTTATTCTAAACCAGGGAACTTCGCATTGTGGTAGGTGCTCTTGGGGGCTCAAATCCKTGCCAGGATTATCGACGAAGAGGGGGTGGTAAGACGAAGGGGCCCTTTGCCTCTTTTCATGAAAGAGGTGGTGTTAAATAAGACACACTGTGTTGCCATCATGAAAGATTAACAGCAGCAATGTGGCATATTTAAAAAAAATCTAAGCAGACTTCTTTTTCTTCTTTGCTCTCAATCATAAGAATGCTGTTAAAAGCATAGGTAGAAGCTATTACAGAGTGGGGTGACCTGGAAAGTAAAAAACTATAGGCAAGGCAGTAGAAGGAGTGTTAAACATCCTGTTAAAGTTGAAAAAGGAGACAAAATAAAGCAATGACCAGAGAAGGGAGGAAAAAGCAGAAAAGAGGAATGACGCAGGGGAAAAAAAAGAAGGCCAGGCAATGTTGCAAGGCTGGAAGCCGGTCCGGAGACACTGCAGTCCCAGCCTGATTTACGCTGGGTTTTTGACAGGGCACCACCAGGTAATGGCTCACCTTCGAAGCCTGGCTTGACCCATTACTGTCATAGGCGGTGGCAGAATTACAATCAAAACCTAGATCCGATTCCCAATTTTGGAGGTGTTCGGATGTGAGAGTTTTATTTAAGGCTCCCTTTTAATAAAAAAGTGGGCAAACTGTGATCAAGGGGAAGGAATTGTCTCCATTTTCATGATTCACATCTCCTGGCACCCACAAGATATGCATTTCCATGCTCTGATCTGCGCCGCTCTGAAGGACACAGCTGAGAACAGAGCAGGGAGCTGCCGACTAAACGGCAAAAGAAAGAAAGAAAAACGCCGTTACATTTTATGCTTCCTAACGTTTTGCTAAATTGGTTCAGCAAGCTTCCCTGAGTCTGGGGAGCCGGGAAGGGGAGGGAGAGAAACTTCATTAAGTGAAAGATTCTCGGAGATAATTGGGAGGCCAGGGATAATAGCAGCAGCCTGCATTGTGCTGGGAAAGGAGGGCACTTGCTTCGTATTTGTTAATTGAAGAAGCCGAGAGCAGCTTTCTGAGGGGCCAGGGCTCCGGCTGGAAGGCTGACGGGGATGTATATTTTTACTGGTTTAAATAGACATTAGGGGGCTCCATTTTTTAAAAAATAAGTCTCCGAGTTGCGTTGGCAGCCTATGCAAACAAGCGCAAGCAGCACGGTCTGCAGCCTCCCCCACCCTTCTCACTCGCAGTCGGGTCCAGGGCTTGCTCTGCAAAATACTTCAGCCAGGGGAGGTGCCGCTGGCTGTGGTGGGGGGACACAGCCAGAACCCTGGGGAGGGAGGGAGGGAGGGAGGGAGGGAGAGGGGGTTACGCGGCCAGGCAGAGACACATGAAATCTTCAAGAGACTCAGAGCCTGCCCTGTGCAACATGCTGGTTACTGCTTGCAGACTTTGAAAATTAAATTCTCCCCCCAGCGCAAGTTTGCAGCTCTATCATGCAGCCATCGGGGGTTTGTTAAATAAGATTGCAGTACTGCTCGCTGTGGAATAGATGGAGATCGGTCATTTTTCTAAAGATGGTCTTTTTTTGTAAATACCTCCAAAGTGCTGTGCCTGGCGATATTATTTGCACATCTATCCACTTGTGCCCTAAAAGTATCCAGATTAAAAAAAAAAATCTTTATCTGACTAATTAAAAATCATTAACATCATAATGTCTTATTAGTTTCATGAATACTGCCTTGTCTTTCTTGAGTCTTCTGTGCAAATCAGCAACGTTTTGGGTCTGATTCTCATTTGCCCGAAGGCCCATTTACTCCATGCAGGAAAAGTCAATCAGCCTCAGAAGGAAAGCAAACTGGGGCTGCACCCACTGCAAGCCTTTTCTGCTCCTGGCATGGCATAGAGAAATTTCAGTGTAAAAGAGAACCCAATTCTTGAATGTGAGATGCTGTGCAATAGGCTGGGTCCTGCAAACTGCCTGAGAAAGTGGTTTTGCCGACGTCAGTTATTGTTTCCCCTGCAAACCGCTTGCAGCTCTAGGTCCGTTGCGACAATTAGTGATAAATCACTGCTGGGAGTTTGGGCCGTCCATTGGAAAAGCTCCCAATAGCCAGTTATCAGGAGAGCGCCAGGGCACACGGCAACGTCATGGTTCATATTCTCTCTATTTTTAATGGCGGGGGGAGGAGGGTTACGTTTTAGTTCTGCATATACTGTGTCAGGGTAAAATAATGTTCTTTTCTGGCAGCACTGAATCAGCACGCATCCAAAATTTGCCTTCTTCCGCTGCACGTGCTGCCCCCATGGAAATCAGTGAAAGCCTCATGCAGGCATACGAGGGCAGGATTTAGCCCATAAATCACAACCCAGATCATAAATACATGCTTGAACCCTCTCTTAATATGATTCATTAAGAAGGAGCTTTTACGGTTGGGGTGGTTTTAATTATCGTTGTGTAATTTTATTGTTATTGTTTCCATTAAACATTAACAAACGTTCCTTATTTTTGGTTAACAAAGATCTTTCTTAGATTGCACAGTAGTTAATGAAAACCACATAAACACACGCAGAAAGATACCAGGACTCTCATTCAATTAAATATAAAACTTAAAGTAGAAGATCTATAAAAATCCAGATTGTAATGAATCATAAATAAATATGGAAAACTAACAACTGCCTTGGGTAGAGTAGTAAATTTATAGCCCAAAGATTTGCATTTTTAAGCATCGTTGTCTGCGTTGCATTCGCTGTCGCCCACAGAAGAAGCACATCCTCAGCGCCAGAGCCCCCGGCCTCAGCTCATTTTCTCGGCTTCTCTAGACGAGCCCTGCAATTGCCACCATGCCCCGAGTTAAGGCTGCCTTTGCCCGGTGTGATCTCCAAGTCTCTGAAGCTGGGAATGAAGCCACTTTCTAATCGAGGAGTGAGAAGTCATGGGCACGCCAGGTTTCCCAGGTGTTTGGCTGCTGGAGGGCTGGAGACAGGTCCAGAGAAGTTCTCCCCACGCACACTGTGGAGGATGCAGCTGGCACCCCCAGGCAAGACCTCTCCTCCCAGACATGTTGGAGGAGGAGAAATATGGAGAGAGAGCAGCTGGTTCCTCACCCTCAGCATGGCTTCTCCCACACCAAAAAGGGGGTCTGCAGCAGTTTATTATCCTGAGGTTGTTCTGTTTTTTCAAATCAGTCTGGAAACCAATTGGCTGTACCTTCCAGCCAGTTATTGACACCAGTTGGAAGAACGATGGATAAAAGGCTGCTTCGGCTATTGATACGCAGTCCCTGAGCCCATCGTACATCTAAATGAACTTCTGTTGAGAGGAATGAAGTAAAAAGGGTTTAATTGTGTAAAAAAAAAAAACCACCAGGATGCAATAGTTCAACAATCCCATAAGGACCAGCTAACATGCTCTTGAGATAGCTATCAAAAGGCATAGCTAGCCTATGCACGGACTCCTGCCCATTGAATGGTGTCAAGACAATAATCACCAGCCTCAAAACTCATGTTCCAACCTCTCATACCTCCTTCAAGACTAACCCTGATATTTTAGCTTCACAAGGGCAATAAAAAATTTGGCAACTTCTCCCAGTGAAAGGAAAGCAAACTGATCTCCAGACCAGAGGCTTCACTGGAAACATGGGAATGTCAGCATTGAAAGAGTTAACGGGTGAGAGAAGTGGAAGGATTTGATAATGGCAAAAACTCTGAGGCATCTGCTCCAGTGTTATGGGGGTGTGTCAGTTTGTCTGACACAGCCGTTGCCATGGTGGCAGAGTTCTCCCAAAATCACAAGAAGTGGACAAGATGGATGATTGCCTGAGCAAGACACAGGAGAAGGGAGATGGCTGCAGATGGGGATGACTTGGCCTTTGTAGGTGGGGCTTGGCACTGTTACGGGGGGCCAGCTAATGTAAAAATGAGTCTCGTGAGCTCTGTGGTCTTTTCCAGCTGGACAGATGTTTCATGGGCTGGAGTCAGCTGTTAATAAAAAATTGGAAATCCCTGGAAGTTTCACCCAACCTAACCTCATCTCCGTTGCTCCAAGGAACATGGCGTGGTGTGGAGAGGCGGTGCCTGCAATACTCACGGGAATAGCTGTAGAGAGCCTTGACAATCAAGGCTTTCCCAGGCAGCCCAAGATTTTGAAAAATGTGTCCCTGTGTCTGCTGCAGCTGTTTGGACAGGCAGGAGTCTAGATGTGACTATTAAAGCAAGGAAGCCCCTCAGCCGCTGGCAGCCAGCAGCCCTGGGAGGGAAGGGCTGGGAGCCCTAGGCACGCTGGGAGCTGGGGCCACACGGGGCTTGCAAAGCACAAGGGGGATCGAGGCTGGACATGCTGGGCAAGCAGGGAGGGGGTACACACCTTAGGGCCTGGAGGGGCTTGGAGGGATGGGATGGGGGAGTTGGGGCAAGAGAAGTTGGGATGGGAGCACTGGGATCCTGGGGAAGAGAATTTGGGGTCTTTGGACACTGGAGCAGGAGAGGGGAGGACTGGAGGGGCTGTGGGTCATGGGTTGCTGGAGTTCTTGAGGACAGTTGCCACTTGGGCCCTTGTCACCATGCCCCACGCAAGCATGCGAGGAAGTCCTAAGCTGGGGCACTGCCGGTGCGGGGAGCCCTGCTTGACCAGGAGCTGATGCGGGCATGGGGAGGCTGTAGCGTCAGATCAAGGATTTGTGGCCCCGGAGCAGGAGGAGACCTGCCTTTCGACACACTGGATCACCAACAGTGTGTCAAATCAGGCCAGCGAGGTAGTTTTAAGCAGGGGCACGCTCATACGAGCAAGGCAACAACCAAAGCGGTGGGGCTGACTGCTCTGGGGTTTGCACATCTTGTAGCATGCAGTTTTCAGTACGTTTGTCTTTCCCCCCACCGTGCCCCTCTGATAAGAGGAACTCGCGGTTCAGTGCTCCCTAAGGAGCAGGCTGCTGCACACGGGGGACGGCGAGCCGCACGTGCGACCAAAGAGGTTATCTTTCAGCTCACCAGCGGGAGCGCGGCTCTGGCAGCCCGAGCCACGTGAACCTCTGCAGGCTGAAGTTGGCCGGGCTGCAGCTACTGGCACCAGCACACGGGTTGCATCGTTCCAGCGCGGCTAGCGAGTATTACAGAACAAGTCAGAAGTATGCTCAACAAACCACAAGCTTACAAATAAGGGAAAACACATTTCCTCTCCTCGCCAAGGTGGGAGATGATAGCGCTTTCTCAAGCATTGCTTTGCTAGCACAGTGAGGATGGGTCTTAGCTGGTAATTGTTTAAAAGTGAAGCCAAAACCAAACAGCTGTGTTTGGGAGCATGAGCTGGGGGGACCTGCAGAGAGAAACCTCTGCGTTCGTACACAGTGCGAGCAGCAAGTTGTGGTCAGGCCGGAGATATGGGTTAGTATTTTCATGGATCTGACGCACATCTGCCACATCGTGACAATTAATGCTTCTGCACCACTCTTTTTTAATTGGAAGAAAACATTTTTCCATTCTTCTAGCCTTTGATCAGGTGAAATMATTTTCTAGTCCTGTTACTTTCCTATTATGCATAGAGTTAATAAAAGTTACCTTGGATAATATTATGGATAATATTATGGTAGGCGTGTTTTAACTCCATGTTTTCTGTTTTTCATCCAGACCTCCAGCACCAAAAGGGGACAACATGAAGTAGATAAGTGATTTATATGCCAAGTCTTTTTTTTTTAATTGATAGAGTATTCGGTTTTGAAGGATCATTTACGGATTATTTATCGTGGTCTCCAGTGTCCAACTCCAATATCAAGAAGATGGACTGCAAACCCTTAATTATACTTTCATGTCCTGTATGTGTTAAGAACCCATAAAACAAAGCACACGCACGCTTCTGGCTTGTAATAGTTCGATGAAGATTTCTAAATTTTTCAAGCTGCCAGTTCATTTCAAAAGATGGATTACTTCTCTTAGGATTTCATCTACCTAATTATTTCTGTCCTGATTACGTAACTGCCCCATATTTTTCCTCCTCCTGCTGCCCCTGAGTAGCACCCAGCGTTCAAGTGAAATGGTGTTGCCGCTTAGCATATAGGTGACGGGCAGTAACTGCTGGGCTGTATTTGTGGGAAGATGCTGTTGGGGAGGTATATGGTATATGAGGCACAGGGACACCATCTTAGTCCCATTGTTTCTGCAGGTGGCAGACAGATAAGGGCACAGAAAAAGCATGTGTCCAGTTAAATGGGTTTGTACCGAAGCTCTTTGCAACCCAAAGCTACCATGTGGCAGGAAGCACAGAACCGTAATATGAAGGTGGCTGTCAGTGTGCTAATGTGTCTACACGAGGAGACCCGTGAACGCCTAGCCGGAGGAAAGTCACCTATTGACTGACGACGTGCTGGGGTCCTGGTGCCCTTGCTTCCCAGCTGGACTCTGCAGGAATGACGGGCAGCATTTCAAATGAGACTTAGGAGCAGAAAGCTGCATAACGGTTTCAAACTGGCCGAGCAAGCTGTGGGACTGTCCAAGAGGKACCTGCTCCGCAGCACAGCACGGCTGCGGTTCGAACAAAGCAGCAGTGTGCTCTGAGCAGGTCTTGCAGCTGGCAGCCTCCTGCTCAAGGCTTGAGGACACATGGATATATGTATCTATAGGGAAGGTTTTGCCAAAGCAGAGGGGAGAATGAGTGCTTTCTCCTCTGGAGCCTCAGAGGTCTGCGTGGCTAAGGGACAGGAATTTTTGCCCCCAGGCTCCAGATATCAGCGAGGCTCCTCAGATACAGAGTTCCACGCCACCTCCAAAGTTTCCTTGTCATAAAGTAAAATATAATAGCAAGCAAGCTTTTTTAATAGTATGACGCTGCAACTGAGATTTCAACTGTTGGTAAACACAGGTAGGACTCTTAATATTTTTTGCAATAAGAAAAATTACCCCAAACTGCAGTGCTTTCATTCTGAAGCCAGTTATGCCATGGACCAAACAACACAGCAAGATGGTGTTTCAAGTTTCTCTTCTTCTCCTTCCCCTCCCTGCCAGTGTATGGCCTTTATTAGCGTTACGGCTGCGTAATTCCTCTGTAGCTATCACAGTTCAATGAGAACACCTGTCATTCATTTTCAGTGGAAGGAGGAGTTACAGGGTGGGTTTGAAGCCCCCTGGCTGGGGGTGTGCTGCCTCCTGCTCTCCCCCCTGCCTTCATGGCAGGGGGTCTGGGGGGGTCCCCGTTGCACCAGCAGCAGTGCAAGCTTCCCACAGGTGGGAAGCCGAGGCACCCACATTTAGGAGAAGGGACGATGGGTACTTCTCCCAGCCATCGCGGTGCAGCGGGATGCAGCAAGCAAGGGGAGCATCTCAGGGACCAGGGTATGCAGCTACATCCTGGCATGGGTTTGATGTCTCAAGATCCAGCCCAGTCCCAACGTCAGCATAAGACTGGGCAACAAGCAAGTTCAGATGGACACACGTGTCCCAGCTGGTGCTTGGTGCTAGGGCAGGAGRGAGCGGGGCAGCCTGGGGGAGCTGGTGGGTGGAGGTACCCATCTCGACCCTAYACCTGCCCTGCCTGGGCGCCCCGCGTGCCCTACGCGCTGCCTTTTGGCTGATCCTGCGGCCTGGAGAAGAGCCAGGACCTCCTCTGCGGGGCCTTTGGAGCCGCTCCACTCCCGGCGCAAGCGGCCTGGTTTTTTAAGCAGTCGGCGGGGTCTGTGAGCGGGGCGGGAGGGGAGCAGGGGGGGAGCGCTCCCCACTCGCCGGGCGGCAGGGTCCCCCTCTCCACTTAGACCCCGCCAGGAAGAGGCGTTTGTTTCCAGCAGATGAATTGCAGCCCCTGCACCTGTGGTTATCAGCTTCAATATATTTTAAATTTAACCTGCATCATCTATTTATACATCCAGTGCCGAAATACATTTTTCTCTGGACTTGGGGCCGGGGTAGCAGCCCAGGAGAGGGGAGCAGGGCTGGCTGGAGAAGCTTTACAGCCAGGTTGATGATCCAATTAAGTCAACAAAGAGCCCCAGTGATACGATCTAAGGGTTCAGGAGCTGGGAGTAAACAGGGAACCACGGCAGAAGGCAAATCCAAGCAAACATATGGAATAAGTTACGGGGGAGACGGTTGAGGCAAAGTGCAGAAATGAGTTCAAGAGATGCCTGGGCTTTTCTCAAGAGAAGGAAAAGGACTCGAGGGGGTCTGCGTGAAGAAGCAGGAAGGAGGGATTAAGATAAAGCCAAAAGATGGAGGCCTGCTGTGCTGACTGGCCTTTGCTTGTTCCTGGAGCTATTTTTTTTGCCCCTTTTTTTTTTTTTCCATTTGACTGTAACAGATATTAACGTAATTAAAGGATGCGGGAACTACTGGAGAGATTGGCAGTAAGTTAAGGGCGAGCAGAAGGGAGCAGGAGTGGGAGCTACCTAGCAACCAATGCACAGGAGCCAATAAAATGTACAGATAGGCAAAATCCAGGGGGGGCAGAAAATAAAGCCCAGGGCCATGAAAGACAAGCTCAGACATCGCATCCCCAAAGTCCTACAGTGGCGTAAGCAGGAGAGTTGACGGCTGTGCAGTGAGCCAGGGGATGGAACACCAGTTCCAGCGTCCTGCGACAAATTCTCACCTGCCCCCATCTCTCTGTTGCTGCGGCCTTATGCCACGGCTTGGTTGTGTCCGAGCCCTGGGCGGCATTTCGGTAACGCCTGGGTGAGAGATCGGCTGGGTTTATGGCCGGGGTGGTGTTGGCAGGCGGGTGGAGAAGGTGAGAAGCACAGGTCCCCACATCGGGCAGCCAAGGGCGACGGAGGCAGCGGGAGCGAGACCTGGGAACCCAGGGGAGCCTGTCTATAAGTAGCAGGGCTATTTTGGTTGCTCTCTGTAATCCCCGGGGATGGCGGCATACCCCCACTCCCGGGAGCAGCCTGCCCGGTGGCTCCGAAACCCCACCTCAGTGGGGGTGAGCCGCGCTCCTTACCCAAGGAGGAGGGAGGGGGGGAAACTGGTCCACAAAGAATGTCCCCGCTATGCTTTGACCTGCTTAAGACCTTTTTATAAAACTTATTTGCAGTTAAAGCCATGCAACTTTTTATTTCAGGCAAAACCTCACGTTTGATCCTGTAATTGTGGCATGATTTATTTTTTTAAAGAATACAGTGTTACAGAAAACRACACCCAAGAAGAGCTCGTCCTCAGTCTCGCTGTGCTTTCAGGAAAGACAGTAGCCTTTCTCCAGCAAGCAAACCCACAGTTTCCATTTTGAACCATACCTCCACATTATTATTGGATGCAAAACTTGTTTGGCTTCAAAGTGTGGAGAATTTTCCCAAAAGGTCGAGCAAAATTGGACAAGTTGTCTTTTAAATTACCAGGCTTTAAAAAAAATCATTTACCCAGATTTGAAAATTTGCCCTGTGTATTCTTTCTTTAATGTGGGACTTTATTTGCTAAACTGCTGTTACTACATCACTGAGTTCGTCACCCAGGTGAAAAGTATTGACAAGCTATTTCTAAGAAAATATGGCATAATTAAGGAGTTGAGGGGGAAGGAGGGTGAAAGAAGTTTTTGCCCTCCCGTGGGTGGTTGCAGCTGATGTCTCCACCGGCATCTCGCATGTCACCTTGCCATGGGCTTTCTCCCAGGCCCTGGGCAGGAGCAGCCGTGGGACCGAAGAGGAGGGCCAGAGCTCCACTGCACACTTCAGGGCTCGACCCCATCCTTACTTTTATTTAAGCCCCACTCTTGCATGCTGCTCCGTATTAACACCGGTAGCTTCTGCYGTGGCTTCCCTTGGTATACTTGCATCGTTAAAAGAAAGCACATTCATGTTTGCAGGATCAGGGACTTGTTTTGCAGTAATGGATTTGTTGCAGAATTATAGCTAACTAGCTGTGTCTTCTGCAAAAAAGAAAAAAATTGGTTATGCTGGTTTTTGAGTTTCAGGCCATTAAAAATTACCCAGAATGTACAGTCACTCAGTAGCAGCTTCATAGATAAGGATTTAATTATAAGCCCTGCACTCACTTATACTCTTTGAATACCAAATGTATTTTGTGATTGCTTTCAGAGCACACTATTTTTTTTCCCCAGAAATTTGAAGGCAATTGAGCAATTTTACAGTCTGGAGTCCTGATTCAGCAGCCTTCCCTGTTCAGCAAAGAAATGATGTGCTTAACTCCAATGGGACTTGGGCATATGCCTAATTGGGACCAACGTTTAAGATCACATTAAAATTAAAATCTTAATTTTTGTACCATTTTTGCGCCTCTGTGCAGAACACAATTTGGTTCCATGACTCAAACTTTTATACAAAGAGGTCTTTGTAAAATCTCCACTTTGCTGCAGACTCTCTTACGTGTACTGCACAAAGCCCAGAAGGTTTAATGGAAAGTTTACATGCAGTTTGTACGTAAAATACTTGGAATACATTCTATGTATTACAATGTATGTATATATGTATGGCATTTGAATACAATGTATGTATTCAAAGGAAGAGGAAGAGAAAAGGAAACTTTGAAGATGCCCCTGGAGTGTTAGCCGAGCAGTTCAGAGTAAGGATAGCCGAGAGTAGGCTTGTAGCTGGAAATTTTCCCTGGCTGCTGACAGCTTCCAGTTTCTCTCTGTTGTGGGGTTTTTTTGCTTTTGTTTTTGCAGCGCTTCTTGCTTTCTTCTGCCTTCCCCATCCCACATCCAGATTCTTGGAGAATTAGATGCTTCAGGACAGCTTTGCAATGCTGAGCTGGCCCAAGGCATCCACTGACTGTGTTGGAGACCCAGGTTCAAGTGCAAGCTCTGCTCAGCTAAAATATTTGTACTCAGCCTTTCCTTGTCCTAATCATTTGGCTACTGGCCAGGCAGGCCTGTTATTAGATCCTCCTCCAAACTCTGGCTTTAAGGAGAAATTCCATCCTTCTCTCCATGAAAGTTTATAGCAGCTGCTGTGCTCCTGGGGAACAAATCAGCTCTGATGAGCTTGYGTTGTCTCATGGAAAAGCCATTTTATTCAAAAATTTCTAAGCAAGCCGTAGCCAGCATGCTGGGCTTTGTCCTCGTGCTCTGAATGATACATGATCTGCAGGCACTGGGGACCGTGCTGGGCTGCCAAACCCCAGCGACCTGGGGGTGAATGGAAAGCAAGAGTCCTGCGCCTGGGATCCGTCCTCTCCCCTGCCTTCTCATCCAGCGGGATGGGGTCTCACTGGTCCAGTGAAAAGGTGTTTGTAAGCGATCCCTGGAGAATGTGTGGGGAGCACCGTGGTCAGTTAGCCCAGGTGGGTTAAACCAATATGTGTGTGCTGAGCCCCCAGGGCAGCTGGTGTGGGACACTAATGGAAATGTGTGGGGTATGCGGAGACTGCACATGGGAAATGGTGGTTCAGCAGTTTTGTCCTGCTTCCATCAGCACCTCGGCTTCACCGGAGAAAGGGATGACCCAGCCAGGGGATGGGACTCTGGTTACACATACATTCAAGAGGGACAGTGCATCATGTAAGAGGACCTCCAGTTTGGACTGGAGCTGTGATCTTTCACACCTGCATGTTAAAGGGCAGATAAACGTCATCTGAATTTTCCCTGACAGGATTTTTTATGACCTGTTACACCAGCATGAGAAATAATCCCCCCCGACAGTTGACTTCATTACACCAAAATGCTTATGGCTGTTTCAAATTGCAATGCCCTTTGTGCCTCTGTTGTCTGCTGCAGACTTGCCAAGGACAGGAGGAGGAGGACAGGACTCTGAGAAGGCTGTATCCCTCCACCTTTGAAGCAGCCCCCAACTGCACAGCTTTGCTCTGCTTGTCCTCGTCCTGCCTCTTCTCCTGCTGTTTGGGACACCAGCAAGCCGAGCTAAAGCCCTGCAAACCTTCCCAGGTGGGAACCATGGCGCTGAACCCTCACATCACCCCCTCGCCATGGCATCCTCGCACAGCAGCCTCCATGCTGTGAATAATTTGCAATACACAGCCTGGCACATCTGATGTGCAAGCATGCCATGCGCAGGGTCTTAGGTCCTTTCAGAGCATCCTGCTTACTAAAGGCCATGCTATCAGGACCCTAAATCACGGGGGGTCTCCCCAGCATCTGCTCAAATCAGAAGAGTGCACTGCTTCCCGGCTCGTTTTAATGTCCCTTCCCCTGGAAGACCTCAAGCTTTGAGGAGCCGGACCGGTCTACAGGGCAGGTGGCAAGCCCCATGGAAGTGTCTGAGGGAAACGCATCTCCCTTCCACCCCCTTTGTGACAGCACGGTTGGGGACAGTAATAGGTTGCAGGGCAGTTTTGCTTTAGGAAAGTTACTGCCAGCACATTGTACTCTACTGTACTGCAAGGAAGTATCTGGATATTAAATAAGGAGCGTGGAGGTTTTTCTCACCATTATAATAACACTGCAAACTGCTATGTTATTTATTGTCATATCATTTTTGCCAAGGGCTTTAGCTTGTCTATTGGTTGTTAGAAGCAGAAGCATTTGCAAAACAGTTTAAAAAAACATCTTGTGCTGTTATTCCTCAGCTTCCATTTCCAAGAGCTCTACCTCAGGAAAATGGCGAAACTGCCTGCACACAAAACGCTGCCAGATGTAGAAAGTAAACGAGCTGAGAAAACGAAATGCGTTTTATCATTTCTTTCAGCTAGAGTAATCATACACGTTACTCGGAACAATTGCAGGAATGAAATTTTCAGAGGGAAGTGTGATTTAGCTGAATTTCAAATCCCTTTCGCCTGTCTTTTTTTTAACACTAGCAGGAACGTGTGCCTATGGCCAGTCGTCCCAGAGGGTCTGTTGGGCTTTTCACGTGAGCAACCCCAAAATACAGGCCCTGCCTGTCACCCCTCTGCTTCTTTACCAGTAGCCTGTGCTGCAGCCACTACGCCACACGCCACGGCYGAGAGCAAACCACCACAGCGCGCCGGCAGTCGCAGCGTGTTTGCTTTTCTCCCCCACCCCGGCAATCGACGTGTAATTGCAGAATATTTGGAGGAAGGGCAGAAATGAAGGTCAGGACCCCGCAGCCCACGCCTGCTGCCGCCACGCCGACCATCCCTGCCGGTTTTACGTGATGTGAATCGGCAGCAAGCCCGGCCTCACCCTGGCCGTGAATTGCGTGGGATAAGGAGCAGAAAGTGCTGGAGCGATCTCCCCGGACGGTGTTTTAGCGAGAGACACGGTGTTCCCTGCGCCGTGCCCCCGGCTCCAGCAGCCGGCAGGGACGTCTGCCGCTGCGCAAGGCAGGCACAAGCCTGCCGGTCCCTCTATCAGTAACCACTGCCTACCGGCTTTTGTCATTCAGATGATGATGTCCCTGTGTCTGCACCGTTATTGGGCTCTTAATATTTAGCAGCCTGTCGGGCAGCTTTAATTAGTTTCTTTCTGGAGCAGGCTGTGGTTTGGGGGGGGGGGCTGCAAAAGGCATTTGCGGAGGTTCAAATGCAAGGCAGTTCAGGCTTAAATGTGCAGGATCGTGAGATTAAAAGAAGTGTTAAAAATGTGCCCTTTGTGATATGCCTTCCAGCTCCGGGGGCCAGCGTGCGCAGCAGTTACAAATATACGCAGCTGATTTAGGGCCGCAAGCGTGCCAGCAGAGCCGCCGCAGCCCACGCAAGCCGAGCAGAGGACAGCCTGCACCCCCACGCTGGTGGGCTCCCCACACACACAGGCACCCCTCCCCTCCCCAAACCACCCTCCGGCCCCAGGAGCCGCTCGAGCCCCCCAGCTCTCCTCCACAGAGGACACACAGACCCCAGACCAGCACCCCCAACATTGCTCTATCGCTTTGCTTGCTCCCCCCTGCCCCTCCACCAGCTTCCCCATGGGCCTTCCCCTCCCCGGTCCCCCAGCCCAGTACCTCTTTTAGTGGCACCGGGAACAGCCAGGACAACACCTTAAGGCCCATTTGCCTTAATTTTGTCTGTCCCCAGTCAACCAAAAAGTTTGCACTCCTCCCGCCGTCCCCCCCCGGTATGTCCTATATATCCTATATGTCCTGTCTATTCCAGACCACCAGCAATGGGGATGGCGGCCATGTGTTTGTGCGTGACCCAGGAATAATCCCGCCATGACCTAGGGTGGACCCGCGAGCCAGAAATAATAATTCCAAATATTTTAAACAGCCAGAGGAGACTGGCTGAGATAAAACGTTGCGGGGAATTCCCTGCCAGCACAAACAATATGAATTACAGAATTAGTAACACAAAGTATCATTAACTGTCCTGGCTCTGCAAAAATAGGCTGTGTCTCRGCAGTCTGAAGGCAGCACGGGGCAGTTCGAGAAGGGCGAGACTGGTGCCACAGGGATATGGCTGAAAAGAAGCCAATTAGCGGTTTTGTTCGTGGCTTTTGTGGTGTTTCATGACCTCCCTGGTTGTGCATATTCTCCAAAGGTCGGTCTGACCTGGATCACTGGGGTTCAGATGTTAATTTTGTTTTGGATGTGATGATAGAAGTAAAAGTGGCCAGCCTGGCATTTGGGACATACGCGTTGCTCCACAGCAGGTCAGAAAGGCAGTTTGGCTCTCAAGGCACCATGTGGCCTCGCTCAGCTGTTTCTAAAATGAAGGCAAGCCTATCGTGGCCAGAGCAGCTAATTACATCAGATTTTGAATATTTGAGGAAAAAAATTCCCAGTATGGAGCAGCTCCAGCTTTCCTCATGTTTCTCAGTCCATGTTCACTCCTGCACCGTGAGATTCCCACTCTGCTTGACAGCGTGTTGCAGGGATCGTTCGTACCGGCTTGCTTCTCAGTGCAGCAGAGGTGAAAGCTGCACAGATATTTAACAGTAATAACCCTCACATTCAAGCACTTTGCAGACATTTACTGCAGGCAGCAATATCTCTGTTCTACAGATAGGGATTTTAAGAGAGACAGGGATAACCTGAATTGCCCAAGGTCCCAAAGGAGAAGCGTGGTACGATATCAGAGCTGCAAGTCTAGTGCCCTTACCTTACAGACCCTTGCAAAGCCTGTTAGACAAAACCTTTCTGTAGTAAAAGAAGTCTCTCTTTGGGGAAACCAGTGATCCAACCCCCATCCTGTGTCCATTTGGCAAATTGCTTCTCACAGCCCATGCGCTGCTTTTGAAACCTGTCCTGAACCCCCACGGTTCCGAATGCCTCTTGTTGGCTTCAGATGACCGCCAAACCTCTTCTTTGCAATCAGAAGTATTTTTAAAACTAGATAGAAATTGGTAGTTTATTTTTAAAATGCTGGAATATTCAACAAGATAAAAAACATTCGCTTGGAGAGACTTCTTGTGCAGCTAATCAGCTCAGTAATGCATCGTTTTCATAAAAAGCTCTCCCCTCTTCGTTTGGTAAACACAGCATACATTATTCCTTTCTGCATGATGACATTAAATAAGGGAAACATGCTGCAGACAGGGTGGTTTCCTGTGCTTCTGGTCTGATTCAGGCAGTTTCCAGATGACAAAATCTCAGATCTGGGAGGGACGCAGTGACTGCCTATGTGGGTTAAAAGCAGCTCTGGCACTGACTGCCTTTATGTCCTTGGGCTTGTCACTTAGCCTGAAATATTCTCAAGTTCATTAATTTTAGGCTTCAGGAAGGGCTGTGGGGTTTACAGATTACTGAGCTTTCCCGAGGCTTTACATGCAACTCCCCGTAACTCCCTTCCATGGGAAATGGTCAACAACAGCAAAATCCTGGGTGGGCCCACCAAGCTCCCTGGACCCCTAACTTGGAGGCAAGCAGAGGGGACCCAAGCAGGCAGGATTAGCCAGGAAACACACCCAGTCGTGATGCGGGCAGAGCCAGCAGCTGGGAGTTTGTGGGTGAACATGCTGGCACCACTTAATCAGATGTTAATTCCAGGGAGGGAAGGAGCTGGCTGGAGCCTGCAAAGGGTGCTGGCAGCAAGGAAAGGCACGGATCCGCTCCCCAATCTGCTCTGCAGAGAGCCGGGATGTGATTTGGGGTGTAAAGCTGTATTAATGTCCAAAGTGCTGCTTGGCTCACACAGGAATCCTTTGTGTCCTTAATGAAGGGAAAAAACAGGGCTTTATTCCGAAGCTTTGTGTATAATCAGATGCCGTGTTGTAAGGCTCTGGAAAACACACCAGAAATAATAATTGGGAGGAAATAAAAGGTTTAGTTCAAAACAGTGTGTGATTTAAATAAGAAGTGAAAAAGAAAGTGCGCAGGATTTGAGCATCGGAAGAATGAACTTTTAATTCATTTGCATTGAGATTACAGGGGGAGGGACAGCATTTAAACTGGTATAAAAAACTAGTTTAGATGTAAATGAGAGATAATGGTCTTTGGTAAGGAAATAAGCAGGGGGATGAACTTTGGCCGTCAGGAGCCCGCCGCAAGTCCTGGCATTGTCGCTGGAGCTGGAAGCCCCAGATGCAGTAATTAGCAATGAGTTTGCAGATCTCAGCACCGGCGGAACAAAAGGGCATCGCTGCCGAGCTGGGCTGCCAGCTGGGAGAAGGGGAGGTGAGCTGGCACGCCACAAGGGATCATTACCCAGCAGTTTGCAGAGGGGAAAAGAAAAGATCCGAGGTTGCAGCCTGGGGCAAGCATAAAAGCAATCTAGGGTTTGCGGGGTTTAATAGTTCCCAGAGCCCTGGCATTTTCAGCTGAAAAATTCCCGCGGCAACTGAGCCAAAGGGGTCGAGGTTTCTAAATAGGTCCTGCGATGCCCAGGGAGACAAGTGCTGCTATTCTTTAACCCTTGAAGGCTCAGCCGATTAGTTTGGATCAGGGAGGCACGCTGCTGGAGAAATGCGATTTGGTTTATAGTCATCCCACACGCCTGTGCTCACCTCCTCGAGAAGGAAGGGGGAGTGGGAAGCAGATCACAAGCCCCTGCCTGCTGCAGCCATGCTGCTGCTCTCCCCCCTCGCCCCCAGCCTGGGACGGTGTCCGCTGCACAGGCAAGTTAAAGCTGCGTGCGTACAGCCCATATGCATCCCGCATCCTGCAAGGGTATCATTCGCCAAAGTTTGGCCAGAGATCTGAGGTTTGTTACTGGTATTATCTGTATTTATTGGAGAAGAGCTGGTCCCAGTTTGCTCTGGGAAAAGCCCAGCTCTCCCCCCAGGGTCCCTCAGCTCGTGGAGGGATTGATTGATCTGCTTATTACTATCRTGTTATTATTTTTTAATTGCTCGCAAGGAATGGCCTCCCTGGAATGCGGCGTTTGTTTCTTCTGAGGCCGTCATGGCCCAAATCCTCCAACCCAGGATGGCAGCTTCTGGCGTAGCAACCCCCCTGCTCGTGAAAGAATGTGCCTCCGCTCCCTTCCCTGTGTGTGGTGCAGAGCCATTTGCTACAGGCACATCTGATGAATACCGTCTGTTGCCACCTCTCAGTGGCCTGCCTAATCCCAGGCAGATTTGTTATAGATTTACATGTGGAGTGACCTGGTTTCTGGGTCCTGTCAGGAAAAAAATAACTCTGCTGTCATCCGAGTGATGCATGAGGCGGGCAGCCCTCGGGTCAGGCCCAGGCTTTTCGTTCCCAGGACTGGCGGAGGAATGCAATTTGGCCTCCTGCTCCTGTGCCACTGCGCTTAACGCCCCGTACGGCACCTAAATACTGCCGGGAGTGCTGCCAGCCAAGGGTCCCGACCCCTTGCAGCATCGCTGAGCGGGTCTTCATCCCTCGCTCCGGGCTTTCACTCACGCTTTGCAGGTGCCGGCTTTGCACACCGTGAGATGGGGTCCCAGGAAAGAGCCCCCAAACCCCTCCCCAGAGGTTCCCATGCAGCATTTGAAGCAGAAGAGGTTGAACAGCCTGAGAGCTGGGAGAAAGAGAGGTTTCCACTGCAGGGCAGTGGAGAGGGAGGTGGAGGGGCAGCCGTTTCGCTTCCCTGCTGAGCTCCAGGTTAGCAGCCAACACCCTAGTGCCGGGGCTCCGGGCAGGGGGACAGGAGGTGCAGCCCCGTCCCCAGCTCTGTCCCTGTCCAGGCACATCGGAGCAGCCCCGCTCCTCTACCCAGAGGACACAGAGACGTCAGAGGGCCTGCGAGGGATGCACAGGGAAGAAAGCACTCGGCCTCTGACAGCCCTCGCCCTGCCTGGGCTGCGGCGATTTAGAAAGCAGGTAGCCAGTCTGTTCCTGCTATGCTTAGGACCTATTTTTATTAGTTTCTTACCAGCGTGTGTCAGGGAAAGTCCTGAAGCTCACCACAAGGATCATTTATTTCCCCCCCACCCCTCTCTCCCTCCCCCTAGCTAATCCCATTTGGCCGCAGCGCTGCCCGGCAGCTCCCCTCCCTGCGTGCTGCCTGCTGCGCTCTCTCCCACTGCCACCCTACTCCAAGGCCGCTGCTCCTGCCCCGCAGAGCATCCATGTGCTTGTGTGTGCGTGTGTAAGCACACACGTGTGTGCGTGTGGGAAAAGTAGGGAGGGAAGGGAAATAGCCCTGGGCTTTCTGCGGTCTTCTGCAGCTGCCCAGTGCTGCAGGCAGCTCTAGCTTTGCAACGTAGGTGCCAGGGTCCCATCTCTCACTGACGGACACTAGGAAGTGTTTCTGTGTGGCTGCGAAAGGCATCGAGTGTCCTGGCACTCCGAAGGGGAGGAGGAGCAAAGGCGATGCAGGTCTCTCCTCCCTCCCATACGCCTTCCTAAACCTGGGCTGTGCCACTGCTCGCTGTGAGCCTAGGGCTGGAGCCTGGGCCCCCACGGTCATGTCCTGCAGAAGGGAGCTCCATGCTGGTGGCTTCAGGAGAGCCCAGGCTGGGGAGCCACGGGCTTCACCGCTGTGTTTTCAGTGGAGTGAGCGAAGGAGGCATGTGGTCATAACCCTTTGACAGCAGAGCTGGGTGCTGCTCCTCCAGATATCCAGTCCCTGCCCTGACACCCATGCCTCAGCGTGGCCCTGAGCAAGTTGTTTAGTCTCCGAGGCTGGAAGCGTGCCATATAGTACCCCTGGCCTTTGGGGAGAGAGATGTCTCTGGTTTGGTCCGAGGCTTCCTAGCAGGCTGTTTGATATCTGAATATGCAGAAGTGGATGGAGGATTGATACTTGAAATGCCGAAGTGGATGGAGGAAAAACATGAGTCCCTCCTCAAAATAGCAACGTGCTAGCATGGGCAGCAACCATCTGTCCACTGCGCTGGCTGGCCCGCGCCAGGCAGCATGCAGCTGGCATTGCCAGGGGGGCCTGGCTCTGCTGTGCCGTGCCGGGCTGGGTGTTTTTTTTAACTTCCCTTTTATTGAAGAAAGAGCAGACACTCCCAGCCAGATTCGCCTCTGGCGTCGCCCCAGCCACGTGGCTAGAGCAATGCCAGGAGCAGATTCTGCTCCGAGACTTGATTGTCATCTGAAATGTGAACCGGCACCAGGGAAAGCCCCCAAAGTCAGGATCCTCCCGGTGCGGAGCAGTGCAGGCAGCTGCGCCAGAGCTGCCTGCAGCTGGGGGAAGCGAAAGGCCACGGAGGGGGAGGAGAGGGGAGGACGGGCAGGGAAGGGCTGTGTGTCCTACAGAGCTAGTTGTAATAACCGCTCTTAAACTGCTGCGCTGCACAGGTTGGGATTGCAGGCGTTCCCCATACCTGTTGTGTAAAGCTCTGCTAATTCGGCAGCATTGTGGTCAGCTTTTTCTTCCTGCCCCCCCACCTCTTCCCAGCAACAGAAGCCTGGATCAGCAGCCCCAGTTTACACAACACTTCACACCCCTCCCTGTGTGCATTTGGGAAGAGCAGGCAAGCTTTGGTCTGGGAGCCAGAGCATGTGTGGGAGCCACCTCTCTAACTCCCAGAGCCGAGCACCCACCCAAGCTCAGGGCAAGCTTGCACSGAGATGGGATGTGCTGCGTTTGTTGACCTCCGTCCCCCTCCTGGTCGTCTCTCTCACTCTTTCTTTTTTTTTTTTTTTTTAGGAAATTGAGAAGTGAGTGCTTTGCCACCCAGCAGGTCAGAAGAGCCCAGTCCTTCACAGCTGGGAAATCTCAGAACCGTTGGTACTCTGGGTCAAGTTTCCCCCTTCGCTCCAGCTCAGCTTTTGTCCCTCACTGCTAAGGGGACAGCGAGTCACATAGATTTGGCCAGCTCTGGAGCAGGGGCAGCCCCTGCCTCCCCCTGCCCTCTTTGTCCATCACTGATTTTTATTTCTAAGCCGGCTCTTGATCACCAGTTTAAAAAATTCCCACAGCTGTTTCTAATGCATCTCAGGTATAATCTTCCCAGGGAGGCTGCATCCCCTCGCCACGTGCTCCCCGCGCTCCTGGAAAGGCCGGGCTGATTGCATTCATGCATCACTGTGCAAACGTATGGCCGCTTCCCTCCGCGGAGGATTTCTCTGTCTGCAGGAGGATCCCTGAAGAGAGGAGGGCAGGGGAAGGATGCACAGGGGAACGGCAGTGGCATCCCTGGCCCTGGCTGTTGGGGACACGTGCAGGGCTGTTGTGGCAGGGGCAGAGGACAGGCAGAGGGAGGAGGGGAAAAAACAGGTAAAGAGGAAACAGCTCAGGCCCTTTCTCCATGTCCCAGGTGGGCTGCATCACCTCTCCGCAACCCAGGTGAGTGCACACCTGGCCCCACCAACTATCCTGCTTTGCTATTGAGGCAAATTAAGGCAAATCTCTTGCACACCCCTACCCTGCCTTGCGGGTGAGACCACATGCACCAACACACAGAGTTTCCAGAGAGGCTGGGGCAGAAAGGGAGCCTGTGGCGGTCCTCGGTTGTGGGCACAGCAGGGCAGCGAGGCTCCGCATAAGCTCCCGAACCTGGGGGCTCACAGCAAGGCCCCCTCCTGCCCCACCACCGAGGGTGCCAGCTCTAAGGGCAGCATGGGCACAGCTTGGAGGCTCTCCAGCAACCCCYAGCATAACTACAAGGCAGCCCCCCACCACGGCCGCACTCCCATCCCCACCACCAGCAYGGGAGCATGCCCCGGCTGCTCCTATCCCACTCCTCAGTTTTTATCCGGTGTCGACAGCTGCTGCGGCGCGCAGGAGCGAGCCAGAGGAACTGCCGGCTTTAAACTGGCTCCTGGAGAGACCTCCCTACTAGTAAATTTTCCAGTTAATCGTGTCCCGGTAGAGGGGACGCTCACAAATCAGCAGCACCCGGCGCTCTGGAGCAGCGCTCCCTCCTATGGGTACAAGTAATCCTTCAGAAGAGCGGCCAGGGGAGAGGGGGGTGTTTTTCCCTGTGTTCTCAGTTTGCTAACCACGGGCCTGTGACGGCTCTCCCAGTGTAGCTGTTATCACCGCTCCTCTTCCAGAGGCAATTAGCCCGCTTCCCCCGCTGTTTGCACAGGCCTCACAGGCAGCAATGAGGGAGACGGAAAGATGGGAAGTTAAACCTGATTGCAGAGCCACAAAATCAACAGGACGACAGCAGGGGCTGCGTATTGCCTGAAATGGGATGTAAAGCTCGTTTTCTTTCATTCAGTGATGGATTCATTCCCAGCTCAGGGAGAACTGCTGGCTGTAGGTCAGACACCACATTGTCTTCTCACCATCGGGCTTTCGCTCTGCCAAAACCAGACCAGCCGGATGCTTTTATCAGGAGTGATAACCCCTCTCTTGGGTTTGGAAAGCAACAGTCCAGGGAGACTGTCCCCCTCCAGGATGCAGGTGACGGTACCCCACATCCCTTGGAGCACGGGGCAGTGGTGACCATCCCCTGCCGATGAGCTGCATGGCACGGGGCTGTGCCATCAGACTGCAGCACAAGGCTTCCCACAGGCAGTTCGCACCTCCTCGTTCAAAATGTCCCCCCAGTCCCTCTGTCCTTCCTGCCCCCAGGGGCACTTGAGAGCCAGGCTGGGACAGTTTTGCCACTTGTCCCCCCCGCAAGCCCTCAGCAGCCCAGCTGAGGGAGACTCCTGCAAGGAGCATGGAGATGGCAGCTGCCCTGTGAGGAGCCCTTGCACAGGGATGCCCCCTCCTGCCCTGGGCTGTCTCCTCTGACCGATGGCCGGAGGGGAGGGCAGCCCCCTGCCCTTGCTGCCACAAGAAAGAAAGGCCAGAAGGGAAGCTACCTGGCAGCCTTGGCGTTAACCCAGCACGCGTCCACCACGGCTGGCTGGGAAAACCCAGCCTGGCACCCGCCACCCATCATCCAAAAGGGGCCCTGACTCCATGTGCTGGTTTGGGGGGGGCACAGCCCTCAGCACCTCCCCTAAATGCAAAGACCTGCAGCAGGCATCTGCAGGCAAGTGAGTGCCTCAGGCTTGGTCCTTGCTGTAATCCAAGCTTGGGTCCCTATGCCGTTCTTCCCCACTGCGACCTCGGGCACTGCTTGTCCTTACTTGAACCCCTTTAGGGAACAAGCCCTTACGCCGGGATGCTGCTACCTCCCCCCAAAAGGACTTCATCATTTCTTCCAACGCAAAGGCTGAGGAGCATCTAATCCCAGAGAGCCAGCAGGCCCATGCGGAGAGGACACCTCTTCTCTGCTGGCCCCTTGCTCCAGGCAGGCAGAGGAAGATGTGCATGTGCTCGTGCCTGAGCCCACACTCGCCTGCTGTCTGTGGGAAATGTCCCTTAGCAGGGGGAGGCAAGTCTCCTCCTGCTCTGCAAGGTTAGAGCTGCTGGGACATTCCCGTCTCCTCCTGCCAAAAGCACTGCTGCTGAAATCGCATTGCTGCAAATAAAACCGTCTCCTGGCTAATTACTAGGGAACGGTTCGCCTTCTATTTTTAGACAAGCTTGCAAGCTTGCATTGAAGATTACCCTGCTCCTGTTTTCTCCCTGTCTCTTTGCTGTGCGCGTTTCTCTTCCCTTCTCCCCCTCGCCGCGAGTCGTGCTGAACCAAGGTCGGCTTCCTGTGGGGTCAGGGAGCAGAGGACAGCCACGCACTTGCGTGCCAAAAACAGTGATTCTAAAGCCATCGAGAGCAATTGCTTTAGCATTAGGTGGAGAGGGAGCAGCGTTTTGCAGAGCTGGGAGCCACTTCTCAGCTTGCCATGCCCAGCCTCCGCCTGCTGAGTGCTCCCTCCACCTGGCCACAGCCAGGGACCTGCTTCCATCTGCTCCACACGCTGTTCAAACCGTCCTGTCCAAGTTCTACACTCTTCCAAGACAGGGGGGAATAATAAAGAAAGAAAGAAAAAGAGGAGGCCCCTTCAAAGCCCTGGCCTGTGGGGCGGTCAGCACGTAACATGGAAGCAGGGGGCAGCTGGACRGGGGAGAGGGGTGGGCAGGGATGGCCACACGCATTGTAAATCATGCACCGACCCGTGCGGCGGCCGCGGGAAGGCACTCCATGGCACTGCTGCTCAGCACTGAGCTGCACGCTGCGCTCGCCCCGCCGGGCCCGCGGCCGCAGCAAAGAGCAGAGGCTGTTCCATCTGCCTGACGAGGGGGACCGGCCGGCGTCACAGCGGTCCCGGTGCTGCCTCGGAATGGCAGTCCTCCCTGCCGGGAGACCTGAGATCGCACGGCCTCAGAAGAGCAGGGGTAACCCGTTCAAAGCAGGTCTGGAGCCCGCAGGCATCCCCCACCGTGTGCACGGATGCAGGAGGCAGAGCCCCAGCCAGGAGGAGTGCATCCAAGCCTGCTTGGCGGGGTTAACCTTGGTCCCAAAAGCCGGTTAGGCAAATTAGCATGGCGTTTTCCCTGAGCTAATTAACTTCCCTCACAGCAGGGCTAATGAGCTCCAGCGCAGCGCTTGGCTGTGGCAGCCAGCCAGCCCCCAGGCGAGGGGCTGGCCTCGAGGGCTCGCTGCAGCCTGCGGCATCGGCAGGCACCGGCTCCCTCCGGGAAACTCCCAYTCCCGAGTGCCCACCGCACGGCACCGCTGGCCCGGGGGTGGCAGGGCTCAGTCTTCCCCACTGGCCCTGGAGGCCACGAGCAGTTTGGGGAGCATGTCGGAGTCCCCATCTTGCACCAGGCAGGTCCAGGATGCTCCTCAGAGCGAGCCAGTACCAAGCACAAGCCTTGGCACCTCCAGGCAGCTCCGGAGGGACACGGGTGGGATTCCCTCCACCGCRGTATGACAGTGTTTGAGAGCTGCCTTTCAGCATCTTTCTTCCATTTTTTGGTGAGCACAGGCACAGTCCAGCCCTGTGTCCACTGAAGTAGGTGGCCAGTTTTCCATTGATTTCAGTGGCTGGTGAAGCAAAATGTCTTCAGTATTCTCCTCCTCTCCTCCCGCCCCAGCAAACCACATTTATTTTACCTTCCACTCGACTCTTCTGGGGATCGATGGGTCATCAAGATGATGAGTTAGTGCCTGTAGTGACAGTGGCACTTTCCATTACTGCTGATATACCTGGGGGACACATGTCTCCCAAAGACTCATCAAGGCTGGGAAATTCAACAAAGAGGCTAAAACTGTCATTTGCAATGAAGCCACCCCAAAGCCCCAGTCCTGTGGTGTAGGCAGGACCTTCCTGGACCGGCAAAGACCCCTCTGGGCCCCRGGAGGTCCCCAGGGACACCAGCAGGGGCGTGGTGAATGTGGAGCAGAGTACAGGCGTGCACCTAGCCTACTGCTGCTTTGGGGTTTTTTCCCTCTCCCTTTTTCACTGACTGATTTCCTCACGGAGAGCTTTTTGGATAAACACTTCTAGCTGGAGAATTATTTCTTTTCCTGTGTATCTTTCGTAACTAGCAGACACTGGGTTTTTCTGAGGTTGCATTATTATGACATTTTAATTGGCTCAGGACTACGCAAGTCTCAAAGCCAATTTGGCCCCAGCGTTTTCAGGCAGAACTGTTTTCTGTCTCCATCTTGATAGATAATTTACGCTGGCCAAAATGGCCTCGTGTTAAATAAAACAAAACCTCCTCTTACTTTACAGCTCATGGGCGATCCGGTTCCTTCCCTTCCTGCTTTAATTTCAGCCTGAAACATGAAGCGTACCTGTTCCCCCCATCGCCAAGCTGCCCGCCCAGGGATGGCTGCAGGGCGAGTGGCAGCTGGGCTGCCTGTTCCCACTTGCCTTTGTTTCGCTACCGTGCGGGAGCCGGGTCTGAGCCAGCGCACTGAGTAATTGCAGGATTTCAGGCAAAGACGAGGCTGCAAGTCGTGAACTGCTAATGAGTGGGTGTAGCTGGAAGGGCTGGCGGGGGCTGGCGAGGGATGCTCGGGGCCGGCGGGGCGACAGCCGGCTGTGTGTGTCGTAGCAAGGGCACTGGCTGCGCTGCTCCAGCAAAGCCGGAGGATGTGTCGGAAACGTGCCACACGTCGTGACGGCAGTGGCAGACGGCAGCGAGACAAACCTCCGGTGGCTGCAAAGCCTGTGCGGAGCATCCCCATGCGCAGCAGTGCTAATCTTTAATTTGTCACACCTGCACGGCTCCCCTGGCCTCCTTCCTCCCTGCCTTTTTTTTTTCCGAGGCACTGGCTTTGATGCTGCCTGACATCCTGACGCTCCTGCTGCCGCGCCAACACCCTCCCGCTTCCCCCAGGCTGCCCTCCCCTCCCACGCTCCCTGTCTAGGGGGGCTGCCACCCGCAGACCCCACTGCCCCCCGGGAGCCGCCCCGCCACCCCGTGCTTCCTTCTCACCCCTTCCTGTCGGGATTTCCCTTCGCAGCAAGGCTGCTAATTGCTGGGTGTTATCAGCAGCACCCCAGGAGAGGCTCCAGCAAAGCCGGACCACACGARTCCTGGGTGCAGTGCTTGTCCGCCTCCCCGTCCTGCCCTCTGCAGCGAGAGCGGCAAGCGCCCCCAGCCCCCAGCACGCTACCTGGCTCATTAGGGTCGCCACCGGAGGACTTTTAATTAGCAATGGCCAAAATGCGTGGCTCAAACCACCACGATGGCCCACGCATGGCTCTAATCCAGTGACACAGCGCACACAGGCACCAGCCCAGGGACGTGCATCATGTATCTGCTCCCCTGCTCGGCACCTTGCTAGCTTGCAATAGCGAGGTTGCGGAGGCTCACTGCACACCGGCGGTGAAAGGGGCAGAGCTGCCAACTAATGCCACGCTGCTACCGAGACAGAGCCCATCTGCCCCAGCCTTCTGTGGACTGGAAATACTTTTGGTCCCCAAAAAACCCAGTTTGTGCCACATCTCAAAATCTTTCGGGTTTTGGCCCGTTCTGAGCTAAGCCGCTGAGAGGGTCCCGGGCAGGAAAGGTGCAGGATCGGATGTCAGGCAGCTGGGAAGGGTGTCAGCCCTGCAGCTGGAGGGTTGGGTAAGCCCTGCCCTGGGCTTGGGTGTGACATACATGTTGATGTCTGTAATGTATCACCCTAGGATCTTGTGTCAACTTTCCTAGCATGTCTTTCTTTTTTTTTCACCAACCTGCCAGGTGTTGCTGCAGTTCATAACCTGAGATACTTTTTTTTTCTTTTTCTTCTGACTTCATGCTTTCAATATGATTTACAAAAACTGCTTATAAAAAGGCTCATTCAGCAGCTGGATAATGGTTGTCAGGAGTTAAGAGACACTGTGGCATGTTTAGCACAGAAGCATATTGTGTATCTCTCTGGTTTTAATGCAGTTTCTGTTAAGAGTAGGATGTGCAAAGGTACCTGTGGGGTGCCAACAAGGGCATTTCTTGCAAGTGATGCGAGGGTTGCACGATGGAGGAGGGACAGTAAATGGCCTCAGCAGTGAATTCACAACTGTAGATCCAGATTAGGAGAAGAGTTCAAGGTCTTGGAAAGGCTGTGTTAATCCCTTCCTAACCTTGGCCTTAAATGCTTGAACGACCGGCTCTCTCCCCGCCGCGTCCCCATTTGGCAGCTGTGACCTGCCTGCCGGGCGCTGAGCGGGGCCAGGGAGGGACGCAGGCTGCAGCCCCCACCAGAACCTGACAAAGCAGCTCCCCATCCCTTGGAAACATCTTTTGGTCCCGGCGTTACCTTCACACCCAGAGCGCGGGCGCTCAGAGCACCRTGCTCACCAAGTCACCCCCACGGGTGGCAAGCCCCCCCTGGGCAGGAGGGAAGGTCCTTCATCGGCAGCGGGGCTTCTTCCTCTCCTTCAGCCTGTTCCCTGGCAGGACTTGCCCTTCTGCTCCCCCGTTCTTCCTGGCATCGCCTCAACCACCCCTGCTCGTTTGGAGATATTTTTTTTTTCGAGTAGGAAGAAGTGATGCGTTTGTGGCTAGTGGCTCTTGGGTTTGCCCTTCCTTCCTTCTGCCAGGCTCGCTCCACATAAGCCAGCACTAAGTCTGTGGGCTAATTGGCTTTATTTATCGTCTCTTTTAAGGCTTTGCATTGTGCAGGGGGTTATTTGCTGTTGCTGCTGCTTTGCTTATTTGTTTGGGGCAGGGGTTTTGTTTTTCTTTTTGCCTTCCTCTCAGGGGCCTCTGTAATTGTCACCTCAGGCACCAATTAAGGGCTCAGCGGTGCTTTTGGGCACTGTCCGAGTTTGGGAATTGCACAACTCTGGGGAGGGGGAGGCTGGGYGCAGAGGCAGCCCCGGCAGGGAGCCTGCGTGCCCGGACGCCATGGGGCAATGCTGTGGGGAGGGGGCTGGGGGCTCCGCGGAGCCAAGCGCTGGCGTTTCATAACTGGGGCTGTTGGGAGGTTTGCTGTCATAAAGGTCTCCCTGCTGAAGCTGAGCTGCATAAACGGTTGGATAATCTGTGTTAGAAGCTTTTCCTCCCTGGGAGGAGAGCTGCTGGATGTCAGCCACATGAGTGTTTCATACTTGCAAACCTCTACTTTGCTTCCCAAATTCAGCTGCTCAAAATTCTGCCAATTTTGCAAACAAAAAATTGGGGCGTTTTTTGCATGGTTTATTGCTAGCAAAATCCTCTTGCTTTTTTTTTTTAATTGCCAAAAAGTGCAAAGAATGTTTCAGTTCTCCTGAAACAAGCAGAAAAGCATCCTTTTGGGTTTTGGGGGGGGGGGGTGTGTTCTTGTTTTTCTAACATGGTCTGCAGCAGGGTCCCAGGGAGTTTGGGAACTCGCAGTGGTCTTGCTACTGTAACACAGAGCACAACAGGATTGTTCCTGTGCTCCCTTAGCATGTATAGGTGGAAAGACAGAGATTTGGAGACATGTGGGTGCTTCCAGATGGAACTTCTCACCCACTAATTCTGGGTATTATCACCTTGCTGCCTAATGAATGTTTTGAATGCTCTGTCACAAGTTTTCTATGCAAGACAAATTGGCTGTAGGGAATGAATGATGATGCCCATTTTGCTTCATCCCCCAAAATGGGGAATTTCCATTGCAGCTGTCCCATGACTTATTTTTCTCTCCAGGGGACAGAGGCTGGGATGGAGTTACCTTCCCAGAAGGTTGTGTAAGGAGCAGTGCACCCAACTCCGTTACACTCATGCAGAAGTATCACTGCAGATGTTCTCAAAGCCTCACTCGGCAGAAAGAAAGAAAGGTGCTCACGTCAGTCAGCTGTCTTCCCTCTCATCCTCCACCGGAGCATCTTTTCAGAAAATTAGGCTAACGCTTTGCATTCTGCTTGCAGCGTGCTAAGAGCCTTCTGCCTGATTTCTGGTTAGTGTAGAAGGAGGGGAAAGAGGGAAGCAAGAAAGAGCAAAAGCAAAGTGATGCTAGGCAAAAGACCTGAAGATGCGTCTGGGCTCCCCACCGCAGCCCCACGCAGAGCACAGCCCCACGCGTGCGGGGGCCGGCCGCTGGGATGCTTGGGGCCCATCTGCCTTGGAAGCCAAGTCCCAGGAGTCAAGCGATGCGATTAAGAAGTCAGCCAGACATGCTGTCCACCGGGTAAAATTAGTCCCTGCTAAAGGGTTTCCTAATCCCAGATGCAACTGTGATAATCTAAGCACAGATTAACCAGGTCCAGCTGGAGTTAAGCTCCCCGCTCCCCATTTATTTTTGGCAGGAAGAGACGGATGCTGTTCCGGTGCATCGTCAGACGGTCGCACACCGGATCTCCCTCAGGAGAATGGGGTGCAGAAACTCGGCACAGTAGATTCACCTTGCGCCAGACATCCCAAATCCTATGGTTTTATCACAAGTTTTGTGATATAGGGTGGCATTTTGTTCTCAGGACCCCATGTGGCAGATTTCTCTGATTTCATAATAAACCATCTATTCCCTTCCAGAAAAAAAAAAAAAAAAAAATTTGGCCCTCAAAATGCAAAGAAAATAATGTCAATGTAAAATTGTCTTCAAGAAAACCCTTCCCTAGGGCTTTTCTGTGGGGTAAATCAGTGACTAGCTCAGGGAACGATCTCCGTCAGCCTTCCACGCAGCAGTATTTGATGTATTTGAAAAGCTACACGGTTTGGGAAGAAAAAATACTACTTCATTTCACGAGTCTCCTTTTTACTTTCTCAGCTGAAGGCTCATGTGTGGCTGGGGCTGGACACGGGAGCTGAAGGCCATTCTGTTTTCAGGATCTCCCTGCTACAGTGTCTGGGTTTCTTTAAGTGAAACTATCAGTGAAGGCCCGTTGGGTTTGTAAAGCTTTGAGAATGTTCCTATTATTCTTAGATATTACAAAAGCTTGTTTTTCAAAATAAAATAAACTCTTTGCCAAAATTTCATAGTCTGCCTTTAGTAAGAAAGGAAAGGAAGAGCATAGGGAATGTTAAAAGTTGAAACTGGTATTCCCAGACCCTTAAAACAGCTCTGTTTCTTTGGTTTTTTGAGAAGAAACATCTAATTTTCAGTCTCTTGAACATTTCTGGATCATTTTAAGGTAGCAAGAGCACCGTGGCGATGACTCACATTATTGCATTTCAATACATGCCTTTGTCATCTCCAATATAAGATGCTTTGTGTTTTGGCTGAAATGTAACTTTCTCACGGGCACACGTACACACACATGTATCTGTGTCTCTGCACAGAAATCATATACTGTGAGAAAAAGCTGGGTGTGGGATTCTCTTGGAGCTGGCGGCTCCGACATGCTGTGTCGGGGGCTGGAGGGAGCTGCTGGCACCCTGGGCAGCCCAAGGGGCCATTCGTAGCAGGGGGCACCGGGTGCCAGGAGCGTGCCTTGGATGCCGTGGGATGCCCCTTCCAGCCTCGCTGCATACAGGGTTGCTCTGCAAGAAACTATCGACTCTGAGAGAGGACTCCCCTAGGAGATAAAGGGCAGCTTGGTCCTCTCGTCAAAGGAGGACCCTGCCTGGGGAAGGCAGCAGTAGGCAGGAGCGGGCGCTGACCTGTCCCATGGGGGTACCCGTGCCCCTCACATCTAACCTGACAGGAGCCTCGTCTTGCCCCTCTGCTGTGGTTTCCTGCTGCTGGCAGCCTTCCAGGCTTGTTTTATTGCTTCGGTCTTAATTTCTCACGGCAACAGGCCGGTTGGGTGAGAGGACACCTCACTGTTTAACAAGGAGCCACGTCTCCGTGCTGCATCCCGGAAACTTTTGCGTAGGTTTTAAAAATAGGGACAGGTTAAAGACATTGATTTATTTTTCCCGACAAAGGCCACTGCGCCACTAGACTGCAAGATGATTGATCAAATGACCTTTTTTCCCATTTCCCAGAAACCTATCGTATCCGTGTGCTGCAAACACCTCCGATGGGATCAAACAGCCATGCGACGCATGTGGTGCAAATGCTGCACACCTCAAATTTGTGATGCCTTTAACCAGCCCTCTTAAGCGAAGGGCTGGAATTAGACACACGCTGTTGCCACAGTTTTTTGCAGCTGTGGGAGCCTCTTGCGTGCCTCCGCAGCATCCCGAACACGGAGCTGCCGGTCCCSCGGCGGCTACAGGGAGGAGGCAGGATTGCTGCCGCCCTGTCCTCCTCCCACCATCCTGCTTCCTTCGGGTGCACGCTTCCCTTCCCCAGTCTCCAGTGGGATGAAGCAGAGGGCATCCGATCCAGGGAAAAAAACCCACAAGTTTCCCAGGCGGCGCCTTTTCCCCCTTGGGAAGCGCAGTGCCGTGGAGCGTGGTTATTAACCAGACAGTCCTGAAGGACACTTTAAAATAAATTAAGAGGGCTGTTCCGCTCCTGCAGCTGATTACAAGCATGTCTTTTTTTTTTTTTCCAGAGAGTGGAAAAGAACACTCGGAAAAAATTCTCTAATTTTCCCTTTTTGCCAGATCAGGCCTCTGTGTAATAACAAAACCACAGTGCTCGCCGCTCGCTGCTCTCTTTGGGACACCCAGGCTAGGCGAAAGTGCGTAAATCTGTGGGAGGCCCAGGGCCAGAGCGCAGCTGTCCTGACATGCTATCCGCCCCCCGCCTCCCCGCTACGGCTTTAGCATCTGAGATGCAGGAGACATGCAGATCTGGAGGTAAGCCCTGGTGGGAAGGAGAGCAGCACCGAGTCCTGCAGGTCACCAGTTAAGCATTTCAGCCCAGAGCAGATCTCTCCTAAGCCACTTTCTGGAGATAAGCTTATCTAGACTCGACAGCTGAATTTAACCCTGAACTTTTGATCTTGAGTTTTAGCCTCGGCAAGCCTATATGTTTCCATGAAATTATACACACTAGATTTCAGATCCCCCTCTACGACGGCTGCACGTCTCCCTTAAAAGGGACCTGCATGGCTGTGCATGACAGCAGCATCCAGTAATGCCCTTGGTTTCACAGCCAGCCCTGCAAGTTAGGCCCCTGGCCGGGGAAAGCCTTCGATTACTGACAGTGGGGCTCCAGCGGGAGAGGAGCCCGGATTTTACACTTCCAGTGATAACACATTTGAAGGTAATATTGCACGGAAGTGGATTATAACCCCGGTACTTTGCTATGTGGGCTTTTGGAAATTTGTTTTCCGTGCATAGAAGCAGCTAGAAATGTTCTTTCTTGCTGCAAGAAAGATGCACTTGGTAATGGTCTTTCTATTGCTGGACAAGCTGACTGTGCTGGGGCTGTCAGTGCCGTGACAGACTAGCCAGGAAGGGGTTTGCTAATCAGTTTTCCTAGCATCAAATCAGCATCTGCTATATACGATCAAGGAAATTGAGGAACCTCAATGTTTTTGCAATATTGCTTAGTTGGCCATGAAATATGGGTGGTTCTGAGAGGAACGGCTTATTTCTCCCTCACGAAGATAAAGCAACTTTGGCTAACGATGAAGCATCGCTGCGCGATGAAGCCAGCTAATAGTGGCGCTCTGATGAGGGCAGATACACAGCAGCATCCCGGCAGAAGGGAAGGGAGGCGTCAAGAGCTTTGCAAATAAGACATTATTAATATGGTTGAACTACAGAGGGCAGAAGGGATTTCTTTTCTCCTCTTTCACTCCAAAAGCTATTCAGAAAATGTCTAGGTTCCCATGTTTAGCCAAGAAATTAAATTCTTAGAAATTTAACCGGATGTTTTCTAGCTTGATTTTTGTTCGCTAGCACACAAGACTGGTCTTCCTGGGCAAGGCGGTTGTCTGGAATCGGGCTGAGAAAACCACTCTCCTGGCCAAGGGGTGGATAAACAGCATTTAAACAGAGCCAAAGTCCCACTTTTGGAAATGATTTGGGGCTCTATTTGCCCACGTCAGTCCTGACATTAGGGTCTGAACTCTGCAGGCTCTCTATCGCTTTTGAAAATGCACCTTCTTCACATGCCTGAACAGGTCTTTAGCACTCCCCTGTTTAAACCTATGACATTTGCCACAGCAACAAAAAGCTCCTGGGGTCAATGTGAAGTGGCACAACTTTGTGGAGTTCATGGAGACCAAGGGATTCACAGCAGCTGAGGGCCAGGCCCTCATACCTTGAGGCAGGGCAGGTATTCGCACTACCACGCATCCCCCAGCCCACCTCCGCGATGAGGGCACCCAGYTCACTCACGGCTTTTCCTGGCCAAAGTGCCGTCTGAGTTTCTGCTTTGGCAAGACAGCTGTCATAGCAGGAGAGAGGAAATTGCTTCCTTCCTCCCCTCTCTCCCCAGCACTAGCATTTTTCCTGAGAGTAATAAAAAAAAAAACCCAGAGCCTCCCATCCCTCTCYGTGCAGCCCGGGGCTGGGGGAGCCACTGTGTGATGGTGGGACTGGACGCGGGGACCGCGCTCCCAGGACTGGCGGGGCAGAGCTGGGCAATCCAACGGCTCAGAAGGGCAGGGACAGCCTAGTTTTTGTGGCCCTTKTGAGATTTTTAGGCCAACCACAGGCCAGTCAGTTTAGATCGACGCCGAAAAGGGCAAACCTGTTCCTGGGACTGAAGCACATAAGCCCTTTTTATGTAACAGCCCTCTGATATAAGCAGCAGCCGGGGATTTATGCTGTCTTTGAAGTAAATTGCATCCCGGTGCACTATAGCATGAAAGTTAAGATTTACCATTGCCGGGACACTGAAGACCCCGGTGGAAGCAAGGGAATAAATAGCGCGGCACTCTTCTTGCTGCCTTCTGCTGCGCGACTCGGCTTCACAGACCTTCCTCCCCTCTCTGCCCCTGCTTCCACTTGCATTGTGTCAGGGAAGCAAATTGGTCACATCTGCATCCGGCCAGAGAGGAACAAATGTGCTGGCTAGGCAGCAAGGAGCTTTCTGAGGGGGGATACCTCAAAGTAAAATGAAAGGCTGGCCATCAAAGGTAGGAAACAGACCAGCGGATGAAAGGGATTCTTTGCTTAGCTTTGGTAAGGCTACGAGGTATTAATAAAATAAAAAAAAAGCACAAGAAAACTGGGGCATCCAGAGCAGCACGTTTTTTCCCCCTCCCCTTTTCCTTTGCTCGTCCTCTGTCATCAGCAGAGGGGAGGGATCGGCATCCCCCATGCTGCGGCAAGCACTGTTTATCTTCACTCCTCAGGACGCTGCCATTAGCAGGGCTTCAGTGTGCCGTGATGCTTCATCATTAGCTGGAGGTGCTTGATCTGGCTGGAGAAGAAATGAGCCGTTCCCCCCAAAGAAGCCCTCATGTTTCATGGCCAGCTGAGCAAATATTTTGAAATACTCCAGCTCTGCAATTTCAGCGGTCAGATAAAACAAAGGGGGATCTGATAAAAAAGGGCTGAATTCTTCCGTTCGCTCTCCAGCAACCCCACCGACGTTGGTAGTGGTGACGGGGAACCGAGTTCAGCACAGCAGGGAAGCACATGCGTAAGTCCCATGGAAAATCCCTGCGGTCTTTACAGTTAATCATGTCCAGTTAATCATGTCCAGAGGTGGACGAGCGCTCAACTGATGCGCTGAATCATGACACGCAGGCAATTACCCTAAATCAGAGCAATATCTCCCAGTCCCAAAAGGCTCCATTATGCTTCACCAACTCCTGAAGGGAAGGTAAAAATCCCAAGCGGCAGCACTGCAGTGTAGGGAGGATGAAATGGCCAGGTGTTCCTCTGCCGCCTCCCCAGCACTTTTCTAACCTCGTGAAAAGTTCGGGCAGCTCTTTAAATCCAGGCTGCTGAGATTTACAGCTCCAGACCCTCCGGGCAGCTCRCTGAGTTTACTCTGGGTTTCTCCCAGCCGGCTGCACCAAGCCTCACGGACAAGGTTTCACAGGGGCTGAGACTTATGGTCCAGGCAGTGTTTGGCCTCCTTCTTCTCTCTGACTGCAAATATGTGTTTTCCCCTCTTCTGAGCATCCTGGCCCCCTTCTCAGGCACTCRGCTGAAGCAAAGCCTTCTTGCCACCCTTTCATTGCCTGGGCCCAGTGTGGCAGAGGGATGCTCTCCCATGCATACTGCCGGAGATCCAGAAGAAGTTGCTGCCTGCTGGGAATAGCCCTACCCCTGCCCTGCGCCACCGCCGGCAGCTCGGGCAGCCGCTGGGGATTCAGCTCTCAGGGCATCGCAGCTTGTGCTCGCTCGGCATCAGCAAGGAAAAGGCCCCTGAGGAAGGATACTCGTTAGCTGCAGCATCTCTCCTGCTGGCCAGGCTCCCATGGCTGCGCAGCCGAGACCTCGACAAGCTCGGTTCRCCCACCCAGGGACGGCAGTGCTTCGATCGCCTCCGGGCGTTCAGCTCAGCAGGATCCCTCGCTGCACTGCTCTGCAATTGGAAGCATTTTCCAGCCCACCGCTTGCTAGGAAAAGAGAAATACCCCAAAATAGAGGTTTTGTGGGGAGGGGACGTGATGCTGGGGTGAATGGCTTGGCGTTTGGGCAAAGGAAAAGGAGAGCCCTTCCCCTGCTGGTTACACTGCGTCTAAAACAGGCGCTCCTATCCCAGGAACAGCTTTGGCATCCATTTATAGGATTATAATATTATCACACATTAAGACACAAGCTAAGCCCTATTTTTCATGTGTGCACAGGGGAAAAGGTAAGGCGGGAGGAGGGCCCACATGTTCTTGTTTAGGAGCCAAAGACTAATGTGCCCAGCAAAGCAAAATTAACCCAAATACCATGATTATGCAGAAAAAAATCTACCGGAGAATGTCATTTCACCAGCGATATCCTGCAGTTTTCCGCCGGCGAGAGTTCGAGAGGTGGCATGGTAACAGAGTACATCAGGGCAGGCATTTGACTGGAAGCATTAAATACCTCAGAAAGGTGAATGGCCAAGGTCTTCCCGATAATTAAAATGTGTGCAGTCTTCATAGACCAAGGAAGGGACAGAGCTATTGTTTAAACAGGTAATTAGAGCTGTATTTTAAGCAAACTCAAGGCGGTAACGAGCTCTCTCAGATGGGGAGAGCAGCTCTTCTGCTCCTGGTTCCAGCAGGAATAGCTATTGCCCCCCCACCTGCTGCCGGGGGACGGCCACGGTGCTCCCAGCCCCATTCCCTGGCGACTGCGTCTGGTGGGGAAAAAAAAAAAAATTCCTATTTGATTTCACATTTCTCACTCCCTGTCTCCTTCCTTCTGCATTCAGGTTCAAGAGAATTGGCTGAACCACTTTTTTTTATTAGAGCGGCAGCAGAAAAAAAAAACCAGGACCCAGTCAAGCCCCAAGGGAAGGGAGGAAATAGCATGAGCCAGCGCTCACACACACACACACACACACAGAGGCTCGCTCCCCATCCACACAGGAACAGAGAAAGGGCAGCAATCTGGTGGAGCTGCCGCAGAGGCAAAATCAGCCACCCCCTCCTCACAACCCAGCCCCAGGAGACTATAGTCTCCTCGCCAGCCAAACCCATGTGGAGGAGCCCCAGGGATGTGCCATAATCTCATTTTGGAAGCCAGGGATGCACGTTCTTCTGCTGGGGGGTCCGCATTGGAGCTAGGCAGGGAGACACTCAAACCCTCCTTGGTGCTGAGGATGGGGCCAGGGAGCCCTGCTCCCCCCAGCTCTGCCTCCTGCAAAGGGCTAATCCCTTCCTCACCCCTGTCTGGCTGCTGGCTCCTGATCAGGTTTCCCCATTAGCTGCAGGGGGGGAGATGCCAACTTCTAATTAACCCCCTTGTACGCAAAACCAGAGAAAACAATCAGACCCGGCAGAAGGCAAGGAGGCACCTTTGCACCATCAACACAGTCTTCCATGAAAAATATATATGGGCTACGAGGAAACAGGAAAGTACAAAGAACTGTGCTCGGCTGCCCAGCGTTGCAGCCCGTATTATCTGGGTTGCTCTGACAAGCCAAAAAAAAGCCTAAAACAAAACACTTCAAACTGCAAAGGGCTTTGGGAGCAGCCTGAAAACCAGGCTTGTGGGGAGCAGCGGGGTGAGGGCACGCTGCTCTGACATAGCGCACGGTGAGGCAAAAGCCCCTGGAAAGCAAAGGGCAGGTCACGTCTGGGAACAGCCCACGGTCGTGTGCTGGCCACAGCGATAGTCTCATGCTACGGTTTGTTTGCAGCCTGGCTTCAGAAGCCAGGGCCAAAGTTTTGTATGGAAAACTCAGGATGAATTTTTGCTCCAGAGTATTGCTCCAGAGGAGAAAACCGATGCCAGCGAGCGTGGAAGGACCAGCCTGTTTTGAACCTGGCATCTCTCACCCCTTTGGGAGTAGAACTGGAAGACAAGGCACAGCACAATGAAAAAGGACATCCTCACCCCTTGAACAAGTCACCACACTCAGAGTCACCTCTTTGACAGTCAAGGAGGGCTTTGGCTGGTTCCCTGAAGTAGATTTGCTTGCTTACATTTTTTCTTAAATGCCAGGTTAACTTCTAATAATGACGATACCTGCAACACGCAGAAATCTTCTTTCTCCTTTCCACTAGAAAGGGTGGGAAAGATGAGTGAGAGTATCTTATTGCTGGTTTTGACTGCCCGCACAGTGCTGCACGAGCTTCAGAAATCATTTCTATTTCTTGTGAGTCTCGGGACATCAGGAGGTTTTGTTGCAGCCCCAGCTCCCGGAGTCCTGTGATAATGTGAAACTGTCACTGCTCTCTTGTCTTCTCTAGCCCTCCTTCCTGCAAGAAAGCTGTTAAAATGTTAATGATGGAGGGAAAGCAGGGGGAAAAAAACTCATCTATATGATCCTTTAGGAGCAATTAAGGTCAGATTTGCTGTCCTCCACGGCTGGAGGTGCTCAGCACTGCTCCCCGGCCAGGGCTGTTCAGGGTGCTGGCAGGACTCACGGTGCTAGTGAGAGCCCGCAGCGCTCTGGCTGCTTCCACGGCAAGAAGCAGGAGAGGATGCAAGGTTAGCCCAGGTCCGGAGGAAACTGCCCCTCCTGACTTCTTGACTAAAACATCCCTCCAGGAGCTGTCTCATAGCTGCCAGCGTGTCAGAAGCTGTGAGTGTCTGCAGCGGCTGCCGGGGGTCTCACCCTCAGCCCGTGGGAGCCGGGGGCTGAGCGCCTGGCTGGAAGGGAGCTGAGTTTCATGGGGCCGGGTTGCACCACTGGAGCATCTCACAGCTCTGCCCCGGCACGGTCGGGCAAACCCCGGGGCAGGGCTTTTCCCAAGAGGGAGGGCAGCCTCGGCAGCGCAGAGCAAAACAGCTCCGTCCCCGACCTCTACCGTGGGCTGACTTTTAAACAGCTCAGAGCACAGGCGCCTCGGTGACTCATACTGCGAAACTTTTTTTTTTTTTTTTTTTTTTTTTTAAGTAGGAGCGCTGCTCCATCAGTCAATTACTTGAAGAGCCGCTCTAATTTGGCACCCAATTGTTTCCCCAGCTGCCGCTGCGTCTGATCTCTGCCGTGGGCTGCAGAGCAGGCTGCCTGCGCTAGGGAAGGAGCACAGGCGCCCAAGGGAGGAGGAGGCGGCAGGGGAGGGCTGGGCTGCCCGCCTGAACAGCCCCGCGCCCGCAGAAAAGCAGCGCTAAAAATGCAGGCATTAAAAATATCTCGGGGTCACAGGTGATTGCTGGATAATAAAAATGACTTCGGGAGGCGGTAATGGGAGGGAGCGGTCCTGGCGGCAGGGGAGCAGGCTGCCAAGGCTGGCCCGGCTGCGGCGGCTCTCTGCGAGCCACGGCCACAGCCGCCGCCGCCGCTCGGTAATGAATGTGATGTGACATTTACGGCTTTTTCCACTGTGGATTTCAAATCGCTTCGCAAAGGTTGCTTAATAGCACTGTCCCTTTCCTCTCCTCCTCTCTCTGCCCTCTCCCTATTTAATATAAAAAATAAGTGACTTGCCTCCCATCACGCGAGAAGTCAGCGGCTGAGCCAGCCGCAGAGTACAAGTCCCCCACCTCTGTCTCCTGCCCTTTCGCCCCCACAAGCACTCCCTTTTTTCCAAGAAATCCACGAATAGGAGCCATACCACGACAGCTGTTTCTAAGTCAGCGAAGACTTTTGACTGAAAAAGAGGAGGCTTGCTTTCAGCGAGGAGCCTTGATTAAAACTGCACTGCCTCCCAGGCACTGCGAGGGGCCGCGGGTGTTGTGGTGAGGGAAGCGGGTGCAATGCTCCCCGCTCCAGGATGGAGGTACTCAGAAGCACGAAGGAGCTCCAGTCAAATATGTGTCTCCGGGCAGTAGCTCCTCTTTCACTCTTTTAACACAAGCATTTCCATATTCTGTCGCACGCACGCATGCATGCATTCACACACGCACACACACGTGCAAACGCCTGCCTCAGCCTGTGCTTCTGCCACCAAACTGCTCCTCCAGCTGCACCCGCAGGCAGGCAGGCAGGCAGGCAGGCTCCCCGCATACCCCCCAGCAGAGAGCAGCCCCTGCCTGCACAGCCCCTCAGCTGCACTCCTGCCCCTCTGTTTTACCTCCTGAGGCCTGTTCAAGTTGGGACATACACAGCAGCAGTTCCAGCCAAGGGCAAAGAAGCAGCACACTCGTTTTGGAGAAAGACCATCCATGCTGTGTGCAGTGCAGAAAGAGCTGTCTGTGGAAGGGGAGACTGTGGCAGGAAGGCAAAGGATGAGTACAATATTCCCACCCTTTTCTAGTCCAATTCTTGGACTAGACTCTGAGTTTTTTTAGCATCTCCTCACAGTGCATAGACTGACTTATGGCACATGGCATTCTTTTTCTTCTTGGTGGGAAAATTAGGATTACTCAAGACACTTGCATGCACATACACACTCGCCCATGCACATACACACACGTGTATGCACTGCTGCTGCCTGTAGCAATGTATCAGGCCCTCAAAAGTCATTCCCACAAGTTTGCTCCACCAGGCTGGACCTTTCCGCCTTACTCTGCCAGTACATTGTCTACTGAAACAGCCGGCATCCCCCAGACAGCAGACAAGCCGTGGCACCCCAGCCACAGAGCTCTCCAGGAGCTCCAGGTGAACCTCCTGCAGTCCTGGATTCGGGCCACTGCGTCTGCAGGTGCTGAGGCTTGAGACTTGGGACTTGCCTTGACATGCTCACGGCAGCTCCTGCCTGAAGGCACTTGTTCTCCCCATCAGCTGGCACCTCCTGAGGGCAGGTGGCTCCCCGCCAAGGGGAGGAGACGCAGACCTGTGCTTATGGGGCTGGGTCACTCTCCACCAGGCCAGGCGAGAGAGTGCCAGCCAGATGGAACTAGGAGAAAGCACTACCAAGTTGTTGGCCAACTTAGGATGTGATGTTGGCTTCACAGGAAGCTACTTGGCTGCCTCTCCCTGAATCAAGATTCAGTGATGCCAGGAGACAGGCACAGCGGGGAAACTGAAAGCAAAAAATGGCACAGTGGATGGCAACTCGACATTAATTCATTTTTACCATATGTCTGACTATTCATTACACTCTACCATTCTGTTCTACAAGACTCCTGGGGGTCTTCCKTGCCATTTTATGGCTAGCGGGGTTCCTCTTCGCTTGCGGCACCGCGTTAACCACACTCCCAGGCTAATGGCTCACGAGGTCCTGCAGCAGGCGTAGCCCCATCCTGTGCATGGGTAGCCACGGGCAGCAACGTGCTCCGGCACTCACAGCCATCCCCGGCACGCCACAGGCCTGCCAGGTCACCTGGCGCAGGGGACTGTCCCCCGGGAGCGTGGGCGGGCGGGTGACACCTGCTACAAATACACTCTGGCACCTGCCAAGAGACCCCCACTGAGAAGCAACGTTTTTTTTATGGATTTGCAAATTATTCTGTATTTCTCTGTGGTCTCCCTCCGGAGTGTGTTCCTGGCACGGGACCAAGTCCCGGCTCCAGCAGCAAGCRTGAGTCATCCTGGCAGGCAGCGGTCCGGGAGGGGGAGGATCACACAGGCTGGGAAGCAAACGCCACGGCTTTTCCGTGTGCGCTGTCTGCAGCAGCAGCAGCAGCTGTTTCTCCTTGTCGGTAGGAGGGTTGAATTAGCGGCTCCCTTGCCTGGATCCAGCTGCCCAGCCCCCCGTACGCCGTCGTGGCTTCTCACCCTCGCTCCCGTCACACGCGCACGAAGCAGCAGTGAGCTGCCTACGTGGCTGCCTGCACTCTGCCCACCATGCCTCCCAGGCTGAGCTCCTGTCCAGAGTCTGAGCAGACCCCTGTCGTCTTTAGGCTGTGAGCCCTGGACCAACTCCTCGTGGATCAGCCCCCCTGAGGGACTTCAAGGGGAATCAGAGGGCGTTCTGCATGGGCAGGTGCAGGGGTCTCTCTGGATCTCAGTAAGAAAGGCACAACAGCAGGTAGCATAATAATAAAATTGCTTTATTAATAAGATAAAATAAGAAGAGGAATACAGAGAGAAAGTAATTCTTATGTCCCTTCAGATGCTGGGAACCCCACTTACATGCAGCATCGGATGGAGTCCAGATGAATAGCCACAGCACAGACCGCAGATCCCATCATTGAGGGGTTGGGTCTCCCTCCTATACCATGATGCCTTTAATCTCGTGTGACAAACAAAATCATATATCTTCTTCTGACAGGTAGGGACATTCTCTATTTCAGGATGTCCGCCAGAGCACAACACCAACAGCATGAGGCATCTCAGCATGTTCCCTTACGCTGCACTGCGTACAGGGGTCTGCAGCCCCCCCAGTACAGGGCCCAGTAGAGCAGACACGGCTTGCCCAACATCGCTAGCTCCTCGAATACAGTGTCTTCCACAAGGGTCCCAAGAGGGAGAAGACCCTTATTTTTCTTTCTGTCAGACATGTCCTTTTCCTCTAAGTTTTTGTGCCTGCTAGTGACCACAGACTGAAGCCCAATCAATGCAGTTGCTGTCATTGCTTCCCCCAAGGGGATGTGCAATTAAAATCGTCAGTGTTGCTCTGCCTAAAACACAGGGGCAAACTTTGCCTTCACAAACAGTTTATTTCACCCCTTAAATTAGAGCATCAAAATCCTCTTACAGGAGGGCTTTAGTTTCCCCACGTGATACTGATGATAAAAAAAATTCTTCATCGCGCTATTTTTCTTTTAAGGGGTGCCAGGTGGATATACTTGCAGAAGGACTAGCATGGACTCAGTACAGCAGTGACCTGTGAAGCGCAGGTACACACATTCCCTGGACCACCCTGGGGATACTAAGATTGTGTCTGATGTGAACGACCATTCACCGACAACTGTGTCAAGACAATCAAGGCTTCCTGTGTCTGCTTTCTTTGCCATCAGGGACAAAATACAGCTCCCCTCAGTCTGACACTCCTCGGACCTGGAGAAAAGCACCCGAGCAGCTGTGTGGGTGAAGTCCCAGAGGCTGCATGGGGAGATCCGACTCCCAGCCCTATGGTTGCAAGCCATTCAAAGCCCGAAACACACATGCTCAAGTGGATAACTGATGCTTTTGGTGTTTGTCCATCCCGAAGGCCACTTAGTAACCCACTCCTGGAAGACTTCTCATATCCTGCTTCCACTCTGCTGAAGCGTCTGGTCCCTAGTAGCTGCACTCCTTCACGGCCAGTTTTCCAAAGAGTCGGTGTTCTGCTGCAGAGCTGCTTTCATTTGAGATCCCCATTCTGTGCCAAACCAGGAACTGGGGCAGGGTTCAGGGGAGAAAAGTATTTTAAAAGCAGTATTTATATCATGCACGCAGATGCAGTCTTCTGTGGCATTAGGACAATCTCCAGAAAAGGGGAAAAAGGCTGCAGATATTCCCCTTAGTTTACCTGGGAACCCAGAGGCAGATTTCCCCTTGTGCTGTGTTTGATTTTTGCAATATTGCCTCCATGTAGGAATGACTACTTCTGCTGTGGGAAAGGAAGCGTCCCTGTTGAACGCTTCAGGAACCTGACTTTATTTTTTTCTTTGTTTTTGCATTCATCTCCCACACGGTTCCTTATGGCTCCGTGCCTCACGACGGCAGGCAACCCTTTTGGCGGCATGCCAGCGGTACGAACCTGCAGCCCTTCCTGCCAGAGCCAGAAAATCACCACTGCAGCTTGCGGGGCTGGGAGGCTGGCTGCTGCCCGCAGCGAGGCAGGGCTCTCCCCACCCTTCCTGCCAGTGGGCTGAGAGCTGCCGATATGCCCAGGGAGGGATTTACTGATCCAGCATTCTCCCTTGTCCAGTTTGCAAAATGTTCATCAGCAGCCTGCAACCGTCTCACGTTTATTTAATTTAATGAATGAGTTTCACCGAGAGGCTCTGCGAAAATTCTACATCTAAATCGGCGTTTGCGTTCGTATTGGCACATTTCCTAAGGAACCTGAAATCATTTATGCTGCTTTATTGGCTACCTGCTATAGCTAATTAACAACATGAATTAGCATGGAACAATCCCAAATTCAATTTTTGGAAAAGCACCTAGTTTTTGTCCCTGAGATTAGAAGATATCAAATCACATACACAGCACAATGTGTATGATACATATGATATATATGTGTGATGCACATATACCAAATACAAACCTAAGCAATCAGAGATAAGAGCTTACTGGCATTAATCTGCTTCAAATCATTGTTCAAACTACTTGAGAGACAAACATGCATTCAGTGACCTTGCAGAGCATGCGGTTCCTCGGCTGACGCGACACAGAAAGCTCCTGAAATAAATGATGACTAAATTCTTACCAAACAGACACACAAAAAAGGGTGGGTTAGAGAAGTACCCAGATGAACCCCAATAGCCACCAAGAAGATAGGAAAGGATCACATCACTCACTTCTGCCAGTGGAGTAACGTTAGTAAGACTAATTAACAAATATCTGAGGGAGGCTTTCATGAAAGGTCTGTTCCCAAGGAGGACTCCTGCTCCTGGAGGAGCCATTGCGGAGCAGCCCTGAAGCCAGCCAGGGGATTTGGAGGGCGACATCACAGGGACATGCAGACGAAGCTCGTGCCAGCAAGAGGGAGACCTGCAGTCCCTGTGGGAGACCTCGCCAGCGGGAAGCAGAGCACCTAAGGGAGGGCCAGGAGGGTGGGACGCGGTGACCAGCATGATACAGTGCTGGGACAGGCTCTGTATTAAAAGTGTCTCTGCCAGTTCGTTGGAAACGACCGAGAACTGAAAGCATCAAAGAAATAAAGCTGTTGCCAGCTGGAGGAACAATAGGCGAGCCGGAGCTATCTTTAGCTCACGGGATTAAATTCAAATTGCAAATGCAAAGGCCTCCCTGGAAGAAAAGGCCTTCCCGCACTACCGAGCGCCAGCGTAAGTGTACAGCACAGCCCGGCACCGGCAAGCAGCCGCAGCCCCTTTGTCATCTCCTGCCCCTCCGAGGGAAGGGTAAAAGGAGACCCGTAGGGGAGGGGRAGCCCGTCCCCACCTGACTGCAGCCCTCCCAAAAGACCATCTTTTTCCCTCGGAGGGATGCTCCCGGGAGGGTGCTGTGCCTCGGCGGCAGCCCCGCAGGCTCCAGCATCGGTAGTGGTCCAGGTACAGCCACACAGACCTCGGCACGGGCCAATTTTTCCTGCTTCTCGTTCAGGGAGGCGCGAGCAGGCAGCAGCTGGATGTACGAGCAGTCAGCACAGCCTCCTGCAAAATCGTCAAGGGACTTGTCATGGCTCCAGGACAGCAGCGTGGGGCCCAGTTCAGAGGCGACCCTGAGTTCGATGAGAGATGATAAAAACTGGCCCAGTGTACTGCATCCTCTGAATCAGGCTGGGTGGTAGCTTGTGCCTCCTCAGTCTACAGGCAGTGGCTCTGAAAGCCTGGCCCACCGACAGCGCCTGAGGGTCCCTCACAGCACAGCAGAGGAAAGCAAGTCCTCAGCGGCAGCTTTCAGGCTCTGCCCCTTCACCAGAAAAGCTGTACAGACTGAAAATTAAAAGACAGTCCAGCACAGCTCTGTGGCAACCAGGACATAGAGGAGGACTGTCGGGAGGGCATCCTTGCTGCCACCCTCTGAAAGGGGGTGTTGATGTGCAAGCCTAAGCCAGATTTGGCTGGTTAAGATTGCATTGAGGGACACATTGTCTTGCCTTTAAGACACTTTAAGATGTTGTCTTAAAGCATTGTCTTGCTTTAAGACGTTAGCTAGAGTGTGCTAGCTAAGGGGCTGACAGCTTACTTAGGTCTGACAGCACACATCAGGCTGGCTGACCACAAGGTACCTCTACACCATGCCCTCCAGGTAGCTAAGCTCGCTCTGAGCCAGCTCCCGCTGCTCCCGGCTGCCAGCTTGGCCGGTAACCCTGCCATGGAGCGCAGGACACAGCCCCGGCAGAGCTCTGTGCCGCCGCGGCTACGCCGCTACCTGACTGCATTTGTTTATAGCCATCCCCAGCAGCTGCAGAGCGCTGGGTAGCAGAGGCTGAACCCGTGGGGCTGTGGGCAGCACGGACAGCCCCCGCTCGCACAGTGACTCGCACTCAGCTAAGTGAGGTGCTGGGGCACTGTGGCCCCAAATAAAGAGACTTTGAATCTGGCTCCTGCGGTACCAAAATGGAAAAAAAACAAGCTGCAAGTTAGGGATTGCAGGCACGGCAAAGAGAGAGCAGGGGAGGCTRTTGCCTGATAACTTGCTTAATGAATTGCAGGCTTCTGAGCTGGTTCRTTCGGCTGGGGAAATCCAAGAAACACCTCACACCCGAGTGCTAAGAAATTGGTTTAATGGTCTCGGTGCCCATAATGAAACACCACCAGGGAGCAGAGGTCCCAGCTCTCACCTCCGTGTGCAGTTTTCATGTTATAAAAAACCAACTTCTCTCTGATTCCACCAAGTGTTTCAAGCTGTTGTTTTAGAGTCACAACAACAATTTTTAACGACAGTGTAAATGACAGTCGCAGAAGATCAAGCGTGCAGCCGTCCAGCTAGGGCTATGTGCAAAGCCTGTCAGCAGCGCAGAGATTTTTAACTCTGTGCTGCAGTCATCTGCGTTTTTATGTTTGTTATTTCGTTTTTAAGCGGCCGCTTAGCGGTATCTGGAGGGCATTTGCTACTCTAATACTCAGCCTGAATGTGCATGAAAGGAAGGGCTTGAACAAGTGGCTGAGCTCTTTTAGGAGAAAAAAAAAGGAATTCCTGCTGGCTGCCGCAGCACCGGAGCTGGGGGAGAAGGCAGGGAAAGCTGCGCCTCCGCCCCAGCCCTGCTCGCCGAGGGAGGGAAGCRAGGAAAGCCTCTCTGCGGCTGCAGCTGCGGCGGCGTGCTGACACAGCCTCCGTCCTTGGACCGCCAAGGCAGACGTGCCGGCGCACGGGGGGTTAACGGAGAAGTTATAACTTTAGCTGTTAAAATTCATGAGGTGTAAAATACAAATTGCACGTGGTGGATGAGCCATCTTTAAAGTTTATATATTACTTTCCCCCACGCCGCTCTGGTTCAAACCTCTGTTGGCACAAGCTAATTAGAGCTCACAAAGGGGGAAGCGCAGCCTTGGTGGGGCGGCACAGTTAGGCGGGGGGTCAGCCAGGGCCTGTCCAGAACGTGTTTATAGATGTTTGGCTACAGGAAGCCGGGGGAAACCCACGTCCTACGCATGCATGAACAATCACAGGTCAGAATTAATCGTTTACTCTCATTTCTTCCTCTTTTCAAACTTCTCAACTTGAAAGATGCGAAGCACTGCCTTTGAAGTTTATGCTCTTTTGTTGATTATTCCCACAGCTCAAGTTAAGTAATTTTCCTATCAAAAACCTACCAACAAAACATTTTTAAATAGTTCCCACAACAGTAAAGGTTTTGCCTTTTTTTTTTTTTTTACAACTAACTCCAATCTCATTTTTTATGTGCACCGTACGACTTGGCACACAAACACCTTCCAGAACCAAGCTTTTTGGATTTTTGCTCATACTGTTCTCTTCTCCTCAATACCACTACTTTCACCATCCTAGGGAGAGGGGGAGTAAGTGAAAAAAGGGCAGGTACTGACATCCACATGGGAGCACCATCCCCGTCTGTAAGGGTTTCTCCATGCCCTAGGTGACCCTATGTACTCTCAACCAGAATTCAGTCCCTGACGGGATTTTGCTTACATAATTCTTTCCCCACCCAAGAAAGACTTAGGGATCAGAGATTCAGTACAGAAAAAAATATGTAAATATCCAGAGCAAGGAGAATGAGCATCAGCTTATGCATAGCTGACTGAATTGAACACAAACAATGATTGAGAATAGGATGGGCTGGAAGAGGAAATTTAAATATTTATCCTAAACGCTCTTGCTTTGCATTTCTTGAAATAAATTACTCCCAGCAATTGCAGGCAGAGATTGTTGATTAATTCCAGCAAAGGCAGAGAGACGGGAAAAATTACTGTACATCGTCTATTTCTGAGTTTCAGACGGCGCTTTTCATTTTTCTTTGTAGTCTTTGTGATTGGGCTTTTTGACTCCAGGGTGATTTGTGGGCGGTTTGCAGAGGAGTTTGCTGCTCACGTCATATGTACAGATATAGATAGCRAAGCACCGTCACATGTACCGTATGAGTAGGAAGCACTTTTCATTCGGGGGGGTGGAAACACAGGCTATAACCTGGCCAGAAGATACTGGGGTGAGCAGCACAGATGCCCTGAAGAGCTGTCTGCTGAGAGGGACCCGTGCCGGGGCCGCTTGCACCCCAATCCCTCTCAGCCACCGGCAAAAGCAGTGAGCACCAGGAGGAGAAGCTGAAAGCAGGATGCTGTTACAGCTGGTTGAGCCACGGCTGACAGAAATGCCCTGGGGCCGCTGGCAATCGGACATAAATTAGAGCAGTTGTGAAGCTGCTTTAGTTTATACCCGGGCATCGGTCCAGCCCCAGCTGCCTCAGCGGTGGAGGAAGGTCTTAAAGCAGCCTGTCCTTCCTCGCACGCCTGGCCCAGTGCCGCGCGCAGGCTGCCCAAGTGAAGGGGCCTCCCCGTCCCGCGTGAGCATTACTTCTCCCTTGGCCGAAACAAATCCACTTGTGTTACGGTAGCAAACCACAGGCTGGTTCTGCTGCTATCTATCTCGGTGGTTTTAGGGAGGCTGCAGCAGTTAGCCTGCTCTGAGCTATACGGGATGACTCAAATAAGGCGCTGTAATTTGCTCGGTGTGAATTCGGTGAGGGAAACTGTCCACACAGCTACGGAAAAAGGTGCTTTGTAATTTTTTTCCAGCCGCAGGAGTCAGAGCTGAGCTTTGCATGCCCTCTGAAACTCTGTGAGCAGCTGCACTGAGGTGCACATAATGAAAGATTGAAACGGCTTAAAAAACACTGCCATACGGGCTAATCCCTCTGAAACCCCAAGAAAGTCTGAGCTGAGGTCTCGCTTGGCCGCTCTGTCCGTGCCCCATGCCCACTTGCTCGCTGCCCCAAGCACACGTCAGCCCAGCTGCGGAGCGGCAGCTGTGCTGCGGGGCGCTTGGCAGAGGCGGGCAGCGCCCGACAGCGGCTCCCCGGCACAGCCGGCGCATGCGGTCCCTGCTCCCTCTGCGAGGGGATTTTCTCACGTGCCAGCTCAAACCATCCCTTGCGTGGCCTGCACCAGGACCTCTGCCTGCAGCCACATCAGCCATGAACACCGAGCGACACCTTCAAAAGCAGCCAAAAGCCGTGGCAGAAAATCGGTCCCTGTCCCCGAAAGCCCTGAAACCCTGGGGGGCCCTTGCAAGCCCAGCTGCCGTAACAGCGCACCAGGGCTCGCCCCGGGCAGGCACAGGCTGGGTGGCTCTCCCTGCTCCTTCAAGTGGTGCCTGAGGGGCCGGGGGCCAGGCRGGATGGCGGCCACACGTGAGGGTGCCACAGGGTCTCGCTTCCGCCTCCCTCCTCGGGGGCTCGGCCCAAGCCCCGCAGGTTTGTGCACTGCCTGCAAGGGAGCCGAGCCAGAGGCTGAATTTCGCTGCCATGAGATGCGAGGCTCCAACGGAGGACATCAGAGGGGCTCTGCAAATTTGGAAAACCATTGCAAACCAGAGGCACAGGTAACAGAGCAGGTACCTTCTGCTGGCAGCTCTGCTAGCCGGCTTGTAGGTAAGCAGCGGCACACACCACAGCCGGCCCAGAGGATGGCTGGAAGGGAAAAGGAACACCTTCCTGTTCTCCGTTGTCACTGGGATTCAGCGAACGCCACACTGCCATTTGCAGCCAAGCCTTTGCAGGCAGTGCTGTTGCACACAGGGGGTCTGCAGGCAGTAACAGCGCACGGTGACAGAGATAAAATCGTGTCCCAACAGTTGAGACTTCGCAGTGCGAAACAGATTCCCCACGTTCCCACAAAACGTTACTGCCTCTTCGGTGAATGTGAGCGTCTCACTGGTTTCTCCGTTTAAAGGCATTTCTAATGTTTTCCTCTGATCTAGTTTTCTTTCCTGTAATCAGTGAGAGTGAGACCCTGGGGTTTTCTGGAAATCCAGTCAGAGACTTCTCTGCATCTGTGGATACCCTGTGAGGTGCGGTGCCTGCTTTACATTGAACGCTGTCCGGGGAGCAGCGATTCCTTGCAAAGTTGCCTACAGCACCTTGCAGAAGGAAAATCTTTCTATTTTGGCTGGAGCTTTGAACCACTGTGGTAACATTAGCAGCACGTTAGGAGCAGAGCATTACTTTCCTCATTCTTCAGTCATTGCCTTGGCGCTTTTGATAARCAGCCAGATAGACCAGAGAGGCGATCGAAATGTCCCCGCACTGGATGCCAGCACCATCACTTGACATCAGGCAGCACTAACATATAATAAGCCAGTCTCCCTGGCCTCTGCCTCTGTTCAGAAGCCTAGGACTGCTTTTCCATACCAGCCATGCTATGTGTTGAGTTAGCCAACACGGATAGCCTGCTGTCAGCGCGGGCTGAGCTCTTCCACCTCCCTCACAGCCAGCTGTGTCTCACCCCGGACTCACAGCCATTGCCTCCTCCAGTGGAGCAAGTGTTAAGACACCAAGCATCAGGAAACTAAAGCATAGAGCATTAGGAAGCCCCCAAAAAATCTCCATGAAGGGAGCTGTGGCCACAGCAGCTGTCCAGTTAATAGGTCGGAAAGGAAAACCTACTTTTCTGGCCAGAGCGAGCTCCGTTACCACGTCAGGACAAGACCGTGCTAGCTGTGGCTATGGGGTGGCAGGCAGTGGGTGCGAGGCACGTCTGGGCTCCGGTACCATGGAGGCACCAAGCACGGGGTTTTGAGAAAACAGCCCTGGTTGCCCAGGCTGCCAGAGCCAGCAGGCAGTGGAGAAGATGCCCGGCACGGCTGGGGAGCCAGCAGTTGCTGCCTCCCCATCAGCGCTCTTTGCACATCCAGCACCGGTAAGGCTGAGTACCTTTAGCACCGAGACTTAAGAGAAACAAGAGGCTATTAAACCGCTAGCAGAGCCTGGGGGGAAAGAGTCTTGCTGATTCAAGATACACAGAGGGATTTTAAAACCCAGGCTTAGGAATAAAAAGCAAAAAGAGGTTGCTCAGAGGCAGCACTTTTCAAGAAACCTGCAATGTAGTGACCACCTGAGGTTAATCCAGGCAGAGTGGGTGGCAGGCATAAGGAATCACTTGATTGCGGGGGACGGACCAGCTGAATAAGGGATTTATTCGTGAGAAGGGCAGAAAAGGAGGGCTGGAGGAGTAAGCAACTTGGTGGTGAGCCTTTTCACAGCAAGCGATTAACTGCAGTTTCTAATGAGCCAAGGGAGACTAAAGCTGACTGCTTTTTTAAAGCCATTTCGATAACGTTGGCCCCAATGTAATAAGCTATTTGTTTGTGCCTACTGGCAGGGACAGCAAGTCGCTACTGAACATAATCCTCTAGACCGGGCGCCGTCAGCTCGTTTAGAAGTGTCAGCAACAGCATCCAAAAGGGTCCAGGCCCCATCACAACAACCGTCCCAAGCACTATTTAAATGCCTCGCGCTCTTTTGTGCTCTTTCTCTCTCTTTCTGCCCTCTCTTTACCCTATTCTTCTCCCTCCCCATGCGACGGTGGGGCTGCTTCCCAGCCCCGTGCCCCTGGGCTGGCTGGGAGGCTCAGGGCGGGCTGGCCCGCGGCCGGGGATCCCCGGATGACCTTCAAATTGCGTCCCTGCCAGTTCACTGAGCTGCCCTTTCCGATAAGCGTCACTGCCGGCGAAAGCAGGCAGATTATTGATGGGGGGGACAAGTGGGGGCAGAGGGCCGAGGAGCCGGCGGGAGGGGGAGGCGGATCAGCCCGCCCGCTCTGGATATTTGAGGAGGCTTGCCCGTTCCTTTGCGATGAGGGGTACTTCTGGGAATCTGTGTTTCTCTGATAATTTTGATGAGTACACACACTTTCTTAAAATAGCATGAAAACATCACGCAACAGCGCAATTAAATGCAACCCGAAGAACAGGCTGAAAACAACGCTGAACTGGCAGCCCCAGCTGAGCCCTTTCGACCAGGAATGCAACGCTCCTTTAAAGCCACAGATTCACAAATAAATGCCGCTTTCCTTCCAGCTTCTTTATGAACTCCACTTGCTCCTTTGATGCCGAATCATTCCTTTTTAAAAGGTACTCAAGATCGCCCACAAACTCAAAAATCCCAAAGCCCCACCTGGTTTCCCAGCATGTCAGAGCCACTGCTGTCACGGTGCGAGCGGGGAGCCCGGCGTCACGGAGAGTTGCTGGCGGGACAGGGGTGCCTGGGCCAAATCACTGGCAGGCAGAGGGACCTCTTTTATCCCTCTCTTAGGGCCACGGATGACAAGGCTGCTTGTGTTTTGCCTGAAACGCTGATGCTGGGTCATGTCAGAGGCTGGGTGGCTCTGGAGTGGGTGGACACTGGGAATGGCAGTAGATTATTTTTATTAATTATTATTTATATTACTGTAATTCCTTCTCCCAGCAGTTTCTGCAGCCCTCGCCTTTGGATATGTGCCATCTCTGGCAGGCGGGTGTGACAAAACTCATAGGAGATGGAGGTCATCGTGTGAGAAGGGCACACTCCATTTTCTTCTCTGAATTTGCTACCTGGATTCCCTGTTGCAAAACAGAAAGTCAATTGTTTGTGTGCCTCTTGGTTCAAAATCTGCTAAAGGCATGCAAAACACACCGTGCCGCTATCTGTACACTTGGATACACAGTGCCTGATTTGCCTGGAGACTTCACACATACTCACACATAATCTCTGCCTCTGTAAAGAATTGCCCACGGGTCCTGCTCTTGCTCCAGCTCTCTCATAGTTCCTCGTATATCCCTCCCTTCTCCAAGGGCTCTCCCTTTTTTGTCTGAGTCCCCCTACACTTCACTCCCTGTCCTGTTGGGATGAAGGATCACTTCATTTTAGAGTGCTTCCAGATTCCCAGCACTGGTGGATCCCAGGTCTGCAGGACCTCCGTGAAAAAGGGTGACTGCAGAATGACCTGCTGAGTGCCACCTTCTCGGGGCAAGTTGAACGAACCTGCACCCCAGGCTCAAGTGATGGCAGTAGGCAGGAGACTTTGTCTTTTTAAAAGCAGTTTTGTCTAAAAAGTTGGTTCGGATTTAGTGCCGTTTAATCCCGTGGCCATGGCCAGAGAGAACAGTGCAGCCGTGCCGGGTGAGAGACCTCACACGGGAATTACCAACGTCACTCAGCGCCAGCAGCCTGGATATAAATAGGCCTGCCCGACAGCTGCTGGGTCTCCACCCTTTTTTCCTTGCATGAACTTGTGGTTCCTGTTAAAGTTGCAGGATTATTTGAGGTCTGGCTGGAAAGGAGCAGATGTTCTGCAAACGACACCGAAAGCCCCGCGCCGTACGGCGCCGCAGACCTTCCAGGGCTCCCCCCTTGCACGCGCCGGCTGGCAGGGAGGGTTTGCAATAGGGACAGGCTTCCCTCTCCTGAAAAAAAATTTCCCACAACAAACTGTCATTAACAAAGTCCTGCTTCTATGGTTATTTTTAAAATGAGGTGGAAAAAACAGGCTGAAGTTACATGTTTATCCATACAGCTGTGGAGAATAATGTTGTAAAATAACAAGCAAGCTTGTTTCTCTGGCTATGCCTCCCTCCCTCTCAGCAAAAGATCCTCACTTCAAAGGGAAAAATGTAAGCCTCCCCCCCCTCTTCCTGCATTATTTTTTTCCCCTGAAAATCTTTTACTTCACATTTCCAAAGCATCGCCCAATTAATTACTTCTAGACGGCATCTCACAGCACGGCTGAGCAATAATGACCGAATCCTTGTGGCTCACATGCTGGTGGCTTAAAAAAAAAAAAAGACTTTTAATCAGCTGAAAGAGCACAGGGGCAAAGCCTATTGAACTCAAGCACAAGCAGAGAGCCCAGAGCAGCACCAAGAGCAGAGCGCGGCTGCAGTCTGCTGTGTCTGGCCCGTGGCAGGAGCCTTCCCCCGAGCAGGTCCCTGGAGAAGAACGGGCAGGGCACCACCTCGTGCACGTTGCAGCCGATCCTAGGCTGCTCGTCAGGCAGGTGAAATGGTTTGTAAAACATTACAGTTTTCTCTGTCTCCCACTCTCTCCTTTTTAAAGCCCCATTTTTCAAGCTGAGTGATTCCAATGAAAGGAATTTTCATATGTTCCTCCTCCTCCACCAGTGCAAGGAAAGGTGCAGCAAAACTTCAGCTCTGCCTACAAAAAACACGAAGCAAAAGTTGTGCTTTCCCTCCAATATCATTATTCCTTTTTCATTACAAACATTTTGGGACCAGCACTCTTTTTTACCCTCTGTACAGCATTAAACAGCGATATCATCAGCGTGCTCACTATCTCCTACCGCAGTCTGAATACCAAGGAGTACTAACAATTCCCACTCCATTTTCTGGTCCTGTTTCTGAGCAGGATGGATGCAGGCTTCTGTGAAGCACACAGGTCTTTGTTCCTACCTTCCCTTGAGGTCTCTCGCAATAAGATCCTTTAACATCGCCTTGCTACACACTTCAAGCACCTTTTCTCCCAACCAGAACCTGCCATCGGGAACCACCTCTGTATACCTGCCTCACTCCTGTTACAGAGCTTTGGGTTTTTTTAATTACTTAACTGTATACTGTTAAGGCACAATTTACTAATATTTTGACAGTTAGCAACATGCCCCTCACCCAGAAAATGCCTCAAAGCCCTGTACAATTATACTTACAGATTGCATCTTCCTTAATCTGATCAGTGAAATAATATTTACTATACCGGGTTAGTAGGCATTCTGTACTTGGGGTGAATACTGTGAATTCCCTAGCAAAGAAATTGCCCTTTCCTTGCTAAAATTTCAACACTCTGCAAATGTTGACCGGTGTATGGGTTGAAGATGACCAGCTTGTGAAGACATTGTCACATTTTCCTCCTCTCAAAATTTCAGTAAACTTTTCTGTCAGCTCCAGAAAAACTTGCAGCCAGCTCCACTGATCACCAGTGAATCACCTGGCCCACACATCAAGCATTGCCTCCTCCAGGGTGGAATGCAGCATGAGACGTTATGCAAAATTAATTAGTATTGCACAGGCTGATTAAAAGCACTTCCTAGGGCAACAGGCTGCTTCTGCCTTTTCCTTTTTTTTTTTTTTTGTACAGAAAAGAGAGGATGAGATTCCCCCAAAACTGACCAATACAAAGCAAACCTGTGACTTTGGTGAGAGATTTGTACCAGCTCCTATTAAAGTTGATCTCCACCTGACAAATGATAGCTCTCCCGAAAGCCGTAGCCATTCTACTCCAAGAACTAGCTGTGATCTTTCCCGTGTTTCTTGCACTAGCTGGGCGTGATAATACCAAGCCTTGGACCTCCAGTTTGAGAAATTGCTCCTATTGTCTGCGAGTGTCACAATCACATTATCATCCATAATTGGCAGTGTATGGAGGAACTTCTTGGGGCCCTTCTAGCTCGCCACGGTCTGTCCCTTCTGCTTTGGCCGTGCTTGATGCAATACAGGGAGTACAAATGTGGCTTGATTGGATTAAGGCCTTTATTTCTGTGAGGTCTGCTACTATTCACTGAGGTTTAATTAAATTTGTGACCTCCAAGTGGTCAGGGAATGTGTGTCAAGTCAGGCACATAGGAAAACTGATTCATTCTGCAAAAGCTTTGGAGGTGGACAATGCCATTTGAATCTTTCATGATACCGATACCAAGAGAAGGGCCACAGCATCATCAAGTAGTACGGTTTTGCTGAGCCTCTGGGACAAAGGCTTGAGCTGGGAAGGTTCGGGAGTCCAGGGGAAGGCACGTTTCTCTCTTTATCACTCTCTAGTTCCTACTGCTTAGTTGGTCCAGGTACACCAGGGCAGTGAAACCCTTCCTGAGAGACTGCATCCCATGGCAAAACTTGTGGGGCGTTTGGCACTGGAGGGCTTGCTACAGCCTCTCCCTTCCCCCACACCCCAACCCTCAGACACTGGCAACTCCCTTCCTTGGGGCAATCCCCTCCCTCACCCACTCTTCTCTCGGTCTCCTGCCTGCCCACAGGCTCTGCCCTGCTCCAACGCTTTGTGGAGAAAAAGAGGAGCAGCACAGGCCACGCTCCATGCAGATAAGGTCTCCCTGTTGCTGGAAACAGAGGCAGGGAAAACAGAAGCATAACAGAGTCTGCAGTGGAGAGATGCAAAGCAGCGCACAAAATGAGTCTTGTGGACTTTGTGGCCTCAGTACCTAGTAATTTTGCTAGCACAGGGTAGGGCACACTTTTCAGATTGTAACCCCGCTGTGGTCTAATTGCATTGACCATCACTACTTCCAACCCTGTGGGAGCACTGGGATGAGTTTGGCAGTAATGTACTCCAGTCAACTACTTTGGAAGTAGTCTCCTACTTTGGCAGCAGGTAGTCCTCCTATCTCAGCTGGAAGGAGACTCTTTGCCTGGTTTTCTAGAGAGCTGGTGGGTGACCTGTTGTTGTTCATGACAGTGTGGTAGGGACCCTTCCAACAACATGAATTTCACTATGGGCAGAGACAGAACAGGGATGTTGCTTCCTGGAAGATGGCGAGAAGCCTGTCCTTTCTGAGAAAGCATCTCTTTGAATGGAAGAGAGGAGACAAAGCAGACGTGTCTCAGGGAGGAAGGGAGGGAGATTGTACCGCAGCATGTCTTTGCCTAAAAGAGTGGAAGGAATATAGGCAGAGGTAGCATCTTTCATTAAACGATGTAGTATATCTGGGAGAAACAACCCAGCCCTCCTTCAGGTCTGAAATAGAAGCAACAATCTCACCAAGGTAAATATGGGTGAGGGCAATTGGGTTTATGCTAATCCGCCGGACGATCTGAGAGAAATGATAGCTGGCATCTGCAGGGCAGGCTGGGGGAGGCGAGGAAGGGGAGGAACATTAACAAGGCAGAGGTGATAAGCCTGAAAGGAGGTAGCCCATCTTTCATTCCTCTCCCTCTCCTCAGGGTCCAAGGCCAGGAAGGGCCTTCCCCACACTGAGGAGGGACAGGGCTGCATCCTCCCCGCCAGCCTGCAGCTCTCTCCCGGGGCAGCTCACACACGGAGAGGATTGGGGGGTGCTGGGGTGGCTTTGCCTTCGATCCAAAGAAACGATAGGTATTTACGGTATTTCAGACAAGGGCCAAGTGAAGATGAGAAGACCTGCCTTGCCACATAGTAGCAAGTCAGTTAGTACTGGGACATAGTCAGGGTGCAGAGGGTAAAGGAGGAGACAGAGGTACATCTGTTATAAGAGGGATGCCACGATGGTGAAGGAGGGAAGCAGAAGAGAAGGAAACAGAAGAACAGAGCTGGGGAAGACAAGGAATGACTGACAAAAGCACAGTGGAGGGGGATGAGAGAGAACAGAGGGAGTTGTAAATGGTTGACAGATTGGGAAACGCTCTGTAGGTGGCGAAAGGAAATTATAGAAAAGAGGACACACTTTTCTAGGAGAGAGAGAAAGATACTGCAGCTAAGAGAGAGCTCGTAAATACTGAAAGGGGTGAGGGGAAGACACCTAAGCAATGATCCCACCAAAACAAGGCTCCTGTCTGGTCTGCCACAGCAAAAATGCTTTCTCTGACCAAACTGGTTCAGGGATCCAGAAGGAGCAGCTTAATCACCAGGAAGCATCTAAAAATCCATAAACATTTTTTAGTCTAAAATGAAAGGCAAGAGAACCCTGAAAAGAAGCCCCGAGAGGCTCCAACTGAAGTATTTCCAAATGGGGTAGGATTGGACCATCAAGAGGACTTTTTTCCAAATGTTAATAAATATGCTGACAATACACCACCCAGAGCAGTAACACATCCTGCAAAACAGCAAAGGACACTGTATGGTTTCAAAACACTGTCTTATATCTGCAGGCAGCCCCTGGGCAGATTTCTTGTCCCAGCTTCTTTGAACAGCTATGGAATTACAGGAAGAGAACCTGGACAAATGTCATCTCATTGGAAGACATTTAGGATGTGCATCTGTCATTTAGGATGAATTAAAGCCTTGGAGATTAAATTGCCCGCTATTCCCAGGCACACACTGAGGAACATCTCAGCAGAGTTTTCACCCTGGTGATGTACGCTAGAGCCATTTTCTTGTTTGGAGAGTCAATTAAAAAAATCAGTCTTAACCGTGGAAAAATTGTAAAATAGCCATCTTTTGAGTATTTGTTGTATGCCTCTTCTCAAGCTTTGGCTTTGTGTCTTTATTGGGTTGGAGCTTTTAACTATGACCCTAAATCTTACTGTCCTTACCCCTTAAGTACAATAATCATACTTAATGTGGAGAAGGACACTCAGCAAATGGTCCTAGAGCTTTAAGATTTCTCTTCAAGGGCGTTATCAATAGTCTCTTGGCAAAAGAGTTCATGGCTTTCCTTCTGTCTGATGGTGCCCAAGTGACTCTGTAGTTTAAGCAAATAGCTTAGCAAATGTATTTCTAGACAATCATCCTCTACACCATTTTCTGAGCACCAATGTCAGAGAAACACAGTAAGTGCCCCACTGCTCAAAGGATCCAATATATCCTCCTTCATCCTCCAAAGCCTGCAGTTTGTAGTAAATGGCCAGTGCTATCGATTCAGTACCTGCCCCTTTGCCCTCTTCATSTTGCTGAGGTCTTCACAAGGAATCTTGGAGGACAGTGGTCAAGGCTTTGCAGATAAGTACATTTGTATATACCGGGGAGCCCAGCACCGCCTGCTCCCAGTTAAGCAGGGAAAGCGTTTCCATGACTTACGGCAGTCAGACAATGAGCTCTGTAGTTCACATTAGCAGCCAGCTTGGCTTTAGGTCATAAAGAGAAGAAGGGCCAAGATGGTGCTTGGTTCTCTGATCTGGCATTCTGCCTGATTTGCAAAGTGCCTCGCCTGGGTCGTCCGTGAGCTTGGTCTCCATTGCGTCCCGGGGGCACAGACAAAACTCCTTCCCCGAGCAGTGCCACGGTCTCCTGGGGCCATCTGTGCTGAACCTGTGGACCTTCCTCACTCTTTCAGGGGCCAGCCAGCCACCAGCCTGTTTGCCAGCTGGGCCTCCACACAGCTACCCTGCGTCTGCAGCAGATGGCCAGATCCACAGCCCGCATGGTAGCTGCCAGCACCTTCCCCATGAGCGGGAGATCAGATGGACTCTTGCACATTGCCCTTCCTGGCACTGGACCCTTCAAGGTCAGGGATGGCTGAATAGAAATCACAGAGGTGATTGTCTTTTGGTCTGGTTGCTGTGGTCTTTCCTTTTCCAGCGTCCCTGCCGCAGGGGCTCTCCCCAGCCAAAAAGGAGGAAGGGAGATGGGCTGTGCCTTTTGGCAGCACATCGGGGGGAAGGAGCATGAGAAGGCGTTGGAGGGTCTTGTGATGAAGCCAACCTCCTCTTCTTCCCAGTGCCTTGCATGTGCTGCTCTTGTTGTTGCGTTTTACCAAGGCATGCCCTTTTGCCTGAATGAGAATTCATTCTTTAATAAACTTTAACATTAAAAGCTGCTTAATGTCAGATGGTAAGAGGGTCATCGGGACAGAGTATGAGAGTCACCTCTGGTTGCTGACCTTACAGGGGTACAACCCCACCGTGTGATCCATTAGCCTCTGTGAGAGTTAGGGTACATGAGGGGCAGACACAGGCTGCAATATCATTTTGGATGCGGCTTGTAGCCACTTGTGTTTTTTCATCATTGTTGCTGGACAACATTAAGATGGATGTTAATACGTTGCTTATCTGCGGTTTTCAAAGGCCTGTTTAGCCTTCAGCAAGGAAGGGGCTCCCTGTGCTTGTCCTATGTTGTGTAACATGGCAGACAAGAGTTACCTCTCCCTCAGTGCCCTTCTCGTATTTCATACACGGAGGAGGAAGTCTATTCTCCCTACTGAATAATCTTTAATGTCTTCCTTTTTCTGTTTTTATTTCTGAGAAAGTTTGGAGGTCACATTTTCCTTAATAACCCGCTGAAGTCTGAGGCCTTCACTCCATGCTTACTAAATCTGCCTGAACTTAAAAGGACCTCCCCCAAGTAAAACCAAAATAAAAACTGAGTAGAGTCTTTGGGATTTACTTTATTTTTTCTAATTTTCCTATGATCGTCTGTGCCATTTCACTTTGATATATTTTTCCATCTGCTGGGTGTTGTAGGAACTTTTGCATTCTTCTACAACATGTCCACGCAAAGGAGACCAAGGAGTCCAAGCAAAGGCCTAAGAAGTCTCATGTTGTTCATTCTTGACTGCTTTTGAGACCTCTTGTACCTGTATTGCTCGTGGCTAATGTCTTGAGCCCAGACATATTGAGGTTAGCTACAGAGATGTGGTGACCCAGTTTCTTCACCCCCTGCAAGATCAGCCTGCAACCTTGAACTGAGGCAGGCATGTCTTCTCCTTGCGTTAGCAATCCTCACCTTCAGACTGGCTGGTGCTGTGTGAGCTGGCCCTGGCAGGATCAGCTCCTGTAGAGGGTGCTAAAAAGGGAACAGTAATGCTGCTCTTTTAGCTGTCCCTTATCCTGACAAAATCTGCCAGACACAAGGTTGCTCGTGGTGTGGCAGATACTCCTCTGCTGGGAGGTGCAGTGTTGAACGCTAGCATGAGTGACAGCAGTCTCCAGGCTCTCGCTGCTGATGAACACCGTCAGTGCCCCCATATAATGATGACTTACCTCTTCCCGGATTGGAGAAGAGGAGGCCTGTGAAAAGCACCATCGCTTATAAGTAACTGCTCCTTTCAGCTTCAATGACATGTCACATCCATCCTTGAGCTCTTCCAAAAATTCCCTCCTGGGACTTTGCTTTCCCCGTAACTTGGAGTGACATGCATCAGCAATGAGGGAGACGAGGGTCTCGCTCAGCCTCAGTCCTGCCATGTGTAAATGAAAAGGCTGGGCGGCAGCGGGGGAAGAGAGGGCTCTGGCAGAGTAAATAAATTGCACCCTGCGTGTGTTATGCCAGTGGGGCTCCAGGGCGGTTCTACGGACTTTCGTAAATGGGAATTCGCCTCCTCGATCGCTCAGGGCAGTGCTGTCAAACAGTGTTGCCAGGCTTGTGCCTCATCCAGAGGTCTCGAATATTTCCCAAGTCACCCCACTTCAATTTACTTTCAGAAAATGATTTTTCCCTTTTGGGGAGGGGGGAAAAAAAGCAGAAAAGCAAGCCCAGAAAGCCCACAGGAGAGGCCATGGGAGGAGGGGAGGGGAGGCAGCAGGTGAGAGGGAAGGGACGGGAGGCTGAGCACAACAAGGGCTTTCACAACACAGGAATTCAGTYTCTTCCCCCCGCACCCCCCCTCGCACCCTTGTTTGAATTTAGCATGCATCCTCCTATGGCGTCGTAATTACTAAGATTACCAAATGAATCTTTTGCTTCTGTACACACCGGGCATTCAGCGGAGCTCTAATAGTTGTCATTAAGTTTTCAGGGAGGTGGGAGAAGATAGATTGAATGCATGCACTCCAGCGCTGCGCAGAGCCCATTGATGGCTGCTGAGTAATGATTTTTTTCTAATTGGTGGAGAGCAGCGGCCCTAATGGATGGAGCCTCTCTGTGCATTTACACTGTCTCCTCAATCAATAACCCTCGCTGTGCCTGGCACGGAGGAGTTCCTGAAAGCCCCTTTGTAATAATGGATTGCTGGAGGTTACACAAACCGCTGCCTCCCGCTGAGTCAGCCCTCTGTCAGGCACCTCGCGCTTCCCCGGGGCCCCGGCTTTCCAGACGGGACACCCGCAGAGGGGCCCCTCGCCTCGGGTCTCTGCCCCCGTCCTGCGACCACCGGCACCCCGCAGGCTCCCCGGCTGCTGGGAGGGTTTTGTTGCCTGCAGAGCCCGTGCTGGCTCGGAGGAGCAGGAACAGCTGGGAAGCTTTTTATTGGCTTTGGCTTGGGAAGTTTGGCTTTTTATAGGAGGCTTTGCAGGTTTTTTTCCCCTCTCATCTTCTTAAAGAAAAATCCATGGGTCAGATGCCGAGTCTTTATTGAGGCTGAAATTGTTGAGAAGTCAGGCCGTGCCAAGCTGGGCTCTCAACCTGGCCAGGCTGTACAGAGCGTGAGCCCAGCTCAGGGCGAGCAAGCTTTGACCACCCACCCATTAACCACCTTCTGGTATCACGTGTGCACAGGCTGCTTGTATCTTAGCCCTCAGCATCCCCCCGTTTTCTGCTTTTCTTTTTGAGGGATGACAAGCAAGTAACAGTTGCAAGACAGCTCTTGAAATTCAGCCTCGCCGGTGCATTTCCAGGAGGCAGGCAGGTCTGACAGGTCAAGGGGAGGCATGAGAAAAGGGATGTTATAGGGTGTCTTAAAAGGGAGGCTTCAGCCGTGTGCCAGCTCGGCCTTCCTCTTCCCCACACAAGAGAGCGTTTTACTGGAAAAAAAGAGGGGATTTCCATGGTTTGCTGAGATTTACAGATGGCTGAGACTTGGTTTCTTCACTGTTACTCTGTTTCGGGAGGGACTGTGCCCTCACAGCCCACTGCAGAGCATTTCCGAGTGCCAGCGTGTTGTCGCTGTAAACTCTAAGCCCCCCAGGAAAGGTGCCCATTGCTGGGACCTTTTAGAAGTGAACCTGCCCTAGTTATGTGGTCCAGACCCCCATAACTCAGGGGTCCCAAGTACCCTGTACTGTGTCTGCTCTTGTTGGTTTGCTAGCGAGGTTTTTACGTCTTGTGTGCCTGGGCTTTACTCAGCTACACAACTCAGGCTGTAGTCCACCCCAGTCTCTGGAAGGAACGTTACTGTGGGAAGGGGAGGGAGGGCTTAGGATTGCCCTGCTGGCATGGCTGGCTGCGGTCAGTCCCGCTACGAATGCAGATGGTCTGGATCTCCTCTGGCATTGAGGCAATTGGCATTTTCTGTTGTCCTCTCCAATGCTTGGGGTCCTCAGAGCTTGTAATGATCTCCGATCCTTCTGCCTGAGATTGAATGTGAGTTTAAGGTCTGCCCCTGGCGTGCCTTGGTTAAAAGCTGAAAACACTGAGACACTGAAAACAGTCTCGTAAGGCACGAGAGCTGATTTTGCTGGTGAGGAGATCTGGCTTCAAAACTTCAGACTGAGCCCCAGGCCTAGACCCCGGCAAGTGGAGGGGCTGTTTGGAGCTGGATGGCAGAAAGCATCTCGGTATGCAGGTAGCATCATTTGCTAGTTCCTCCAGGGCAGAGAGCTTAGCAAAGAGCAGGTCCCAATGTCCCTGCATCACTCCCAGTAGCCTGGGAACACGGCTGGGAACAGGAGGGCGAGCTGGGACTCTGCAGTGGCACGCACATCCTCACTTGGCATGTTACCACTGGAAAGCATCGCCCGGGATGGACTTCAGCAGAGGCTATTTCTACACTGTTGGGTACACACCTTAGTTTCAGCTGAAGGGGCAGGTAAAAGGGTTGTAGAAGAAATATTTTTTTTCTTCGTTCATGCCACAGCAAGGGAAAGACTACTGAATTGTTTTAGGAGGTGAAAGTCTGATTCATCCTCATTGTCACTCCTGACTCTCCATCTGAGTGCGGTGAATGATTTTCTCTCCCTTTCACAGGGGGAATCAGTCATACATAAGCTACTTTCTCACTGAGCAAGGCATGTCAGAGGGAGAGGGAGGCAGGTGGCCTTGATCCTCTGTTCTTCAGCAGCGTCTCTCTCCAGGATAGGCAGAGGTCCAGGCGAGAGGAAGGTAAATACTTCCAGGATCTGTGTCCACCCCGATGTGCCATGGCCCATGGGCCATGACTCTCCCACCATCCGTGAGGTCATCCCTCAGATCCTCCTGATCCCCGATGCCTGAGATCATCCCTGAGATCATTATGTCGCAGGATGAACCAGCCTGGTTTAGGGGCCTGGGGCTGCTCTTTGCCTGTGCCCGTGTGCCCGAGGTGACAGAGCGTGCACCGGGAGGACAAGGTGGCAGAAACCCCAGCCTGGCGAGGAACGCACAGGCAGCACGCCAGCAGGCAGGGAGGGGATATTAAGAAAGAAGGGGCCAAGGAGGCCCTTTTGTAGAGTAACTGTGACAGTGAGACAGAGGTGCAATAGCTGAGGTGTCCCAGACAGAGACCCACAGCAGAGGACAGCATGTTTCCCTGCTGCTGCCGCCTTGTGAATGGGAACAGTTCACCTGCCATCAGCAGGGAGGGACTGCTTGCCTGGAGACCGGGGACAGCAAGGTAGACTGAGGCAGGCTTACAGAAATTCTGGGTGGAAAATTTAGAGGAAAGAGCAGGGCAAGAAGAATTTTTTGTTTTTTATCCTTCGTGAGGATGTTTTAAAATCCTTTCATAAGGATTCTTGTAACTTGAGCAAAGGGGCTGGCCACTTCAGCAGTGTAATTTCTGTTGGAGAAGGGGTGACTGGGGAAGGGGGATTGGAGTTGCAGATGAGCCTGAGGCCAAACCAGGGAAGACCTGGCAATGCCAGCAGCTCTGTTTAGGGGAGTAGGGGAGCCCTGCCTACACTGTAAGGGACTGCTGCAGGCTGCCCTCCTGCAGGATGGGCAGCAGCAGGAAGAAGTGCAGAGGCCAAATCCAGCCCAGCTGAGTCCGCAGGGCCCCCCAGCACAGGCAGCAGCAGCCGGCCCCTGCAGCAGGGAGGACATGGAGCGAGCACTCAGGACTGCTGCTAAACAGGGCTCCCCAAAGGGGAAGGCTATTAAGAAAATACCTTGATCAGAAAAAGCTCTTCAGCTGGCAGAGAGGAGAAGCCAAAGCAATGAAAGGATAGACATTCAGGAGCAGGATTTGGCCCAGCTGTCTGCCCTGACTTGCCAGTGGAGATGGTGGAAAAGGGAAAGGATCTGCCTTGTTCACTCTCTGTCATAGCTGTGTTAACTCATGAGTGTTGCAGGAGTTAAAATAAATATGTAGGTTTTCAGAGCAGGACCATGCTTCACCTATGGTACAACCAGTGCGTAGGTTAGAGCACCTCTGAGCCCCATGTCCCATTACAGCAACAGAGATCCTTGCTGTGGGACTCATTGATGGTCTCGCAGCACAACTGTGGGAAAACGGAGCACAAGATCACGGGAGCCACAGTGCAGCCTGAAGGCATCCAGCCGTTCATTTATGCTGCTGCTTCTTCACAATCCACTTACTAGCAGGTGGCTTAGATAAATCAAACTGGAAACACTTCCATAAACGGTACTTTCTGTGTAGTTTTTGGAACCAGAGAAAACCTGTGGACTCCATCCAGATGCTCAGGTGAGGGGGATTATGATAGCTCAGGCAGAAGTGTTCACACCTCTCTTTTCCTGCCTCTGTTTTCCTGCAGTGCACCCTTTCAACGCAGGGAGCCTGCCTGCCTATCTGAGAGGCAAGTCAGCGCTGTGAAGCAATGCAAGATGCCCTCTCTTGCTCATGACGATAAACTTTTATTCTTTGTTTATTTGCAACCCTCCTTAATCTAGAGGAAATCATCTTTGCTTGGGAAGCATAGCTTGCTCTTTTTTTATAAAAAGCACAACCTTCTCACCTGCATTTGTGATTTCTCCCCTGCCCTGACAGGTCCTCAGGGACTCCAGATCTGTCCTCTGCAGCTTCTTTTCCTTGCTTAGCTCATGCTTTAGGAAAATAACATCTGCTTTGGACTTTATTATCAGGCAAACCAGACAAACCAGGATCTTTCCAAACTGTCCCTCAGAACAAGCCCATATTCACATAATTTCAGTAAAAATGCTTACAGTGAATGACATGAGGATACCCATTTCTATTACGGGAAAAAAAAAAAAAAAACCCAGGAGCTGTCTGAAAGAAAATTGCCACAAAGCAAAGGAGTGAGGGCTCAGTTTCTCTGACAATCAGTGTGATAGAGCTTGCACGAGAATTTATTTCAGTATGCTTCTTCAGCACACACCAGGCTCCCAGGAGGGTGTTTCAGATCTCATTTCCTAACTTTCCTGGTTGGAACTGAGGCTTGCATTTACTTGGCTTTTTCCTTTTACACTATCATTTGGGGTCCTGCTTGGTTTCTGCCCTATGTGCCTCACCTCTTCCCCAGCCCCCTCGCCACAGCCCAGAGAGATAAGGAAATACTGCGGATGTGCCAGTGACCGCAGCTCCAGCAAACTTCAATTCCTTCCTGCCCCTCTCTCAGCAGGAAGCACTCCCTTCTCAGAGGCATTACCCAGCCCATGGCTATTTACGGCAGTCAAGAGTTCAGCTTGTTTTCCCAAAGCAAGTTCTCATTATAGCTCAGGGTAAAGGCTCCCCAAGAAAAGCAGAACCGTCTCTTCCATGCTTTCCAGCTCTGGAAAAACCAGCTGAACTGGGCCCTCAGATGGTCTCCAGAGTCTCCTAGAACATGGAGTTAGCCAGTCTTAAAAGGAGCCAAGGGATAAATATCCTGGGTGAGTTTCAGATGCTCTTTGCACAGTCTTTGCTCCCACTCTGCGCAGTCGCGCTGGCCAAAGAACAGCAGCATCAGAGACTCAGAGCTGGCCTGAGGGTCTAGATATTGGCGTCTCTTCCTGTGGTACTTTAATTTGACACAAGAAAGTTCCTTCTTCCCAGCGCCGCTTCAGTTCAATCTTGCTTCTTTCGGGCTTTTTTTCAGCTGATGTAGGAATACCACCTTTTTGGAGCAGGAAATCACTGTGTTTGTTTGATTACACATCTTGGGGCAGAAGACCAAAGTGGTATTTAATAAACTGCCACCTTTGCCAAACCAGCAACATCAAATCCTGTGAAATGCGCAATTGCTGCAACAGAGATAGCTTGAGCTGGTGTGCTGGCAGGGCGACAGCCGATTGTCTCTTGGCTACTGCTGAGCCAGGTTTAAGAGCTTAAACACGGCTTCGAGCTCTGGCAGTGAGTCTCGGATGCACCGCATGCCCAAGCATCCCAAAGGCAGCAACCCCGCCTTGCATCAGTGCCTGCCACCCAGTCTGTGAAGTGGTGTTGCATCAGCTCCAAGAGCAAGAGGGGAAAGAACGAGCGAGCGAGAGAGATGTTCACTCAAACTGGCAGCTGCCTTTTGTTTCGCGATGGCAGCTGCCAGCAAGAGACAGGCAGGGCAAGGGAAAAACACACAAGAGCAACACGCTAGATGCAAAGCATATTACACGCTAGATTTAAAATAAAATAGCGTGCATGAGGGGTAAATATTCAGCATAACACATGACGACTCAGCCCCGCCATTCTTCTTCCAGTTCCTAGGAGCTGTGGGACTGGATCTCCCTGGGCTGAGCTGGCCATCCTGGAAGAAAAGGCAGGGGCAACACTCAAATTTTATATGCAAAGGAAGCAAGCGCCTAAACATCAACTTTCTTCATCCACTTGAAGCAGGTGAAAGGAGAAATATCACTTCAGTGGAGAAGGGTGGTCTGTGGATGATCCTGTACAGTGGGCTCATTGTTTCTCTCTCACTTCTGACAGCTCGCTCGCTTCCTTTCCTTGCGGGACTGTATTTCAGTTGGTTTAACGCTTTTGGCAGGGCAATGGCTCTGGAGCCTGACCCCCCTCCCTCCACAGAAGCAGTGCTGGTGGCAGTGCCACACATCCCTCTCCTCCTCCACCTCTCCCCACCACCAGCCTGGCCCCAGCACAGCACCCCCAGCACCACCTCCCGCCCCAGGGGAAGCTCTTTGCCAGGGCAGGATCCACTTTGCAATGGCTGCCGGGGCCTGGGCAATGCTGGACAAGGTCCGTATCTGCAAAGTTGAACATCCCTGGCCCTTCACCTCCCCATCCGCCTCAGTGTCGTTCCTCAGAGAGGCATGCCAGCGAGGGTGGGCACGCGTTTCCCACCCCTTTCCCAAGCGCAGAGTTTGACAGCACAACGAATCTGGCTCTGGGCTCCCTGGTACTGCAGTGAAAACACTTTGGCCACGTGGCACTCACTCTGCTGATCTGAAATTATTTTAATGATTCTGACAGGCCAACTTTGTACGAGCGGCTTCTTCTGCCAGATCAGATATTGTTTACCCACCCCACTTTATGCCACGTTCAGTATCTTCTCTCCGCACTGAGCTCACTTTATGCCAGATCAGGTATCATCTGTCCTCCCTCGGCCAGCACAGAGTATAAAGCTGGCATACGTTCCCCGCCGTGCGCTCTGGCTAATTCACCAGAAATGCGAGCACGCGCCTGCACCTGATCCGGACCGCATTCCTCCTGCTGAGCGGTCTGCTGGTGCATGGCTCTGGCATTCGCTGCCAGGGGAGCATGGCCTCGGCACACTCCGGCAGCTGCCAGGAGCACCGGGCAGACCACRGGAGCAGGCCTCCAGCTGCCCCCAGCCCTGGCCAGAGCCGCGACAGCTGTAAAGATGATGCTGGGACACTGGTGAGCCAGGCATGAGCCGTAAACCCGCTGATGTGTCAAGGTAGGGGGGACAGGAAGAGGAGGGGAAAAGCTGTGCTATTCTTACTTCAGGTTAAAAGAGCGGTGAGGTAAGATGAGTTTTACCTGAGGCTGAATTCAAGCTAGTAGCCCCCTTTAAAAAAAATAAATAAATAAATAAAACCAGGTTACTGTGTTTTTCCTGCTGCCTCTGCTTGCTGGAGCTAACTCAAGTTAGTCAAGCCACACTAAAAAAACCACCTTTCCTTTATTTACTTGTTCTGATCGGGGAGTGTAAACATACCTGAAGCGGGTCTGAGCTCCTTTTTATGCAAGGAAATGTTTCGGAGGAGTCCAAGGAACCGGGACTTTTTTGCATGCGAGGTAGAGAGAGAAATATATTGTCTGAAAGCAAAGTGACTCTGAATGTGGCCGTGGAGATAAAATGGGGTTTTCAGCTCCTGCATGCAAAAGCAGCATTTCTCAAAGACAGCTTTTTTCTACTTCGTCTTCTTTTTGCTTAAGTGAAGCCCTTTTTTATCTCCTTTTTGAGGTTTTAATCTTTGCATAGAACATACTCCATGACCCTGACAGAGGAAAAGCAGCAAAGTCCTACCTCTATGAATGTGTTTAGAAACACCAACTGATCAAAGTCAACGCCGTGTGAGCAGCGACTGAGTTACTCCTATTGCCACGCGTTCCTGGGTTTGACAGACTGCATCATTCGGTGTGTTGATGTATCAGGATTTCATACACTATGAATATTCACCGCACATATTAAATTAACCAGGTGAGAAAATACAGGTTTGTTTTGCATGTTAACTCTGTGTTAACGCTGCCCCTAAGTGGTTAAGTTGGTTTATTGCAAGTTAATTAGCCCTCATTTCAGGCCGTTGTTTATTTATTTGTGGAAGACTGTCGTGTTTTTTTCTCTTCCAGCTTCGTGACTAGGCCTTGCCTCTCTTTCTAGTTTGTGTTTGCATCCTACTCTGTGTGGGTTGCACATAACCGCAACATTTACAGTCAACTCAGCTTGGAAAACACACGTACAGGGAAACATGGATGCCTACTAGATGTTTATTACTCAGTCCAAGCGAGGCTATGATCCTGTTAGCAGGCTCCTCTTCCTCAGCTCGTTTTAATCAGCATTTCAAGGGATGCTTGGTACAGCAAGCTGGTGAAGTTTGAAGTTATGACAGGCTGCTTTTTGCATCTTTCCTCCTCAATTAATGTGCCACTTCACGATCATTTCATCACCTAGGCAAGCCTTTTCCCAGGTGCCTTGATATTTATCCTCATGCTCCCATCCTTCTGCGTGGATCCATGCAATGTGCCGAGATCTCACCTTCTCCTCTCGGGGCAGCTGGTTGCTGTCAGAGGGGTACGTAGGTGTGGGGATGCCAAGCAGAACAGCTCAAGCTTGTCATGGGGCCTCGATCTTCCCTTCTTCTCAGTGTGAGCCCCTCCGCCTGCCCCACAGGGAGAGGCAGGTGAGGAAGGAGCACAGCCACATGCAGCTCGCTGGCTCTGAAAGGCCTCACACCAACAGAGGGGACTCAACGAAACCTCCAACCAAATGACTGTAGAGCTTACTGACATGCTGGGCTCCGAGGTGCCTTTTAAAATCATCCGCCATGGACCTCCTTGTTATAGTTGCTTCCAGGCCGCGGTTGGGGAGCCTGGGACTGCTCCCCAGTTTGGTTTTCAGTGACCAAACTGCCTCCCAGAGTGCATTCAGTAGGTGACCACCGTGACCCCTTCAAAGTCCGAACTTCTTTGGCTCCTCGATTTATTAGGGAGCTGAGTCGCTCAGGTCAAAGCAGATCTTCATTTCTGAAGTGCTTCAGCTCCCTTTGGGATGGTGTGTAACAGAAGTGCACCTTGGTGCTGACCCTGCCTCATCCTCCTCAGGTGTCGGGGTCCAAAGAGGCAGGGTTAAGCCAGCAGCAGGCAGAGTGCTTGCACACTGGGCTTGCACCTCCGGAGACCTGGATTCAAATTCGCAGAAGAGTCTCTAGCTGAGGAAAGCAAACCTGGTCAATATTGCAGTAGCAGATGCCTGCACGCCTGCACTGCATCAGGCGGCATAGCTATCCATCCCTGCTCAGGCTGTGTCGGCAGCACAGGGAGAGGAAGGTGAGGAAAAGCAGGGGCAGTGCAGCTCAGGATACCTGGATATATTGGYAGAATCTCGCTCTTGATTATCAGCCTCTTCTTTCCACAAGCTCTAAAATTCGTATCTAAGACACCATAAAAATTGAACAGCGGTGAATCTTCAGGAAGGTCTCCAGGCTTCGACACAGAGCACAGGCTGCTTTTCCTTCATGCTACCACTGCCCTTCACCTTGAATGAGCGACATTTGTCTCCTATCCCCTTTGCTCATGAGCATGCAGACCGGAGTCCGGGGAGGCATCTCGCCGCCTCCAGCTCTGTGCAGCCATACGCTACCTCCTTGCAGCGCATCCCAGTGCCGGGGCTCGGAGGGAGACATCTGGCCTTGCGAAGCCAGGGGAGCGCGATGGGGGTGAGCAGGCTTCCGTCCTTTCCCCGATGCCCTGCTCCAGCCGCTCAGCTCGGCAGCTCTGCGGGAGCGGAGGGCTGCCTACATCCTGGCCTTGCGCGGCACGGTTGGACACGGAGTTAAGGAGTCCAGACACTGGGATGCGAAAGGAGCCACGACGGTGTGAGAGGAGCTTGCTCATCTGAAAGGGGCTTCGGGAGGGCATCGACGATGGCACGCTTACAGGGTCCCTGCTTCTCTGCTTCTTAAAAACCTGCCGCTGCATCTCTTCGGTACTATGTTTTTAATCGGGGCTGAGAAAGTCTGCGTAAAAGCTCAGGGACTACCTTAAATACCCCTAACCAAGCATTCTTAAAACTCCTATTAAAATACAAACACCACAGTCAAGACAGCAGGCTGGAGGTCTGCCCAGTGGCCAAATAAATCAAAATATTCCAGAGATCCTGTTTGCAAGCGCCCATTAAAGTCTGACAACTGGCTAATACCAAAGGCAGCGTGGATCTGAAAGATAGAAACAACGTGACCCTTCCTGCAAAGCAGCCCGGGTTTACTTCTTGCCTTTTCAAAGCAGGGCTTCACTGCTTTAATGCCATCCTCTTCCCAAGGGCTGCAGAAAGGGGTTGCCAGTGGCCTGGCGAGCTGCTCAGGGCAGCCGGGCCACAGGGGCTGGGGGCTGTGCAGCCATGCCTCCTTGCACCCCTAGCCCCACRGCCAGCACCAGCCGCCCACCAGCCTCTGCCAGGGACCTCCCCACCCAGGACCGTGGCTCAAAGCCTGGTGCCAGGATTCAAGCCAGCGTGAAAAACAGCCATTTATCTGCATTTGCTGCCTTGATGATGTCCGCAGGCACTTTCTGTGCTCTTTATCTGTTTTCTCAAATAAATTAATAAATGAAAGACAGAGAGGCTGGAAAAAAGGACAGAAAAAATGAGCAGATTTTGATCTAGTAAGCAATTTAAATCTGGGCTGGCAAGCTGCATTCGTTCATTCATTAATTCAGTCGCGTGCTCAGAAAACCCCAGCAGGACTCCCTTCCAGCGCAAGAACTTCCAACTGTGAAATAAACCCCACGTAACCAGATTAACTATGAGGTATGTATCAGCCAGGTCTTAGGCATTAATTCAAGCATACTTTCCCTGCGCTGCACATCGCCAGAGCCTGATTTCTGGATCAGGTGTTGCTCACTGGCAAGCATAAACCCTCTCAAGTTTCCTGTCTTCCACCTCCCCCTGTATTGCTGTTCCTTGCTCAATAAATAAAAAAATATTATTATATGTGCTGTCAGTGAATCTTGATTCGGCTGTTAATAGCAACGTTATCAATACCTCGTCTTTCAGTCTCACATAATTCAAAAGTGGCTGAGCGGTTTTGTTCTGGCATTACAAAAATGAATCACTTCTGGGTTTAGCCCAAGCATAGAAAATCTCACCTTAAAACTTCAACATTCGTAAATTCAGAATATATTTAGCGTGCAGAAACTGATGGGCAAGATAGAAATCTCTGCGTAAGCTTAGTGCAGTCTTCCACCTAGCAAGTCTGTGCTATACTGAATCACCAGATGATTACTGTCTGTATGAGTGACTTCAATTATAGTATTATTATGTTATTTATCATTTGATAAATGAAGCAGGACGGCAGCCCGTTTGCATCAGGTACTGTACAAACACTCAGATGTGCTCAGACAAGATCCCGAGGACTATCCATAAAGTCAATGGGACATGAGTGGGAATCTTCAGACAAGGACCCCTTTCCACAAGCAGGCTGATCTAACACCGCCATAGCAAATGCTGCAGTCTGTCTTGCCAACGAACTCCCGATTTTCTCTGTGTGCTCCCCTGTGGACTAACATAGAGGGACAAAGTCAACGTTGAGTCTGTTGGTACAGACCTATGCTGTGAACACACTTGTTTTAAAAGTGGAGAGTGAGAGGGCTTGGGTTGTTTGGGATTTTTTTTGAAAAAGACAAAATCTTCAGCTGTTCTGGCTCTCAAACATTTTTATTATTATAGCCATCTAAAGTATGGTTTATGACGTAGTTAAAATTCATGTCTAGCCTCTACTGCAATTTCAATACTTTATTTCAATTTCAATTCTTTATTTGCTATGGGGAAATCTAATACATGATAATGGTAATGCTTCAGTCATGAAGTGAGCTGGGATCATCCAGTTGGTACCAAGTTGTCCCTTCTCTCCTCATGGAGACAAACGCTGAAATAAAACTCGGTCACTGAGTTCTCCACTACACGGAGAAGTTCGGGCAGCCAGGACCTTTGGCATACCTGCTCTGCAGATGGAAGTCTTGACTTCCCATTTTTATCAGTCTGGCACCTTTCAGAGATATTAGCTCAACTCAATTTTTTTCAGCGAGTGCCTTTGCACACAGTRTGTATGTGTGTTCCTGCTATCACTCTGAAGTATGGAGAAGTCACTTACTACCTGGCCCAACTAATTCCCAAGCTTTCACTGAACTGGAATTTGGAAACACCATGTATTCTTTCAGTGTGGCCTGCAAATCCCACTTTTTAAATTGGATCTTTCCACACGAAGTCCTCACCAAGTCATTGTTTTTCTGGTGACATTCGGCCATTCAAGAGACACATCATAGACAGCAGGGATGAAAACATGCAAAAATGACTTTTTTTTTTTCTCTCATCTGTCCCAGTCAGAGAAGAAGGTCCACAGGTTGGAGAATTTATCTTCATCAGAGTCCTCCAGTGCTATTTATCAAGTTTTAGTCCAAATAATATCTATGAATATGTTTAGCTTGTTAGCAATGAAAATGCTTAGCTGACATTGATTTTGGAGCTACATGTTGCTGAATAAAAGCTGGTGCTTTTGCTCCTGAGCCATCGGATGAAATGCAAGAGCATGCTCAGACGCTGACTGAGATGAGAGTCTCCAAGGTGCATGTGTTAACATTGCAGTGAAAAAAGCAGCCTCATCCCACAGACTTTAAAGAATATATGTGGCTTTTTGGTTCATAGACAACTGTGAGCATCATCTTTTCTCATACTAATATAATCCGCTTTCTGTTTTCACAAGACTTCAAGGGACAGTGAAATTGCTTCAAACCAATTTCATCATGTGAAAAAACAATTAACAGTGTTTCCAGGAGAGGAACATTCCAGGTATTCATCATGAATTCTGCAGTCCAAAACAGACCACAGGCACTTTTTCCTCTGACAACAGTATTTAAAATTGTATAATATTCTGTAATTGTAGCTTTCATTTATAAATCTTTATAAATTCCATGGGCAAGGGACACATAGTGGCTTTTTGCTCTGGGATATATACGCACTTGGTAGATAAAAGACAAAGGGCATTCTAGCATCAGAAATACTTTGCCTTTGCCTGCACTGAAGTCAAGTCATACTTCAAGATTTTTTTTCTTAAGCTTCATAGAAGGAACTTCTTCAGCTTCTCCTTCTAGAGCAGGTTTGACAGATTGCACATCATTCTTCCAGACATTTTTAAACCCTTTCTGCTTTCGCAACAGCCTTTGCAAAGCAGACAAAGAGGGGAGAAGGAACTAAACCCTTCTGTTGTGTACCTTATCTCCTCCCACAAGCACTGCCCAGCACACCGCAGGAGCTCCCATTTGCATGATTCTCAACAGCCACATACAGCTCCCCGCACCGATGGTGGAGCGGACATTTGCTTTCATTCACACCAGAATAAGTCTCTTGGAACTGGTGGATAGTTACAACCTTTTTTGAAGTCATAGCCCATGTGTTCCTCTCAGAGCTTCTACTTTCAAATATACAGTCTCCTTACTCTAGAAATGTGACTAAATGCTTTCTTTCTCCCCTCGCTGTTTCAGATCTACCCAGGCTCTGTAAGCTCACTTCATAAGGGATCCAGATGCTCTGTAGAACTTGCTGATATCTCCATTCATTGTGCCAGCTGCAAACTGCATCACAGTGATTTTTTTCCCTGACACACACGTCAAAGTTCACTGACTTCAGTAGTCAGATTGGTGCAAAGAAGAGCAGAATATGACTTTGTCCTTGTAGGCAGGTGAAAACAACAAGGCTTCTTGCTTCTTCTGCTGCAAGGCTCCAAGGCTTCTGCTGCTGCAGGGATAATGTGTCTCATGCAGTCCAAATCCACCACTTCAGCTCTGCAGCCCCCTGGATTTCAATCCTCAGATGCAAACTCAGCAATGAAGGTCCAGGTTACAACTTTCTTTATGACTTCTTTTCMGAATATGGCTTAAAATGTGGGGACTGATTAAATGTTGTTTTTGTGATTCAGGCTGATTTCTTGAGTTCGCTGCCAACAGCAGAGACCTTGAACGTAATGGCTAAGATCTCTGGCAGAGCATGACGCAGACCCAAACTCTCATTTCAGCTCATACCTGAGGACCAGATTAACTCAAATCTGTGTCTCGACACTGCTAACACAGCCCACGGACAGCAGCCCTCATCCACACCCCCAGTCTCAAGAAAGGCTCTGCGTGTCATTTCCTTGAGGGGTAAATGGGGACAAAGTGTATACGGTACATCTGCACCGTACCAGGTTTACTGTGATTGTGCAACAGCAGGAAATGCTGCAGAGCCATTAGTGTATTTCGAAATACATTACAAGCCACAGAATAGACACAATTTTTGGATTTTTTACTGGATCAGAACAATAGAAAATGGGTATTTCAGTTGCTTATACAGACTGAAACCACAAAGATATGCACCAAAACTGTTAGCCTAAGTTTATATACCACTATGCTTTATCCATAAAGCATTACAACATTTCAAGTTCTGAAGAACTCCAGAGAATCCAGATAGACCTCATCTCTTGATATATGGGTTTGCTTGTGAAAACTTCACTTTGGAGCCGAGAGAGATAGCCAGACATGTCCTGCATCCTAGGCTAATTGTACAAGACTATTATTTATTCCATTCAGTAAGTGTGCATCTGGTAGTGATGATTGCAAAGCCTATAAGAAGGCTGATACTTCCTAGCAAGTGACATTTTTACGGTTAATAGAAACTGTCATAGAAACCACTTGGAGGGGGATATGTACAGGCTTGATTTTCAACTTAACAGTAAATCACTTCAGATTAGAATTAGATATCATGACAAAATCCTTCATCCTGTAAATTTCCAGAATGCAAGTAGCAGTTCTGGGAGAAACTGTGATAAAACTAGAAGAAAAGTTTCTCATTTGGTTTTGACATCCAGTGTGCCTGAGATCGTGTCTTCTCCGTAAATGATACCGCATTACAAATGTGCCTGCTCTTTCATTTCTTGCTATTGTATTAATAATAGGAAGTAGTCCTTGTAGGTCACGACTCCTCGGGCAAGAGGCAGTTCAAAGACGGAAGAGAAAGATGGGCATCATGCCAGAGACATCACAGGCACCATCAGACCTACAGTGCTGCAAGAGTCTGAGTCATCCCGAGTCCCTGCAAATACAAACAAGTCACGAGCACCTAGTGGGGCTCATACCATCAGCCTGTTGAGATGAGGACACAAGGGCTGATGCCATAGATAAAGTGAGGGTGTCTCTACCTAAATATTCTTATTCCTGGTTTGGGGCAGCTGCAGACTTCTGTAGTGTTCGTGCCACTGATCTCCTGCCAAATGCCCTAGCAACCTCAAAGTAGTTTTGTGGTGACTGTAATGGTCAAAGGACATAGGTAATACAAAGTCTGTGTGTAGAGACAGTATCTTTTGTTAGACCAACTCACTATAGATGGGAAAATTAGACAAGCTTCTGGGCACAGAAGTCCTTCTTCAGGACTCTAAAAGCCACTTTTTGAAGTGCTTCCAAAGAAAAAACAATCAGCACAAATGACCAATATTCTCCTGAATATTAGAGCTCAGCTTTGCCCTTCCAGCAAGGGATTGAGTTGGGGTCGGTTTTGCACCATCCACCCTTCAAAGGAGCCTGTTGCCCCCCAGCAAGCGCTGGGGCACTCCCAGAGCCCCAGAGCCATTGTGCCTCTGAGCCATGGGTCTTATTCCTTTCGGGCCTCCCCTGTGCATGACATGGAGATAAGGCCTTCTTTCTGCCCAGCTTTGTCTTTTTCACAGAGCTGGAAAAGCTCCACAGGGCCATGGGGCAGCTCCTCAGGACAGTGTGCAGTGCTCAGCATGGGACAGCGGGGCCACCATCTTCAGTCCATGCTTCTGCAATGGTAGCAATAACATTCCCACATCCAAGACACAGGGCAACTTCACCAGGGAAACCCAAATTCTCCACAGTCAGGAGAAAGCCCCATGAGAAAATCGGGTATGAAACCAATGGAAAATGTTGGGGATGGAGCGTAGCCGTGGAGCCAGATTATATTCCAACTTGCAAGGGTCCCGGTACCCACCTCCCATGGCGCAGGGACGTTCCCCGGCTGCTCTCTTTCAACTGGGCTCTGCTTCCAGCAGTGAGAACAAATAACCATTTCAACAGAAGTGACACTGCACTGTACAACATCTCTCTGCAGCCCTCGCCAAAGCACCAGTCACACACTATTTACCGCAAGCTGGAGAATTCACTAAATCTGGCCTATTTTGAGTCAGACAGGGGCAGTTCCAGCCCTCACGAGGACAGCCCTGCCAGCTGCCCTCCCTCTTGCACAATAGGGAGAGGAAGGGGACATCCATCTCTGGTACCCAGGCTGAGAGCAGCCGCGGCAACGCACGTGCAAAGAGACAGGTGGCTGGTGGGGAGCCACAATGGAAAGGCAATTGCACGGCACCTCTCATGGAGTACAGGCGYGTGTAAAAGGCTGCGAGCAGCCTTAGCCAATTAATTTCCATATTCCCTTTCAGTCAGATCTGGAAACGAAGCGCATTGCATTCAGCGTGGGACACTCGGTCCAGGGGGAAGAAAAAAAAAAAGGGGGGGGGGGGGGGGAATGATTCAGCAATCGGCAAATTCAGAGGAGGGGCAGGAGGAATGGGTCTGAAGAGATGAATCAGCATTGGCTTCAGGTGATGGAGGGAAGGAGGCATTTCTGCTCCGCTGATTTGTGCAGCCTGATTGAAGTCAGCCCGGGGAACTGGCATTGCATCGGAACGGAAACTGCCTGATAGGCTGTGAACACTATGAGAGGAAAAATCCAGCAGTCATGCGGACAACGTCTTTATTAAGTACATTTTGTGACCTCCCAGCTGATTGGACATTTTTTTACTGACTTATAGTAGATGCTGGGGGGGAGGGGGGCTGTTGTGTGGGGTTTTTTATGCGTATGGTGACAGTGTATGGGGTAGTGAATTTTAAGCAAGGCTGCATGAAATTCAATCACTTAATCTTAAATTACAAGCCATTGGCTGCCGAAGCAATTTTTGAGATGGAAATTCTTCTGATTCACAGATTCCTTTGCCTCTTTTAAGGAACAAATGAGTAAACAAACTATGAAGATGTTATTTGCTTTTTTGGAATTTGCTAGCAGGGAAAGATTAAATTTTTTTCTGTGGCATTGGGCAGGGCCTCCTTTCCCCTCTGTAGCAGGTAGCTAGGAGAATATGATTCATGATGAACAGATATCGTTTCCAACATTTCTCTATTGTATAGCCAAGAGCTGAGCCTATTGTTTAAAATGTCACAGGGATGCTAATTAAGGTATACCAGAGATTACAAAACCTATTCCAGCCCCCTTGAAAATCCTAGAGGAAGCAATGGGCCAAAAATATTTTTAGAGGATATATCCAATGGTTTGGTGATATTCTGAGAGTCCTTAGTCAGCCAGGTAAAACCTCTCAGGATTACCCAAGGATTACTCACACAAGTAATTGTTGCAGAATTAAACTCTTCTGTGCCCACTCTCTGGCAATCAAGTTGTTGTAGGAAGAGCACTCTTCAAAGGAGATAAATAGCAAGGCATGAGTGCTGGAGCGGGTGCTAAGAGGAATTAGACCTTCTGAAAACCTGGCTCTGGGTCTCATGCCAGCACAAGGCACCCAAAATGTGTAGATGGGTTTGGAGATACTGTCTTTCTCTCTCCTTCTGGCTCTGGTCTCACTCCAGTACAAATTGGGAGCCTATGGATCTAGTTTCATACATGTGCAAATGACAGGTAGTTCAGACCTGAATCCTGCCTGCAACCCTCCCTCCCGCCACACGCAGCAGCCCTTTGAGGGAACAGCAGGGCTCATCATCGTACAGAGCAAGAGGATTGTGTTGAGAAGTATTGTCTTGCAGTGCCGCCTCTTTTATGGTGTTCCCCATTCCTCGCTCTGACGGGATGAGTTGGGGAGAGGAAGGACGAGCCTGGAGTGATGGTGCTGACCACAGATGGGGCTTCAGATCTCAGACCCTGGGGGCCTGGGCTCAACCCCAGCCTCACAGCACCCAGGGTCAGGGCCATGCAGGGCCAGGTGCTGGACTATGACCAAGATTACAAGGATATGGGCACAGAAGTAGGGAAGAGGCACCTGCTTCTCTCTGGGATTTATGCCTCTGGGAGCAGCACACTTTCCTGCTTCACTTCATGGGGTTGCGATGAGGCCAACCAACGCACCAAAGACTGTGGGGCACTCAGGTGCCCTGCTAATGGGGCTGCATAAGTGCCACTGGACCAGGTGATCTTTCACATCAGCACATGCAGAGGAGAAAAGAGAAGGTGCTAACCATCAGCGCACTCATTCCCTCACATTAAGTCCCCGCAGCTACCCAGTTTCTGACTTTCTCCATTGAAAGAAAAAAAAAACAGTGTTCTGAGGAATAAACATCACGAACTGAGTCATTACAGGAGATTTTTGTTCGTTTGTTTATTTTCTAGATACATCAGACCTGCCTGAGACAGTCATACATGGTCATTGTAGTGTAAAATTATTCTCCGAAAGAAGTAATTACCAAGCAGGTAATCTTCTCTTAATAAATGGTATGTACGTGATCACACACATCCCTAAATTTTATTCAACCCAGAAAAAAGGCTGTAAAACAAATGTGGCTTTCCTATTTCCGCCTCCCCTTTATTTTGTGAATCAGGACATCTATGCATTATTGAGGCCTGCTCAAAATGGAGCCGCCTTTAAAGCAGAATCTCTGCATTGAGGATTATGTGTGGATTATTGCTGAGAGATCATTCAGAATCAGAGCTAAGCATTTACCCAGAAATCATTTATAATTCCAGTTGCCCCTTATTTTGGCTAATAAGGGCTGTAAGGACAATTGGATCAGYGCTGTGTACCTGTCAGCCACGCTGAAATTCCCCGTACAGTCCCGAATTGTGTGCTGCACGATTATCAAGGGAAGCTCAGCGCTGCACCTTATCTCTTTTATAAATCCTCTTAATGCAGTTGCTGCCGGATCTCCCGCACACCACTGAATCAGCACCTCCTGTCAATCACCCAGAGGGGAGCTCTGTCTTTGGATGAACTGATTCAGCAGGCCTGGGGACCACCGCGCTGGCAGCACCGGCAGCCTCCTTGGGAAGGAGGATCCACACATGGGTGAATGGGGATGTGGATGCTGGAAAAACAATGTGGAGGAGAGAGGAAGGAGGGAAAGAGCTGGAGGGCAAAGGAAAGGCTGCCTGGCGTCGGTCAGTCCCTACCCACGCTGCTCCAGAGAGGGGCTGGCTGTGCCACAGGCAGCAGAAGCGCATCCCACCACCATCACTCCCTCCCCCGTCCTCTCCTCGCTCAGGGCGAAGGGAACAGGCTTCCCAAACGGGGCAGGGGGCCCAGCTCGCCCACCCACACCGGGGATCCCCTCACCGCAAGCAGGCCACACGCCGAGCCCGCTCTTTGAAAAAAACCAACCTTTTCCAAGCCACAAAAGAAGGATCACTAAAAACCTCGAGCCACTGCATCTCCCCACCGCAGCAGTGGGTTTTTTTAAACAAATCCCCGCCTGACCAAGAGAAGGGAGGGGRAAAAAAAAGTTCCTTGGGTTTTATCCATTTTACATGCACATAAAAGATTAACTTCCCTTTGGAAACAAAACGCACAGAGTTACGGTTTGAAAGGGGCCTCAATTTGGCTTCGACTGGGTGCAACTAATTGCAGTTGCAAGCGCCGGCAGGTGCGAGCAGGCAGCTGAGGAGCCCTCCCCCCCGGCCCTGCCTGCCCTGCCTGCTCCCAGCAGAGGGCATGTCCAGGCCTCGCTAGAGACACAGCCAAGAGACATGGGGGACGGGACCGCGGGGCGAAYGGGGTGTTTGCAGCGTTCGCTTGGCTACTTCGTTTCTGAGAGGGCTATATTCAGAGGGCTGAAGAAGGTCCTGGAAGGCCCTGGAAGGTTCTAGAAGGCCCTGGAAGGCTCCAGAAGGCTGGTGGGGCCACCCTGGGCCAGGGCAACACTGCGCCTTGCCTGGGAGAGCCCCCCTGCTGCAGTTGCACCCTGCCAGGGCCTGGGTCCTGCCATGGGGCCAACACCACCACCATGTCGGGGGAAGAATTGCTGCTACAGCAAAACCGCAAATGCCTCTGGTCTTTCCTTGATTTCACCCATTTCATGACTGGGGAGTGGCTGTCTGTACCCTGTCTCACATGCTGGCCTCCCCTCCATCTGCCCTGAGCTCAGCTGAGGGGCCGATGTGGCCCGGCGGCCAGAGCCTCCCAGCAGCAGGCAGGTCGGAGCTGGGGCGGCAGCAGGGGTTTCACCAGGGACTGTGCAAGTCACCCTGGTCAGGGTTCCATCCATCACAGGCCCCCAAGCCAGCCAGTATGCCTCCTTCTTGGCCACTGCACCCAAAACTTCACTGATGCTGGGCTGTTTGTTTTCTTAGATCGAATGCCCACGTGGACCTGACCGCGGATGATGGCAGTTCTGCTGTCTGTAACTGGTGGGCCAGGAGCCATGCGTTGGTTCACTGCTGCTCCCCAGGACAACTTCACTCCAGATGGGGGCTGCTTCTTCCTCTGCTGATTTTTAGGATGCTCCTTGCCCTGGCCAAATTCAGCACGGCCACAGCAAGAGGAACGCAAAGCGCACTTTATCAGTATCTTTCCTGAAAGCTCATTTTGTCTGCAATGCTTTTAGCAGGGCAGACAATTGCATTTGCCATCCTAATTCTTTCATTCTTTTTATGTCTTTTAAGAAGTAACTGAATCACCGAGATAATGCACAGACTTTCACAAAGGGGATCTATGATCCCATCGCCCACACCCTTCTCTTCCCACTCTCACCCATTTGTCCCCTTACTTAACAGCCCAGGGTATGAAATGAAGACCATAAGCCAGTTTGGGCAGGCGCTGCGGGTTTTCTGCGCGGTGTCTAGGTACTCCGAGGGCCAGTGAATCGCAGGGGTGCGGACTGCAAAGGTAGAGCAAGGTGGCTTGATTACCTCGCCCGAGCTCCTGAATAACACATGCAATGAAGGACATCTCTGAATTCATTCCTGAATGAACTAGAGCACATCTTTGGTGGGGGCTGGGGGGAGGAAATCTAATCCTGATTTAAAGTTGTTGGTGATAGTCCCCACAGTCCTTGGTAATTAGTTCCACTGGTTAATTATCCTCACTGTTAAACATCTGCACCTTATTTGTAGTCAAAATTTGTCTGGCTTCCAACTTCCAGTTGGATCATATTATAGTTGTGTCAGCTAGATTGAAAAGCCTTCTATTATCACATTTCTGTTCCCCGTGTCAGTACTTAGAGACTGTGATCAAGTCATCCTCTCAACTTTGTCTTCGYTAAGCTAAACAGATGGAGTGTCTTCTCCAGTCTGTCACTTCAAGCTGCATTTTCCAGTACGTAGTAATTTTGTTCTGTGGCCTTTGTTGGATTCGTCCTCACCTCATCCACAACCTTCTTGAACTGTTAGACACACTCATCTTTTTCAGGGTCAATCCTCTCTAGATCTGGAGTTCCCTGCAGTCCTAGGACTGTGGTCTGTATTCTGTTTCTGGATGTAAGTCCTATTGTTTGACTACATAGAAAGACACATTTTGGGGTTTGTACCCACCTCATTAAGTGATCCAGACCATGCTGCCTTGGTGATCTATCTATTTCACTCTTCAGCTGGCGTTCCTGCTGTTAAGGAGTTTTCCTCATACGTGGTGGGGCTGGACATGCCGCTTTCCCTTCCCTCTGCTGAACCTTCTCGTTGCGGCACTTTGGAAGGACTGAGGCGGGGGATAGGAACTGGCGTAAGGATGGGACAGTCTAGCACTCAGCTTTTGCCTCTGCTGAAAACAGAGGCCTAATCTTTGCCGTTGCAGTCCATAATGCTGGCTGGTTTATTTTAATGATAAAAGAAGTTATCCTTAGGGGTGCACTAGGTTCTGACTTCACTTCACCACAGTGTATGGCAGAGACACCCTGCCTAGCTTTAAACAAACTGGGTATCAAAAGCACCACTGCATTGCAAAACCTAGGCAGAGCACATGATGCTGTTTCTCAGCGGATCAGCCCATACAGAGGTGGATGCTATTTCTTCTTAAACAGTGCTTGCTGAGGAGTCAACATCTCCTGTGGATTCCCAGAGAGCGATAAGCATGCTGCTTATGGCACACAAACTGCTTCCAGGAGGGCCACCAAAAAAAATCCAGACCATTGTTTTTTCCCTAAGGGCGACATGGAGCAGCTTTTCTTGTGCCCGCACACAGCACAGAGCTGGGACTGTGGCTCCACAGCACAGGCCACTTTTGTTTGTGTAACCACGCACAGGACACAGAGGCACGCACAGCTCCAAAGCATGGAAAAATGAGGCAGTGCAGGCAGTCCATGGGCATCTGTGCCCGTTTCCTGACTCGGGGAACGTGAGTGCAGTGTGATTTCCCCGTGATTCCCAGAGGCTGTGCACTGAATCCCAGGCCCGCATCACCAATGAAACCGCACACAGCGAGGTCAAGGTTTCCAGGTCTCCAGTCCCCAAGCATCTGGTAGGCAGCCAGCGGGAAGCTGAAAGTTAATGCACTACCAGCTCTTCTTCTTTCCCTTTCAATACTAAATTGCCTCAAAACTAGCTAAATCTTTGCTTGCCCACTCTGTAGGTGTCACGTGGAAGTTGCAGGATGGCAGGAGAGAAGTGGTGGGCAGAAGTGTTTCTGTGGCAATTGCCCCTACTGGATTTGTCCACCACGTGCAAATGCCTGAGGACGCCAGTTACAGGATGTCGTGGTTTGACCCTGGCCAGCACCTAAATACCACACAGCCGCTCGCTCACCCCGCAGCCTCCGGTAGGATGGGGGAGAGAATCAGGAGGGCACAAGCAGGAAAACTCATGGGCTGAGATAAAAACAGTTTAATAATTGAAATAAAACAAAGCAGAACAGTAATAACAACAACGATAACAACAACAACAATAGAATATACAAAGCAGGCGATGCACAATGCAACTGCTCACCACCCGCCGACCGACGCCCAGGCCGATACACGAGAGCCCATCCTGTGACGCCAGAGGGCCCCCCCCGATGTTTTATACTGAGCATGACGTTACATGGTATGGAATACCCCATTGGCCAGCTGGGTCAGCCATCCCAGCTATGCTCCCCCCCAGCTTCCCATGCACCTGGCAGGGCATGGGAGGCCGAAAAGTCCCCAGTGCAAGCACCACCCAGCAACACCCAAAACACCAATGGGCCATCAACGCTCCTATTATACCAAACCCAAAACACAGCACACCCTCCCCAGCTACTGGGAAGAAAGTTAACCCTGTCCCAGCCGGAACCAGGACACAGGAGCACATCCAGACGCTGTGCACACTGCTGCTTTCTGATCATCTTGTTCCTGGGTTGGGGAAACAGCCATGTTGTAACTGGGGGTGACCTGTGTTTTGGGTATTGCACATGGAGCCTAAATTGTGCTGAGCAAAGCCTTGGGACTATTTAAATGAATGGGAGTTTTGCCAGTGACTTCAATGGATCTATGATTTCACCACGACATCTGTCGCACATTAGCTACATCAGTATTGATGTAACAGGCTGAAAACCAAGACCTGGCCTATGCCAGTTTAGAGTCAGCGGAGGAGTGCTGATACCAGTATTTGGGGGACAGCCAGACCCAGATACAGTACTTTCATTTTTTGGTATAACTGCAACCAGGCTTGGGGGTTGGGGAGCTTTTATTATCCTGGTAAAAATGATCCCCCCTCATCAAAATACTTACACTGGTGCAAAACCATTTGGGAGGGAGACCTGGTTTTCATGTCACTGTGATTGGGATGTACTGCCTAATTCACAAGTGCACCCTAACATTCATTTCACTAACACTTACAAAGCACTCTGAACAAAATAAAAGCACTATATTGTTTCACTACCACATGGACTGAAACATCATTTTTATACCATGAAATATTATTTTCATACCATAAAATAATGTTTAAAAAAGCAATGTAAATAATTGGTCACAGAGATCTAAGTAAAATTAACCACACACAAAAATCTAGACTAGTCTCTGCACAACTCTAATAAATACCGCAAATATCTGGACTTAATGGCAGAAGCCTGGTAAACATTTCAGTTTTGAAATAGAAAAAAAAGTCCTGGCTTGAAAATAACTTCTCCTTTCTGCGATTTTTTTTCTCACAGTCCAAATAACAGAGTGAAAAAGAACCCAATCCAATTCCCATAGGTCTCATTAATGAACCTGCAAAGGGAATGTGTTGGAGTAGCTGAGGGCTCTCACTCCATTTAAAACGTGTAACAAACCCAAAAATTACTTATCTTCACTGTTTCGAGGATATAAAAAGTTTGTGTTCAAAACTGTGCAGCTGGAGATTTCTGGCACAGACAATATGCTAAATCTTCCGGGCTTCCCGCTGCACCCCTTGCCAAGCTCTTGATGCAAAGCCAGAGCCAGGTCCTGCCTGCCTGCAGAAGGTGGGGGGGCCCCTCCACAATTAGCCCCATTCTTTCCAGCGAGACCACTCATAGCCAGGCCGTGTTCGGAGGCTGCTGCCAGCTGCCCAAGGGGCTGAACTTCCCAGCTCTTCTGTGCTTCCTAATTGTGCATCTTCCACCCTGGACTTGCTTTTCTGAAGCATATTGACGAGGGTTTCCATATCCCTGCTTAGTTTAGACACGGAGCCAAGAATTGAGTGGTGTGATGCACTGGTTGCTCTGCCCCAGCGACTGGCAGGAGATGCTGGGCCTGAGGCGCACCTTGGTTTTCCCCTTGCTGTGGAGGGAGTGGGAAGCAGTTGCCGGACGCGGCAGTGCTCAGTGCTTTGGGAACTGCAGCCATTCATTCCTGGGTGGGTGAATTCAAGATCCAGTTGATCCACTGGCACATGAGCCTCACCTTTCCTTGCAGCCTAAGCTACAGCCTAGCTCTCCAAGCTATTCCATTCTTCTGTCTGTATCAATTTGTCTCTTATGTCCTATGCAACACCAACATGGCTGATCCAAAACGAGTTATCTGKGTTGGGGATCCTGGCTCAGCACAGCACAAACAGAGGACCAGATGCAAACCTTTACTTTGGGTTCCTGCCATCTCAAATATACATGAGTGGAGCTAATTTTGTTCCAAAGAAAATTAAAATTGTCTGGTTTTTTCCTCCCATGTCCTTCGCATAGTCTGTTTTTGTTTATTGAGACTGGGGTTACTCAGGCTTTTATCTAGGTCGTATTTAGGAAGACTGAGTTGCTAGGTCCCTCCTGCTTCATCAAATCCAGTCCCCTGCTCTTGTCGGCAATCACATCTTATAATGCCATTCATAAACTGATCAAGTGCTGTCTAAAAACTAGGTTGGTTTTTTTTTTTTTTTGTTCCCACTGCTCGTACTGAAAARGTGCTCCAGAACCTCCTATTTCAGTCATGCTTTTTTTCTCAGCACGATCGCAACTCCAAATAAGGGAAGGCAGTCCAAAAGGAATAAATAATATTGTGTGGGGAAGAAAAGCAACTAACCTACACATTATCATTAAACAACAGGACGTGACAGGCAGTGTAATGTTTCTGGTTTTGTTGTGAGTCAGGAAGATGAAGGTCATGTGATATCAGCTCTCTCTGCAGCACAATAAACCTTATTAACATTATAAGATAAAAATAAATATTCAACAATTAAGGGGAAAAAGGGCCACACGTTTGCATCTGCTGGGGATTATTGACAGCAATCTGACATTACCGTCAGCTAAACCCACTGCTCTATTTTGTCCAGAGTTTCTAAAGCCATTATATAATGATCAGTCTAATAAAGTCTAGATTAGAGGCATTTCTCTTGTGTACAAAGAGATTGGCTTTTGGGTTGCCTTGTGGAAAAGCAACATTATTCTTAGGGAGAGAAAGGGTTAGTTGTCTCTAACAGCGATCCTGATGAAAAATGTAAACTGTCTGAGGCCATTTCAGACCTCCGGCAATATTTTATGCTAACAGGTTTATGTCTGAATTAACAAAGTTCTCTAACCACTTAGTCTGTTAAAATGCAGTTATTTTTTCCCCCTTGCTAGGAAAGCATGTGCCAACCTAAATTTGGATTATATTTATTACCATTTGCAATCACCTGGTGTCAGAGGCCACGTGAATCCTGTGAGTTTATCTGATTTGAGTCTGGAGCATCCAAATGTACCTTTCAACCTGTTTCTTCATGCTGTGCATGTCTAGAGTGTTTTGCAGTAATACCATAAGCCCCTACAAGTGCACAGAGTGATAGGAAGGAGCAGAGTAAGATACTGTCCCTGGGGTACCACATAGCTTGGAGGAAGGTGCTGAATTTGAATTATCCCATATCCACTGACCCAGCATCAGAATGCAAGCTTCCTTTCTTTTCTTCCGTTTTCCCTTAAAAAGGATGGGGGGAGACTGCAGTGGGGGGAATGTCACTTAACTCAAAGATGCTATCAAGCCAGGTAGCACTGAGGTATGACTCCTCTCATACACCATTTTACAGCGCACGTGAAGATCAGCAAAACAGCATTGGCATCTACCAGCTACCGCCTGCCACAGACCTGCTGCTGCTCCAAGGCCTGGGACCACAGAGAGGGGTGAAGGACTTCGAGCCAGCTTCAGCCGTGCTGGCTCAGGACTGCAATGAGTGGGTGGCCCAGTACCTGGGCTGCAAGTGCTGTTGTGGTGTCCTCAAAGGCAGGAATCTCTAGCAGACACGGGGCACTGCACTGAGACAGCTGCATCGCTTCCTCAAACTGAGCAGTCCCAGCACGATGCTTTGCATTTCTCTATTGTTCATTCCCAGCTAATTAAAATCTTCTGAAAACTTTAGTCAGCTGGAACATCCATCCTACTTCTGCTATTTTTTTTAAAAACACGGGGCTGATTTCAACCCTGGGGGACTGTCTACATTGGCCTGAAAAATCCCGTTAATACTTTTCAAAAACTTTGCCTATAAACACTTTTCTTGCCTGAGAGGCAATAGTTTCGCTTGGCTACCGGAGGTAGGACTCAACTATTCTTTAAAACTGGTTTGCATAAGGCAGTTTTACAAACCACGTTAAAAAGAAGCTAAACCCCATTTGCGTTATCACCTTTGTCAAAGAGATTGTGTTTAGCTCCAGATCATTAGAGAGATGATAAGACATTTTCCCTCTTGCCAGCTCAAGCCAGGCCTGAGATTTGCACCATGGGTTTTGGGTGAAAAGCCAATACTAGAAAACTTCAGTCCTGAAAGCAGCTTGCTCAGCTGCACCAGGGGCCTGTCCGCAAGAAGAGGCTGGCCCTTGCAACGGGTGCGGAAATCCAGTTTGGCTGGCAAAGGCTTCCAGATAAAAACATATCCCGCTCCGTTCTGGGCAGCTGGTGAAACAGTCCCAGTCACATTTTCTCCAAAGGCTCTGTCTGCACTCGGGACATTTTGCAGATGATGTTCCTGACCATGGCTAGCACAGTCACAGCCCCAGGAATGCTGTGAGCCCTGCTGCAACACCCAAGATCCTCAGCCACTCTCTCGGTGGGAACTGGCTGCACCCAGGACCACTTATCATCCAAGGCCAGATGGGGTTGGATGACTTCAGTCAGCCATGGCTGTGAGTACCTGGCATTGTTTTAAGCTCCTTGCCAACCAGATGAGGACACAGGCAGGGCAGGGGGTCCCAGCATTTAGAACAGCCCCTGTACCTGCTGCTTCCCCACCTTAGGGTTCCTGCTTTTGCTAAGATGAATGCTACTTGGTAGGCAGGGAATAGAATAAAAGCAAATTTTGTAAAGTTCTGCAGAATAGCCATGGTCYAAATAAGCTTTGGCCTGCCTACATTAGCAATGAAGTGATTAACTGGCCACCCTTGTGTGAGCCATTTTTGCATATCTGCCCACAGATGCCTCACTATCACTGCTTTTAAGAGCTGTGGCACTGGTTTCCAGGAGTAAGTCTCCAGAACAGGGGCACAACAAGAAAGATGTCCAGGTAGGGGCACAAATCCTGCCCAACCTTAAATGCATAATGTATGTCTGTAGGCTTCTGTATCATATGGAAGTTGAGACAGACATGTGGAAGCATATGGACCTTAGTTTGGGTCATCAGCAAATGCTGGATATGTCTTTTAAACCCTAGTAAAATATGATGTGGCATGAAATACCTAATTACATTCTCTGTTTAATTTTACTTTCTGTCTCCTATACAAATGCACACATGTAGTGTAAGGTTCAGAGTTTTCCGCCGTGCAAAATTCATGAGGACTCTATGACAATAGTCTAACATACTGTGGATGAGGGCCTGGAGTCACCAGGCTGAGTGCTGCTCTCTCCACGTGGCAGCACGGAGAGCTAAAAGACTGAGCCAGGATCCAGCTGTGCTGCTGTCATGTGCTGCATGGGTGACTTTTTGATTGCTTTGGATTCCATCCCTTATGGAAGTAGATAAGATTTGTTTTATTTTCTTTGGAAGAAGGATACATATTCGCCTTGATATTACTAAAGAATTAACTCCTCCTTCATGTCCCAATTAGCTTTTAGTGCATTTAGACCGTGCCTGTGTAGCACTTTTCTATAAAGTGCTATTTTTTTAAATCCAGGAACAGATACAGGTTGAACTTGTGTCTAGAGACTGGACGTGCCCAGGGATTCTTCCACAGAACCCTGACAGGTTTCTCTCTCCTTTGCCTGATGCAGTGCAGCCCCTGTGCAAGGTACTAGCCAATTAGTACTGGAGTCCCAAGGGGCTTCAAAGTGGGGAGGGATGGGGTGTACTTACAGGGCAAAAGTTGGGGTTTTTTTTCTTTATGCAAAATTCATTCAGGACTTAAGCATTCAGGCATGCCTTTTCTTCCTTTGCTATATGCCGGAGAGGTCTCCTAGTCAGTGCTAGTCAGTGGAAAAGACATCTTCCTCTCCTACCCTTCTGACACTTGCCCTCAACCTGAGCTGCCCTGCTTTAGAAGGACACATTCTTTTAATTTTAGATCAGCAATGTTTTGCTGTTAGCCCATTACCTTGAAATCACTCTCATGTCACGTGAAAGTAAAATGCAAATCTAAGTATGTATTTACAACTCCCAAAACAGACCACACAGTATAAAAAGATGCATGCATAGAAATGCTGAAGTCTTTCTGTAGCCATTCTGGTAGGTCCAGAGAGATTCAAAGCTTCCCATCAAAATATATTCACTTCTTTTCCTCCAAAAGCTTAATTACCTTTACATGTTTCAAAAGGCAGTTTTGCTGCTCTTCCAGTGAAAACAAGCACTCTCACTCAGAGATGCAAATGTCAATGCACTAGACCAATGTGTCGCATCCTGTTCTCGACTTGACTAAATCAGCAACTCCTTCACTCAGTGAGGGTTAAATCCTCTCCCCCTACCAAAAATAAAAGTGATGCAGTGTGACTCATCTTCACTGCAAGTGTGTCAGTCCGTTAAATGGTGTATTTTATTTCACTCTGTCCTGCTTTCGGCTGGGATAGAGTTAATTTTCTTCCTAGTGCTGTGTTTTGGATTTAGTATGAAAAGAATGTTGATAACACACTGATGTTTTCAGTTGTTGCTAAGTAGTCTACTAGTCAAGGACTTTTCAGCTTCCCATGCTCTGCCAGGTGCACAAGAAGCTGGGAGGGAGCATAGCTGGGACAGCTAGCCCAACTGGCCAACAGGTTATTCCATACCATATGATGTCATGCTCAATATATAAATAGGAGGCGTGGTCCAGGAAGTAGCGATCGCTGCTTGGGTATCGCTCAGCGGGTGGTGAGCAATTGCATTGTGCATCACTCATTTTGTATGTTCTATCATCATTATTATTATTATTATCATTATTTTCCCTTCCTTTTCTGTTTTATTAAASTGTCTTTATCTCAATCCACRWATTTTACTTTTTTTTTCCGATTCTCTCCCCCATCCCACTGAGGGGAGGGGGGAGTGAGCGAGCGGCTGTGTGGTGTTTGGCTGCCTGCCGGGTTAAACCACAACACACTCCAAACCTTAGCCAACACACTTACTACAAGCATCTGCTAGGGACAAGCATGGGTAGTTCATTAATCATAGAATCATCAAATGGTTTGGGTTGGAAGGGACCTTAGAGATCATCTAGTTCCAACCCGCCTCCCATGGGCAGAGACACCTTCCACTAGACCAGGTTGCTCAAAGCCCCATCCAACCTGACCTTGAACACTTCCAGGGATGGGGCATCCACAACTTCTCTGGGCAACCTGTTCCAGTGCCTCACCACCCTCATAGTGAAGAATTTCTTCCTCATATCTAATTTAAATCTACCCTCTTTCAGTTTAAAGCCATTACCCCTTGTCCTATCTCTACATGCCCTTGTAAAAAGACCCTCTCCAGCTTTCTTGTAGGCCCCCTTCAGGTACTGGAAGGCTGCTATAAGGTCTCCTTGGAGTCTTCTCTTCTCCAGGCTGAACAACCTCAACTCTCTCAGCCTTTCTTCGTAGGAGAGGTGCTCCAGCCCTCTGATCATCTTCATGGCCCTCCTCTGGACTCCCTCCAACAGGTCCATGTCCTTCTTATGTTGGGGGCCCCAGAGCTGGACGCAGTACTTCAGGTGGGGTCTCACGGGAGCAGAGTAGAGGGGGAGAATCACCTCCCTCGACCTGCTGGCCACGCTTCTTTTGATGCAGCCCAGGATACGGTTGGCTTTCTGGGCTGCAAGCGCCCATTGCCAGGTCATGTTGACCTTCTCATCAACCAACACCCCCAAGTCCTTCTCCTCAGGACTGCTTTCAATCCATTCTCTGCCCAGCCTGTATTTGTGCTTGAGATTGCCCCGACCCATGTGCAGGACCTTGCACTTGGCCTTGTTGAACTTCATGAGGTTCACATGGGCCCACTTCTCGAGCCTGTCAAGGTCCCTCTGAATGGCATCCCATCCCTCCAGCATGTCGACTGCACCACACGGCTTGGTGTCGTCAGCAAACTTGCTGAGGGTGCACTCGATCCCATTGCCCATGTCGCTGACAAAGATGTTAAACAGCACCGGTCCCAATACCGACCCCTGAGGAATGCCACTCGTCACTGGTCTCCACTTGGACATCGAGCTGTTGACCGCAACTCTTTGAGTGCAACCATCCAGCCAATTCCTTATCCACCAAGTGGTCCATCCATCAAATCCATGTCTCTCCAATTTAGAGACAAGGATGTCATGCGGGACAGTGTCAAATGCTTTGCACAAATCCAGGTAGATGACGTCAGTTGCTCTTCCCTTATCCACCAACGCTGTAATCGCTCTTGATTGAGACCAGACACTGCAGTCATTGACTAGTGCATGGTGACAATGAGATGGAGGGGTTCCACCCTAACATCTTCTCTTTCCAGGACTACTGGAACAGTCTTATCTCCTACTTGCTCCAGGCTCACACCCCTGGGTTCCCGCCCTCTTCCCACTCCCTGCCAGCAAGAAAAGAGTGAGCAAGTGATTAGTGCATGGGAAAGCTGCACTGAGAGACTGTTGTCCATTTGCAGGGTAGGTGCTTGGCTACCAGGAAGGCATATAGGAAGGGAAAAAGAGGATAATAGTAAGTACTGAAGGGGATGGTGTTCATTCCTCAGGCTGCCTTCAAGCAGCCTCTTCTAGCTAAGACTGCGTCTCCTCGGTTCGTGGGGGATCTGTGAACTCTGAACACCATTGCAACCCAGCTTCTCCTCTGTTTTGGAAAGTTACTTGTTGGACTTCTTGTTCTTCTTGGGAGAAGCAGATACTCCCAAGCCCTCTCTTAGAGGGCTGATTAACTTACTTTCATGCAAAGAAAGGAAAACACCTGGTATTAAACAGAGTGCTCTCAAATGTGATGGTTAGGAGGGAGCCTGGCAGAAGAAGGCCTGGACCAAGTTACTTGGTCACCTTGACAAGGTAACTAAGTCAGCTTGTCTAATGTTTGTAACTGGCTGACCTTTGTCCTTTAGAGACACCACCCCCTTCTCTAGACCTGTGTTGGGCATGAAAGTACTCCAGCTGCTCCCCTCCCCAGCATGCTGAAGGCTTCTCCCCACATTTTCTTCCACTCATGACAAAATTCCTCCCAGTGAAGACACATATCCTAATCTGACCATCCACCAATCCTTCTCCATTCATTCCGCCTACAACTGCCAGATACAAGCATAATAGGTATGCCTTGCCAGATTCCCTCACAATTTATTCTGTCTTTCAAGAAGCACAGCCTTTTTTAAAAGCCCCTCTCAAGTCTGATGGAAGAGTCAGCAGCTATCTGCATCCCTGGCACAGGCTAGGGTACTTGCCAGGGCAAGGCTGTCTAGCCAACATGCATAAAATTGCAAGAGACTCTCCAAAACCTCTCATCAGAGACAAATTAATTTGCTATATTCTTCTCCAAGGTCATTTTTTAAATTGCCTGCTGGAGGGAGACCTTTTGAGCAAGTTACTCTCATCTCCTGCTGGAACCAAAGCTCCATGTTTTCCTTTAGCGGTCACCCACTGATTGCTCTCCCTGTAGAAATTACACCCCTTTATGTGAGGCTACCATGCTCAGCTTTCTCAAGCCCAAGTCAACCAAGCTTGTGGGGCCTGAGTGGATGGCCTTCCACAGTGGCCTCCCCTGTGTAATCAGGAGGGCTGCATGCAGATGCAGGAGTTCCTCTGTGTGCAACACAGCTCAGGCTCAGCACTCCCGTCTCTTCCCCAGTCGGATGGATGAAACAAGGACCATTTATGAGCAACCTGTTACAATTCTGCAATGAGGGGAAGGTCAAAGTTACTTTCTTGTCTTGGATGAAATTCACATCTCCTCTGGCCTTTGCCTACATAAAAGCTGTTTTGAAAGACAACTTCTTGATTTGGAATGATGAGGTGGCATCAAACAGCACATTCATATACTGCTGAATGATTTCTCAATGGAAGATACACCTTCATCAGGACCATCAGCCCCATGGCACAATGCGATTAACTCAGTCTGTTGTCCTGAATCTCTTCACTTAGGCTGGTTCTCCAACTGTGTTGCCTCAGTGACTGTAACAGTTCTCCCTAGTTTGTACCAGGGGGAGACAGACACACAGACTTACCATTTTCAAAAGGAAAGGAATAGCATTTCTAGCAAAATGTAGCACAACATGGTCTTGATCCCACAGGAACAACTGTAAGGGAGCCCTCCTTATGTGTTTGTGGTGCTCCTCACACCACAGCTTCCTTCTTCACCTAGGGCCACGAGGGAATGATGTTGTTAAAAGCTAAATACTACGTTTCCTGGTGCTACCTCTGGCTACCTGGCCTCTCTGGCCTCTCTGTGAAGGAAGGACAGTGAGTTGACCACTGAGTAAGAGAATAAGAGCTAGTTTAGCAAGCCATGGCAAATTTTTCCATCTCCTGTTGTAGTGCAGCGTGTTGGAGTTTGATCAAGTGTGTGCACTGAATTCCATGCCCATGACCTCTTTGCTTTTCCTTTATGCTTCTATCACAGTTAGCCAGATATCAACAGATAGGCCGGAAGTGAGCAATTCCCCTGTGCATGTACTTCAGGAAGAGCCTAATCCCTGCTCTAGCCAGGAAAAGCATTTAGGAAAAAACACCTGACAACAGAAAAAAAAAGCACCAAATCTTAGCATGAGAAGAAAGCTGAGATAAAATTCCCCATAACAGGCCATCTACTGCTCGCACCCACTGCTCCTTAGACAGGAAACCTCTTAAAAGACGTCCGCTGATTCTGGCTCTTTGAGGCTCCGTAGATGTACGTATATGCGTGTGAAGCAGAGAGAGAGGAGAGGCATGTCAGCGTTGCTTTCTCTCTACTAACGGTTGCAGACAGACCCGACACTTAGAGCATAAGATAGCATCGTGCCCGATTTACATCAAAGCTACTGCTACCTCTTCTTCGCAAAGAAAAAAAAAGCCAGAATCCATTTCAGTTACTTAATTCTTGGCTGTAAGTACAGCAGAAAGCAGCATTCAAACCAAGGGTAATCGTGTCCAGAGAACACCTATAGAGTGATCTGTAGCTACTTATTGTTCTAAATGACCCTCCATTTTATGATCTCCTGTTACCCACAAGGCGCTCTGTCCTATGGCTGGTAGCAGGTGTATTTACAGCCTTCCGCACCTTCCTTCTACATTTTGACCATGTTACTGCACAATTCCTAAACCTTCCTGAGATTCTTAAGCGCTAGCAAAGACAGTCCCATCCAGGGGGTAGAAGACAGTGGACATCCCACATCTGCTTATGTTACAGCAGTGATGCTACTTCACCAGTACTAAGCCTCCAGCAGAGGAAGGATGCAGGACCACTGCACTGTACATGCTTCCCGTCAAGTGTGACATCTTCTGAGCCCATACTAAGTTAACCTGTACATTCCTGTGCCTGCACTGTTGTTGTAACATTGGCACTAATTTTTCTAGGCCATAAAGGGAGAGTACAACTTTCTCCTTTTCAAAAAAAGTAGGTTTTCTTGGTTCATTTCCATAAAGCCCAATGCATTATGCATTATCTCATTCAAAGGTAAATAGTGGATACACACATGGATGAAAGATTAAATCCTGGAAATTCTAAACAATTGGCAGGAGGCATAACCATGGCAAATTGATTCTGTTCCCCCTCTGCAAAAAAGAAATGAAAGAATATTTGTGCATTTTTTAAATTACATGTAAGATTTAAAGACATTTGGGGGTTGGTTTCTTTGATTATTTTTTTTTTTAAATGAAAGTACATAGTGATTATTGGAAAGTTCCTTGAGTTCAAAAGATTATTTTAAAACAAAACGTCTGGCAACCTTGCTTATTGCTTGTCTACAGTATTACAGGCCTAAGTACCTGAATAACAATGCCTGTATCCATCACAGCAATGATGTGCAGAGGCAGAGACACACAGAGCTCCATGCAGAAAAGAAAAAAATCCTTAAAGAAAATTGTATTGCCCCAAAGAAAAAGGTTAATTTAAATATGTAGGTAGTCTTGCTTGATTGGTTGGTTTTATGTCAACCCTGACCCTACAGTAACCCCAGTCTTGCTGATCAAAGGGATTATGTTACAGGCTCCAGGCTGAGTTTGTAGTCTATAAGACTTCGCCGTATCTCTGTGTATTGCCTCTCATAGAGCTGTAGTTTGCTATCTGAGGGCATCAGCAAGCACTCTTGCTGTCCTTACTGACCTTCATTTGGACTCAAAGCGGTTTAAGGTGTTGATTACAGTCTGATCACAGAAGTCTTTGTTTTCTGTCCTGTGTCCCAGCCTGGCAACAGGAAAAGCAGTTAGTGACAGCACTGTCCACAGAGAAGGTAAGGGACTCTGAGCACACCAGGTATCATTACTGCTGTACCTGCACAGATTTGATGCCAGGTTGATCAAGCGGGCAATTTCAGCAAATCTCTGCTCCTTCTCTACCCGGAACATTTAGTGCACCCAGTGCACAGCACTAAGAGCAGGCATGATAAAGAAAGCCTAGCTGCTGCAGCCCGTGTTAGCCGGTATGGTAGCAATTCTCTTTTATGGCCACTGGGGCCAGACAAGCCTCTTTTTTCCATCCCTGTTCAGTCCTTATTACACCTGATTGTACATGAGCATGCATGTGCATACAGGTGTATATATGAGCTCATGTTGGCTGGAGGGGGGTGAGGAAGGTACCTGTCAGAACAAACATGCAACCTCCATGCTAGCCTTAAGATCCATTACCCTTTGCTAAGGACCACCTTGCTTTCCCACTAGTAGATATGTGCTCCTGCACCGTGGCCTGGTCATCTGCAGTCTAATTGTCTCTGCATCTCACCTAATGAAGTCCTTCCCTTCCCTAAAATAAAGGAGCTATGAAGCACTGTGGCATTTAGAACAAGTTCTAGGTAACAGATCAGAGGAGCTTATGTTCACATGGTCACACTAGCTGAGCTTGTTATGTAGGCTACAACCAATAGAAACTGTCCCATCCTCCCCTCCACTTCCAGCCACACATTTTCTTTGCTCCTTCATGCTGGTGGTAGCATCTGGGTGGCCTAGCAGGAAGCTAGAACAGGGAACTCACTGAAAACCAAACATTTTTTACTGAGACATAACCCATTTCCAGACAACCATCAATGCTTATTCTCCCCCGTGGTCTCCCATGCTGTCCCATCTCCACAGGCTGGCACCTGTGCCCTTCTCTTCTGTGTATCACACCTCAGTGACACTGCTGATGCATTCGACAACCAGCCATGGCTCTGTACGTTTCCAGACAGCCCATATACTGATTCAGTCATGTTACCCTGGAAGGAATACTCAGGCCCTGTCCAGACAGGGGGGCAATCAAACACACTCACATCACTATAAGGCCACTGCTAACAAAACATTACCTCTACTGAGGATGGATTCATGGTTTAGCTGTACCCCACAGCCTTTCGAAGTGCCTGAAGAGGACACACAGTTCCTCTATCCCCATCTAGCCCCACAGAAAACTGGCCAGTTGCATGACCTCATGCTGTAGGATTTGAGTAACATTACTGCTTCATCCCACCTCTGTAAAGCAGACAACGAACACAAACTCGCAACCTCAGTTTTCCCTCTTGCCAAGGTTACCAGTCTATCCTCCACAGCCCTGAGCTCCAAGCAGGAAGGAGGAGTGTGTCCACGATTGCATTTCTTCAGAACAAGAGGGGAAATGCAGGGTGGAGTAATAACCACCAGCTGACACTGCTTGCCATCACAGGCGTACTTGCTCACAACAAGGCTCAGGATGCTGTCTGCTGCTTGAAAGTTTCCTTGTTTACTTATTCCCAGGCCCATCCTCAGCCCTGTGTACATGCACGCACACGTTCACACACAAACACACACAGTGACCTTCTCTTCTCGAGAGAGAGAAGACTGGAAAGACAGGCTGCCAGGGAAACAATCCACAGTTGTTTGACATTTGGTTTTGTTTCTACAGGTGGGTTTTCTGTGGTAGCAGAGCATCTCACTATTTAGATTTTGACTTTGGTCAGTTCTTATTGTCTATGTTGGACGTGGCCACCAGTAGATGCAGTTCTGAGTTCAGTAAAGAAGGTCAGAGAAGTAAAGAACCCTTTTTCCTCTGCTTCCTTTTTCAATCTTGTTGCCAACAAGGCCTTATACAGCCCTCTCTTTGAACTCCTACAAACATGGAGTTTGAACCTTCTCAGACCTTTAATACCTAATTAGAACCAGGACATCGGTCACATCTCAGCAAATAGAGTGGGTCTGTTCCTCACAGGTTTTCCTGTACACCGCTGCAGTTGTGCCAGGACTCAAAGCAGTCCCACCAGTGTTTGGGTTTCATCTGCCATTCCCAGAGGATTTCATTACTCCCTCAAAACATCTTTTTCCTACCGAGATTTCACATTGCCAGATAAGTTCCTCCCTTGCCTGCGAGCATTAAAGCTCCCTGTCCCACAGCTATTGGATATAAAGTGGCAGAGCGGTGGGGTCTGTCTGGATTGTTTTATTGCTACTATGTTCAGGAGAATTTTTTTTTAGTCAGTATTCTTCTCATTGAAAAATGCTTTTTCCATTGTCCTGAAACGGTTGTCGAATTCAGTGTGGACTTACCAAATTGCTTTCCTGGAAAAAATGTCAGGATTATATTCACAAAGCTGAGAGGAAGACAGCCACTTTTTATTCACTCATAAAGGATGCGGGAGTCCTGGGTTTAATTTCCTCCTCTGCCTGGGGGAACTTGAACCAGCATCACTTATCTCTCAGGAGAATACCATAAGGTTGTGCTGTGCTGCATACTAAGGTGGGTTGTTCTTACCCCCGCCATTCATGTGTCCTGGTCTGCAGAGAAGGTCTTTCCAGACCCTCAGCTAAGACCTCACATGGAAATGGTTCACCTGGCTTCCCCAATCTGTGCTAATGAGTATTGAACTATTAAGAATCATGAAAGTGCTGTCGACAGAGTGCCTCCACCAGGATCCCCCTGCTCTCATGTCTATGGCACTTTCCTGGGTAGTCAGAAGGGCAGATATAGCAGCAGAAGAGGGCATTTCACGTCCTCCACAAGCACTACATCAGGCAGACCCATATACTAAAGCTTATAAGGTAAAAAAATACAGCTCAGCCTGCTAAAGAAAATTACTTGTACAGTCAGCACAAGTTAAAGATAGGAAGACCAAATTAGTTCAAATAGAAAGTCTTCCTGATATCACCCAAAGGCTGTGCTGAGGTCAGGGCTGATATACAAGATGAATGCCAAAATCAATGGACCAAAACTGGTGTGCCAGGAGCTAAACCTAACTGGTGGCTACTGGCGTGTTCATCACCCTCTGGGGACATCCATTTTGATACTGATGATAGGATAGGTGGACAGAAAGTAGAAACCCTGACAGCTGTCATTGCCAACTTCGAGACCTAAGTTAACACTGTGACACTGTTGGCACTTAGTTACCTGATCTGATCAGACCTTCTGGCCAGTTTCTGCCCAGGAGACACACAGATGTCATTGCTAGCTCCACCAACTTCAACTCAGTCCTGGAAACCCACTTGGAAGATGAGATTTGGCGTCCTGATGTCACCCCTTTCTTAGTTGCTTTGTCATTTCCTCACATGCTTCTCTCCTTGTTCTCTCTCCTTCACCTTCTGTTTAATCAAACTAGCCTAGATAGCAGGGGTACAGGTTGTGCAACACAGCTGTGAACTGCAGTCAGGGAGACACCTAAAAGCAATGTCTGAAAGAGGCAGACACTGGTACAAATTTCCTAGATCTCAGAGGGGTTAAGGCCATGTATTGTGCTTGTCTTTTTCTAGCAGTGAGGCTGCAAGTAAAAGTCAACACCAGAATAGGAAGTCATATTTTTTGTCTTTGCTGTCCTTTTCTCTCCCCTTGCGCATACGTGTGCCTTCAAGTGAGCAGAGCGGAGTCCAAAAATGAGTAGTAACAACAGATCCAGTCTATCTCGATGAGTGTCTCTCTTTCCCCAAGAACAGCTACTGCTGCTATGAACTTAAATAAAGGGAGGGAAGCATTGCTATAAAAACTGTCAACAGCTAAGGGAAGAGGAATAACAGACACTTTTAAAAAGGAAAGTCTTACTTAATACTTTATTTTTCAAGTGCTTAAACTGTTTTTCCTCCTTTTTGTGTGTCTTTAATTAAAGGTTAAAAGACTTCTACCGGTGATTGTTTGCCATGGTAAGCAAGTAGGGTGAGATGTCTGAATTCAAAACCCAAAACCTTTTTAAGTGTTTAATGTTGCACAGTGTCGGGGTCATGTTAGCATCTTCGATTTGCTGAGCCTACTTCTTCCCCTGAAATGAACATGGCTGTGCCCTAACGGCCAGGCCACTAGACTAGAGAGGGACAGCCCTCTCACCTCCACACTCCCCCTTTGAATCTAACCCCTTCTTCTCACTTCTTCTTTGTGTGCTTGAATGTTTCATTTTGAATTAAATGCAATTTTCATTATGAAACAAAGCTATTTCTTTGCAGTTTGTCAGCAAGAGAAACAAAACCTAACCAAACTCCTGTGTTCCTACTGAGGTGATGTTTTCTTCTTTCCTGCTGAACCAAACTGCACTTATTCATACCTTGCTGCTATTTTTAAGAGTGGGGCCCAGCTGTCTGCTATTCAGGGGCACCACTAAGACTTCAGCATCAGAATACACATCATAGTATTTTCTGGTTAGTTAAGAGAAATGACTGGCAAAGTCATTTTTGCAATGCGTGCTGTCTGTATCAATGCACGTGTCTGTCTTTATTACATTAGTCACCTCAGCTACTAGAATGACTTGCAATTAAGATTGCAGTAGTACCTGAAATGTCACATTGCTTGTCTCTGTTCTGAAAGGGGCACTGTCTAACCAGATAAGGCAAAGACAGACATATGAGGGCATGACCAGACTTATCCTTATAACCACGTTAGAATGGCTAAAAATGCTACCACACCTAGTAGAGAAATATCTTTCAGCTGAGGCAGAGTCACTGGCCATGTGCAAGCTCTCAGTCTGTTGTACTGCAAAGTAAGATGAGTTTCAGACATGGAAGAAACTAACTCATTTCACTTTGCATTTGAATAGACCAGGAGTACATGCCCATACAGTTCTTACATCTTTCCTGTGAGACAGCCATCTCCAGCCACAGTGGCACACATTTCTTAAGTTACTGTAGCATGACACACAGCATCATCTGAATGTAGGCTGAGCTTGAATGAGATGTAAGCAAGGCAATTAACATAGGAGTACCCACATGGCTGATGTGTTGCATCAGTTTTGCCTGTAGACAGAGGTTGGTGTGAGTTTACATTTATCTCACGTGAAACGCAGAGCTGGGACCTGTCCCTCCAGCAGGATGTGGGTGGGTGGCCCCTGCTTGTGTGCCCCAGGAATTCCACGCTGCCTTCAGAGCAGGTCTTTATGGATCACAGCCTAAGGCACCAATGCTCCCCCTCTCTTTGCCTCTCCTGTGCATCCTCCATTGCTTTCTCACCAGTAGAACAGTCCTGGTCTTTGTTTCCAGGGCCCTTTCCTTCACACTACATAGATGAACAATTGAATTTGTTACTATAAGCGGATAAATAAATGAAATTAGGAAAGAACAACAGCACCAATAACTGAATGTTGGGATGGATATACAGTACAGGCAAGCCATCCAACTTTCCCCTCGTGCTCTTCTAAACTAACTTAACATAGGTAGTCAAACTGTGGCACAAAAACCCAACCGCATGTGTTTTTTCATAAGACTCGCTCACTTAAATCAGCAGCTTAAAACAAAATTAAAAACAAGTTTCTCCAGGAGAAGAAAAGGCAGTGAGCTTATGTTTGCTTCTATCCTTTCTTCTTCAAAGTTTGTCTATTATTTCATAAATTACTCTCACCACAAATGTTTTCATATTAAATGTAGAGAAAAGAACAAGATTATCTGCTTTGAATATCAGCGGACATACTAATTTGGACAGATTCTCATCTGCCAGATGCTGGAAGAGCTTCTTTCTGTGGAGCTATGTCGAAGTACCCAAGCCAAAGGTTTGAACATTTTTTTTGAAAGAAGTACTTGCAGTGACTTATATGCTAGTTCAGGCTGTTTTGTTGATTTTGGATGAGACATAAACCTTTTTTAAGTGTTTTTTCCAAAAAATAAAAATTGTCTTGTCAGTTCCCTGAAAGCCTGCTCTGCAGGTCTCTATGGCCAGCTTCTTTTTTTTTTTTTAAACAATTCTCTAATTGCTATCTTTCCTAAGCCTTTTAATTTGTATATCATAGTATAAAGTTTTCTGTGGTTGCAGAAGTCCTTATTGAATGTCAGCGGTACCCCATGAAAACACCTGACTAAGTAGGAACCACCTGACCCTTGGGAGTTATTGACTGCTGCCTCCAAGGGCGTAATTAACAAGTGGCAGAACTTGCCATGTGGGTCATGTTTTACAAGATCCCACAGTATCGGTATTGATTATGATTAGATTAGATTAGGTTGATGGTAAATGCTTATTTAAGTTATGAGATTTTCAGGCAAATAGTGAATATCCTGTCATGAGCACCACCAAGCACATTTTGAACACAAAAACACTTTAAAATGATAGTTATAATCATCATATGTGTAATACCTTGAGGCACATATATATGCAAGAGAGACTGAGCATGCCAGAGAAAAGCCAGATTCCTGTATTTAACACCTTACAAGCTAAAGGCACAAATGAGTTCAACACACTAAGAGGTAATTTTACATTAAAAAGAACAGCTTATGGAAACCTCTGTTCTGTGCATGCCTGCCAGCTAATGGCACATATATAGAAGACGGCAGCAAATACAGTTGGGCTGGCACACCATGCATTATTGCCTTGACACTGATTCTAAGGAGACTTTCATAAACTTTTACAAGGGAGAATGTTATTTTTCAGTCCCTCAAAATATGTAGGTGTTTTTTTGAATCCTGAAAATTCCATGCATCTGTCAGAAAACTTCTGTTTTATTCAACAAAGATAGAAGAAGCCAAGATGATTTTGTTGACCAAGCCAGGGTGTCTGTTGACCTTTAGATGTGCTAGAGCATCCAAGACATCTGCACACAGCTGCAGACATGACAGAGGACCTAATAGAGACCATGCCTTTGCAAAGCTGCGGCTGAAGGGAATCCTGAAGTATCTCATATATCTCTTGTTGCCTAAGGTTAGGCAGCTGAATCTCACCCGTTTTTTATTTTCATGTGCCACTTGAATTTTCTAATGTCTTCTGACGCTTTTTTCTCCTCCCCTGTCTTACTCTTACTCCCTCAGTAACAAAGTGGGAAAAGTCTAACAGGAGGAGAGATAAAGAAAAAGAAAAGAAAGAAAAAAAACCAAAAAATCTAACATTTCTTAATTTTAAAAAGTCCAAACAAAAGGAATCAGAACTGTAAAAAGCTTTACAACAAAACATTTTCCTTGGTTTAAAGTGACTTGCAGTTTTGTCTGATCCATTCTACCTACTAATGCCTGGAAAACCATCCACCTCATCTGTGAATGCTCTTTTCCCAAGTATAAATAACTGGCAGGTTGATTCAAAAGCCTTGTTGTGACACAAGCGATCAGATGATAGAAACAGTGCAGTGAAGCTTCTCACAGCGTCAACCCAGGTTAGAGCCTCCTGCGTGGTCTGGGAGACAAGTTAGAGGGCCATGAATGGTGATCCTGTTGCTGACCTCCTGAGTGGCCTCGGTTGCCCCACTTCATCTTCACTGGGATAGCAGGAAAGAGTAATGAACCCCAGTGCAGTGTCATGAAGATTGATGTCAAGTGTTATAACTGCAAGTCCTCTTAGCTGCCTGCAAGAATTATTTCAAAACCTCATCTGAGAGAAGAGCTGGTTTTACTGGCAAATGAGCATAGAAAATGCTCATGAGTAGAAATTGCCCTTCTAGCAGGAAGGACAGCAGATCTTCAGACTGTGAAGTCTGTGGGTGTTTGTGTGTGTATGTGTGCAGCAGGGGAAGAAGCAATAATTTACTACTTTCCAAAAAGCAGCAGATGGATCTAACTCCCTTGATATTGGAAGTGCTTGGTCCTAGAGTTGTTGATTTTACTCAGCTCTCTTTTCAGCCAAGGCTCAATGAGATGCTATGGCCACAGCCAGAACTACCCCTGGATATAGCTCTGGAGAAGCAGTGGGGCTCTGTGGCAGAGGATCTGGGGCTCGCCGCTGGCCAAGGCCTGGGTGCCTCTTCCTAGGAAGGCTCCAAGAGAAGTTACCACACTGCCTTGAGAAGTCAGACCACGAAAAAAGAAAGAAGCTGGGATCCCACCAGCCTTTCAAACCCCAGCACATCCTGAAACATGACAGGCTCCAGAAAGCAGATATATGCAGTTCGCTCAGGTACGGGAAACTGCATTGTGAAATTTCTGTTGCTGTTTCCATATTACAACACCTTTAATTTTTTTTTCCTCTGAGGTTTTATCTTCTCCTGGGCACAAGGTACTGCCAAGTCTCAGGTGCTCTGCCACTAGGGTTGCCTCGCTTTGATGGCAACACCATCGCCCTGATAAACCCGACGCTGAGGGCCCTCCTCTGCCCTTCAGGCAAACATGTAATAGCCCTCTGTTTGCTGCATAGTTGGCAACTGAAATGTGATGGGAGAGACTGACAAAGAAAGGCCCTGTGGCCTGATGCGGATGACAGGCCAACTGTCAAGGGCAACATGGTGACCTCACCAGCTTTGAAGATCTTGGCAGGTGGGAAATAGCAGGGAGTTTTGCACTCATCTCTGTGATCATCACCTTCCTCACTCAACCTTCCTGTTTTCTTGCCCAGCTCTCACAGACACATGGATCCAGGCAGAGCAGAGCAGGCAGCTATATTTCTTCCGCAGCACTGAAATTTTCAGCCAGTGTGGCCTGTTGGGTCGGCAGTAATTCCACCTCTGCCAGTGCCCTCTCATGCTGTGTGCAGCCTGGGATGAAGCAGGGGAAACCCAGACCCAGCTGTGCCGTGATCTGTACAGCTGCAGCCAGCCACGGACTGCTGCTACTGCTCAGGAGCAAGGAAAAATGGCACAGCCACTCTTCATCAGCATCTTTGTGGTGTAGCCCGTAATTCTCCACACATGTTCTACCAGGCAAATTATCAAAGCAGAGCTGTGAGTGTCAGCAAAGACTCTGCAGTATCCTTGGGTGATAATGTTCAGTTGTTTTCACAGACTTCAGTCAAGCCAAGTTTACAAAAGCAGGCAGAGAGCAGTCCAAAAGTGAGCACAAGAGAAACACATAAATCAGAGGGTACAGAAGGATTCTCTCTCACCCAACTCTGCTGCAACCAGCAGACTACAGTGAAGGCAGTGTACCTTCACTCCTGCCGTTTCCCGAGAAGTCTCTCCACTTCCAATCCCCCCAACATCACTTTTTGTCCCTGGCAGCAAGCAGGATCCTCTTTCTCTTCCATCGCAATCTCATGATGCCAACTATGTCCTGCCACCAAAAGGCTGGGACCTAGCCCCACTACTGAGACCTGCTCAGGCCAGGGTGTGGCATCCAAGTACCAACCCTGCAAGTTCATGCTGGGGCAATTCAAGAGGTTATATTAAAGCAGGTAGCTGCGCACTGTCCACGGGACCTCTTCTCTGACGGTCACTGACTCTGTCGTGCCGATGGAAGAAAAGGAGGATGTGCCTTGTCTTTGCTGCAGAGCTCATGGCCAAGGTGCTAATCTGCGCCGGAGAGAAAGCACCAGCCACATCGCCCTTGCGGCTGCTCACCTGCAGAGGCAATACCCTCCAGCAATGTGTCGAGGTGTGTACTCTTAGAAATCATCCCAGTGTGACTTGGCAGGGCTTTATGAGCTAGGGCCCTTGGAGCAAGCCTGAACAGCCCCACCATGGGCTAGCTGGTCATGAGATGGCCACCAGCAGAGCTGCTGCAGCTTTCCTGCCATGGAGGTGATCTGGAAAGAGGGGTTGTCACCATGCGTTTATAAACTCCTCATGGCAGGGCACATCTTTCATCCCTCTGACAGCACTAATCATGACAGGGGGAAGCAGGGGGACAGTGCCTAGTTGACCCCTTTTGGCACTCCCCAAACATAAATGTTTATTAATAATAATAACACAATAAAGAGAGCCAAAAAAGAGCAGACCCTGCGAAACAGTGCAACAGTTACCTGCCAACTGAACCCTAGCAGCAGCAACAATAAACACAGTACAAGTAGAAATTATCAAAGACAACTTGGGAGGAAACCACAAGAAATGGCAGTTGAGCCTTATTAGTGCTATAAATCATAGAACTGGTTTCAGTTCCTGCAGCTCCTCACAAGCCGTATGACACTGTCTCTCGCACAGCAAGCAATAGGGGTCTGCACAGCCTGGAGGCACAAAACAAAGCAGGCGGGGAAAAGCGCCGCTTTTTACCAAAGTAATTCTTAATTTAATTGTAAATCAAAGGTGGGGGGGTTCTGTTGCTGTCTGTGAGCAATGAAGAACAGAGTGAGACATGCATGAGGTGGGAGAAATGTGGACTTTCTAGGATTTGGAAACTTTYTGAAGTGTGTGTTCCAGGCAGACAGTCTCACAAGGCTATCTGCTTGTTTATTTATTTATTTATTTATTTGAAGATTTACTGCCTCTGTGCTCTGCATTTGCCTGGTTGTTCGTAAGCCCATCGTACATCTTGAGTTTTTTTCCTCCAGGAGTGATTTTGACAAAGGGAGCTACAATGTTTCATTCCTCCTCTGACTCGCCTCTGAAGTGGAGGGGGCAGAGGGAAGGGTTAGTCCACCTCACCTCTAATTTTAACAGTGTTTGAAGCTTCTTGAAACACATGATCATTTTTTACCTGGGACCCTCCCATCCCCAGCCACTGATGCGCGTCATTGATTATCCTTCTTTTCCTGCATAGAAAATTCATTCTCTCAGCAGGACTTTGGACTCACCAATAACCACTGTTATCTACCTTGTTCAGGGAAGCAATGAACCTAGGAATTAATAATAATCATTACTTATTTTTAGTATTATTTAAGAGCCAGCAATGTGCTCAGCATGGTAAGAGCCCAAAGATGGAGACAGCCATGGCCTCAAAACAAATGCTTTCACCCTAGAAATACCTGCCAGTAGGGAAAATTCTGGCTCCCAGAAGTAGCTCCAGAGACTTTAAAGGGAGTCCCCAACCCAGAGAGAAATCCCAAGCATTAAATTGTGTTTTTAAAGCACGCATAAACAGCAGCACCCTGATCATTATGAGATGCCCCATGCACTCCTGCATCGCAAGGAATACCTAGTAAAGACATAACCCAGGCAGGTAGCACAGTGTGGAGCAGCAAAGCAAATGACAAAGACTCAGACCAGAGTGCTGTAAGAAGTTCAAAGGAGGAACAAGTGAAGTTCTGTGTCTTACTGGGTTTGCTTTAAGTTTGAATTATTGATTATCTTCTCCTGGCCAGTAAGAAGACAAGAGTCACACAAGCCCGATTGCTTTTGTTCTCAGAAACCATTCCTTAACCATCTCACATGAAATACAGTAAAAGCTTTCACATCCTCAGGCTAGATGAATGGAGTGTGTCTAGGACTGCACATTAGGAGAGGAAGCACCACCAGGATGGTGAAGTCTGATTACAAGGCACCCATGCAGGCATTGCAATACCTCTAGCTTGCTTGTGTCCTCTGCATGTCTGAAATGCCTAATAAATGAGGGATCGTTGGTGGAAAAATGATAAATACAAGGCAGTATTTTTGTCCTGTCTTGTATTATTTCCCTGCAGCAGCACTGAGCATTTGGGGCAGATTCTCTCAACCAACTGAGCTGTGCTTTGCAGTAGCACAACCTCAGAGGAGAATGCCATGGTGGCTCCAACCTGCCACGCAACCCCCATTTGGTCCTTGATGCAACCACTTCAGCTAGAGACATCTTAAAAAGGCTAAAGTAACCCACTCTTCCAGTCAGACAGGGAAACCGTAGGTTCTGCATTGCCAGCAGCTACCCAGAGGGAAAGGCATGGCCCAGATGGACCATTTCCAGACCACAGGTACCGCGTGCGGCTGGGGCAGAAGCAGAAGGCTTCTGAGTGTTAAGCGACCAGCAGCAAATGGTTCATGTAGAGACACTTCTCTGCATTCATTGAGCTGCAGGAGCCGGTTCGGTCTGTAGGCTTGTGTGAGGCTAGGGAGAGAAAGATTTGCAGCCTGACCCTGGCAGGGGACAGCAGCTGACACTACAGTTTGGTGATCACAGACTAAGCCACCCCCTGCCATACGAAGCTGTCCTAGCCTCCCCTGCCTCCTGCCACTAGTTCTCACCCTGAGGTCATCTTTGTCTTTGGCTTCACAAGAACTGATCCCTCACACACACTTTTTTTCCTTGGTTAATTTTAATCCAGACTAATTCCTTCATTCAGGTCACTGTGTGGCCTCACATGCTCTTGCATCCAGCAAGGGAGTGAGTGCTGGGAAGCAGGACCAGGCGGCCAGCAGGAGAGATTTCTTCTGCTTACTACAGCAACTGCTTATTGCCACTGTGGCTTTTGGGTTTTGTTTGGGTTTTTCAAAAGGGAACTCTCAATTATGGGGCAGAACATTCAAGCTCTGGCTCTCTGCTTATGGCTCCAACACGTTCACACTGATCTTGTGCTCCTGAGTAAGAAAAACTCATGTGAACTTTTGTCAGACATGGACCAATGGCAGGCTCTGCTAACACACTTCTGTGTTACAGGCAACCTCGTAAAACTTTTAGGGCATATGGTATGAACTCCACCGTCTTGCTGGGCACACACCTTATGCTGACTCTAGTGCCTTGCCAAATTTCTGGGTGTAAAGATAATCTATCCCATTGTCTGAAGTCCAAGATAGTCTGGACTTCTTGCAGTCATGCTGTAGGACAGCCTACAGCAGTACATCAGGTACTGAAACATTTTGTGTGCAGCTGCTGTTGCTGGTGACTGGCAAAGCAAAGAGTAATAGGATACTTGGCTTTGTTCTGACTCAGTCTGGTTGATCGTTTGTGTGTGCGACCACTGCTTTCAGTAGCAGTACCTATATATGCCTGCTTGAAATGACTGTGAAGCTCGGGCTTGATCAATCACTATCTTGCTCAGAGAACAGGGCTTTGTGCAGTTTCTGAAAATAACATCACACCAAGAGTTACCCAAAAGCACATCACTTCCTCCTCATCCACAAGATCATGAAGCCCCAAAGTTCATCTGCTTCTTCCAACACCATCTTCTGATCCCTCCAGTACTGAGCCAGGAGCCTGGAGGCAGTGCTGTGCCAGGCCAGCTGCCAGCCTGCAAGGACATTCCAGCAGAGTGAGCATCCAGGAGTCATACCCGGTTTTGCAGGGGCCAGGGAACGGGTGATGCAGGGAGCCATCACGAGAAGCTGCTGCTCCTGACCTGTTCTGCTGAACAACATGGGAAGTCTCCCTTCAGGATGGAGGAAGCTGCCCCTTTCCCTCCCACACATGACTGCCACTTGCCATGTTTCTGACGGCAGGGGGGTGGTATATCACCTCATCACACAACTATTTTAATCTGCCAACACTTGCATTGCTTGTCTGAGGATGAGTCAGACCACAGGAAGTGAGGAGACGCATATGCAGGTGAAAGAGGAGGGGTTTGACCCTCTCAGATAGGATGGTTGTTGCTGGAAAGGAAGGATTGAGATGTAATATCCAGTAGCTCTGGACCAAGCAGACATTTGATCCATAATCCCAGCATCCCTTCCATTCTCCAGGCAGTACAATGAAAATATCCACTGCACTAAGGATTTTTTAAACAATTAATCTGTAGAAGTCTTCAGGAACTTACTTCGAAATTTCAGGCCTTTCTCCTCAATCTCATCAGCACTGAAAAATATAAAAGAGAGAAGAACAGGATGTTTTATTTAACAGAGCACAAAGACACAAACTAAGCTAAGGGTCTGGGGTAATGGGTTTGTAGCAGTGATGCTGGCTAGGGCTTTGGCGTATCACTGGTGACACATCCAGGACTCCATTCCCAACTCATAATGTACAGTGTTTGTCTAAGGATGTGAAATGCCTGAGACAGAGACAATTTGTGTATGACACCAGTCATCTTGCCAGCTCCGAACAAAACTGATTCCAACATCAGGGTGAGATACTGGAAATGGAAATGACCTTGACACATGATGGTGAGCATGGTCTGTTGTGTCTTGATAATGCTTCTGTCTCTGCTAGCTGCCTTCACTGTCCATAGCCTTTGCCTTCTGCTGGAAGTTTCCTCCACCCAGGCTGTCCCCTGCTCCCCTCAGTGCCATACTGACCCAGCTTCCTACTTAAAATCAACTCCCAAGTCCCATTTCTGCTGTCCTGGCTCCCTCCAGGAGCATCACTGCATTCCGTTCTAAAGCGTAACCAGGCTCCAGACTTTGATACAGCTCTGTTACGGGGAACCAGCATCTGATTAGACCCTCCAAATAGCATTATCTTTCCACCCCTCTCATTACTTAGAGCTATTCTGAAGACAATAGATGATCAGATGTGCCCAGGGAAACAGCTGGGGTAAGCACAGGGATAGAAAAGCTAACTTAGGAGAAAAGGCAATGAGAGAAAAACAGTGAACCACACTTTCAAGTTTTGCCAGCATAGCAAAGAGTGTGGGAACAAATTACAACCGTCAGTGAGATACCTCTGGCAATGAAAGCCCCAGTTTCTTCAGGAAACTGGTGTAAGTTATACTGGCAAAAGCTGTATCTCCAGTAGGAGTTTGTCAGAAAACCCTTCCCAGGGTAGGCAGAGCCAGCAATATTAAAAGGCAATAATATAGCCCAGCTGTAGGAAGCCTCTTTTCATGGGGAGAAATATTTTCCTGTGACAAGTCTCAAGCAGTTAAGCTCCAGAGAGCTTCACAGTACAGGCAGAAGCTTTATACAGTTTCTGTATGAATATGTATTTAATTATGGCTCCAATGCAGAACACATTAACATAAATAAAAAGGAGAAACAGAAAGCAGGAAAGGAGGGAGGGGAAAGGTCTGGTTTTCACCTGTGTCCGTTAGCAGCAGCCCTGACTCCTCATCATTCTAGGGAGAACACGGAGCTGTGCTTGGACATCACAGCTTACCCGTCTGCTCCCAGCAGCTAGGATCAGCCTCCTCAGCCCTGCTGGTCTTACTTACAGATTAGTACACGTAGGACCATGGTCAGATAACCAGGAACCAGCATGATAAAGAGACATAATAAGTTGAGGAGAAGGGGAAGAAGGAGGTGGTTGTTGGGGTTTTTTTTGAGGCCATCTGGAGACCCACAGGCCCTGAGAAGAAGAAAAGTTAGCCACAGGAAACCCTCTGTCCCCACATTTTCCAGAGCATTTACACTGGGGGAGGATCCCTCCAGGCCAGCAGAGCTTTCTTCTGACTGCAGGCATCTGCCACAGGCTCAGTGTCTGAGGGTGAAGTAGAGTTCTCTCCCCGACCCCAGCCCTCCAGCATTGTGACTCCAGTACAGCCCTGACACAAGGCCTTCCCTTACCTGCTGCCTTTCAGGGACCTGCCCTTACACGGTAGCTTCCCACTGCTGTATTAACCCTCCACCTCTTTTGCTACCCATGGGCAAGGGAGATGGCACACATCTCCATGTCTCAGCTCTCTTAACTCCCGTTCTTCCTTCCCCTGCCTGGGACATGGTCCTCCCCACAACAAGAGCGCTTTATGTTGCCAGATGATGGGCAAAAGGACAGATGAACAAGAATGGTGGTGCARGAGAAGGAAAGCTTTGCCTGAAGACCAAGGCAGAAAGCTCCCCCTTCCTCTGCCCCTCAGTCCTGCAGGACTGTCCCCTCACATTTGCATGAACATCCAGCTCCCCTGCCCCGTACATGGTGACGACTTGTAGCCCATCAGCTTTCTGAAGTAAATAAATCATGTCCTTTGCAGAGGACAGCAGAGGGTTCCTTCTACTGAGACTCTGCTCTGACTGCTCTGGACTAGAGATAAAGACCTCACATTTCTTTTTTATTTTTTAAAGCAGGGGCCTTTGCCAGAGGCCAAATATTCCCTCATTTCTGTACCAACACTCTCACGTGCCCATCTTCAACTGGAGTTCACAGCAATGTCCTCAAGGATATGATGAACTTCCAAAATGTGCGATACTGTTTGATCTTTCATTACTGTGCTTCAAAAAATGCACTCTGAGGGAAATATAAATCTGAACCATTGACAGAAATCCCTCCCCTTTGCACTAAAGGTGTTTTGCAATCCAGTCCCAGCATCGCTAGCAGCAGTTGAATTCTACCTCGACGCTAAAAGGCCGAGCAGAAACCAGCTGTGCCCAGTTTGTTTCTAGAAAGCACCCTCACATAAAACTCTGCTCAAAGCAGGCCAAACCCAAACAACTCTTTCAATGCGCATGGCTACTTGGCATCCCATCTGCTGTAAAGGTCTGCTGTTGCCACTGGAGTTGACAGGGTTAATACTAAAAGGACTTTTTTTCTTTGAAAAAAAAAAAATCCATACTGTAGACGGGGTAGGAAGTTTTAGCTTCTTGTGGTCAGGGCTGGCTGATCCTGGTACCTACATTCAGGGCTGCCTCAACAAGTGCAGAGCTGTTTAATTATTGACAAAGAAGAAAGTCCTCCAACCAGGCTACGCTTCATTTTAGGAAGAAAAAACAACGCTATCCAAACTGGCAGTGCTTGAAAGTTTTGCTTCTTTGTATTTTTAACATCAGTGCACATAAAGAAAATACAAAGCCTAGCCTGAACAGTAGCAATGAGTGCTTAATATTCTCTTTGCATAACCCTAACAAATCAGTGCATGATTTAAAAATGTCACTGCACATCTGTGTTTGGTGTGTTGCTGCAAAGTGGGGCAGGAGGGGGAACGTGAAGAAGAAAAGCAGTAGAGATCCTGCAAGCTATTTACCTCTCTGCTGAATAATTTCCCTGGCACTTGCTGCAAAGCAGGGATGAGTGCTGAACTCTTGCGTGGCCAGGTCCTACTGCAGCACTTGGCCTCTGAGAGAGCACTGCTGCCAGGGGCTGGTAGGGGCTGCCCATAATCTCTGCTGCTTCACGTGTAGATAGTATCTGTGAGATCTTGCCTTTCTGTGGGTTTACAACAGTAACGGCTAAGGTTTGCAATGAAGGGTGCTCAAAATTAATCTTCTAATTCTTCTTTTGGTGGCAAAAGAGAAGCTCCAGGGTTTTTTTCCAGCAAATCTACTGCATTTATTGCTTTAATGAGGAAGCATGGGGTCTGTTCCCTCCATACATCCCCAGATGACAATTCATAGCCCGTTAAGCAGCACTTCCACAGATCGTAACTGACTTTGGATGAGACCTCACTTGCCAGAAAAGACGGGAGCAGACGCAGCTTCACACACCAAATCACCCACAGCCCTCTGGGAGGGCAGTTGTTTTCATGGTGAGTCCCTCTGGGGCTTCCCCAGCTGCTCCCACTAGCAACCTGACGTACTTCACTTGTGTCCCAGGTACTGAGCAAATACTCAGTGGGTTGAACAGAAAGTACCATCATTTCCTGGTGATAGGCTACCATGTGCCTTTCAAAATGTGAGTGGAGAGACATTCTGGAGAAATGTGTACTGCTTGTGCCATCCAGCTCTAGAGATAAATAGAGGACAAGTCTCCATGGCTGCCAGTCTGGCACCTTTCATGGGTAATAAAATATGCTCAACACTTTTCAAGCTTTTCTACAAATAATCAGAACTGTTTGTCACTATGTTGAAGGAATTAGGGTTTTTAGACACTGCTGGAATGATTAAATAGAGGCCTTTCTTTCAGAAGGGCATGAAATTTAGCTGAAAAGCAGGGTTTGTGAGTTTTCCACTGGGCAGACAAACTAGCCAGGACAAACCAGCAGGAAGAAAGGCAGGCTCTCCAAGGGGGCGGATTTCCCCGAGTGGCGTAGGAGCACAAAGCCCACTGACCCTGAGCATGGTGGCTGCTCCTAAGCCTGCCCATGTTGCTGTGTGGGATGAAGGGGACAGAGAAGACATGTTACAGTGAGTCAGTCAGCCTCTGGGACACATAGGAGGGTTGTTGCAACTCCCATGGCGGCATGCAAGAAGGGAGAGGACTGAGCTCCAGCCTGGGAAGAGACATTAAATTCTCGGTGAGGCGGGTAGTGGTGGGACATGAAGGAGAAGGTGCTGCAGGAGCTGCCGGAGAATGGACTGAGTGAGTAGTGCTGAGGAAATAGATCTGTGAGTTGTCAGCACAGAAACAATCACTGAAGTGTGCAGCAGGATAAAGCTGCCTAGGGACAAAGTGAGGAGCAAGGAGAGGGACTTAGGCAATGTCCTAAGGAAGGCTGATAGCAGGGAGGAGAAAAGCGCTGAAAGAAGACAATGCAGGAACACCTAGAGAGGTAGGATGAAAACCAGGAGCACGAAAGGCTCTGGAGCACCTCAGGAAAAAAGCTTTTCGATAAAGGAGGGATGATCCACATCAAAGGCAGGCAACAGACTGGGAAGGAGGCTTCAGAGTGTGCCAGGAATAACAACTGTGCCTCAGCTCATGTCGTGTTCCCTCTCCCCCTGCAGCACTGTCCTCTTCTTTACATTTCATCTGTAAACTCTTCAGGGCAGGGACCTGGCCCTCCTCCCTGTCTAGCAGTTCAAGCAATCATTTGCCATTCATACCAAGAATATTAATTGGATGAATGTGTATGTCTGCTTTTAAACACAAGGGGTGATATATCCCTGAAACCACACTGCCATTGATTTACTCACTGCACTGCCACCCCAAGAGTTCAAAACCCTGCATCAGGTCCTTGCCCTTCTTCCCCTCTATGGAAACTGGGAGGCTGTATCAGAGAAGAAAAGAATACATAATGGGAGAAAAGAGGGAATTGTTTTGGCTTCTGCTTTTTCAGTTTCCCAGGATCACCCCCAACATATATGCAACAATCTCAGTACAAAGATTCAACCTTAAATGCACATAAAATGCACCTGTAATTCTGCAGACCCTGGCTACCCTCTCTTCACTCACTTTTGCTCTCCTGCTGCCACAGAAAGCCCCCTTTCCGTGCTGGCTGTCTGCCTCCAGCACCTACCACGCACCCCAACTTGCAATGGCAACTTGCAAGATCCCAATTCTACCAGCCCCTGTCTATGCAGTAAGAGCTGTGTTCAGCCCAGAGAGCTGAACATATATTCCTAAATATTTATACTGTAGTTAGCACTGATCCAGGAAGGAATTTAAGTGTTTCTTTGTGTGTCTCTAGCTCCAGTGGCACTTAAAGCATGTACATAAGGGCTTTGCTAAACGGGAGTGGGCCTTAATGCACACTTAATTACTTTGCAGTCTGGGCCCAAATGTTTGCCTATATTGCAGCGATCAAGCTCTGTCTCTTGATTTCCTGTCTGCAGTACAGGGATAAAGAGAACAGATGATGATGTGTGATGGAGACTCCATTGGCCTGACCTTGGGATTGCTGAATAACTCATGACTGGCAAAATCCTGGATTGATTTCAGTCAGATTTTATGAGGCATGGAGCTGGAAAGACTGATTTTTTCCCTCCTCATTACATGGCAATGACTAGCCTAGCCATGGCTCCTCATCCCACATTCAGTATTTCCCATGTCTGCTGGATGCCAAGTGCTTTCTTTCTTCTGTTCCTAGTGCCCTGGTTTTTAACTTTTTTAATTTGTAGACCCTACATATTTTCTAAGGTAGAAGTGCCCCCCTTTAGAAATTCAGTAGCCATGGGGCTGTCCACACAGGACAGAATTTATGACAATGCTGAAACTAGTTTTCCTTGCTGCTTTTCACAGACCCTTACAGGTCCATGGAGAGCAGACTGCCGAACACTGCCCCTGGCTCCTACAAAGGCTTTTGTCTGCTCCCACTTTCAAGTGCCACCAATGACCACCAGTATGTGAAAAGCATTGTTTGGATTTAGACTGGGTCAAAGTCCCTGTAAACTAAAACTCCTTATCATTTTGCCTTCCCTGTTCAAGTGAACCTATTCTCTGCTCTCAGTAAATTCAAATTTTAACACTACAGATTTTCTGCAACAGAACACTGCCTTGATAACCATTTAGTATGTAGACTAGGAAGCCATTAATAGCGAGCAACAAAGAAGAAAGAAGATTACTGCCTTTTAATCTTTCATTTATTCTGTGGGTAGCTAATAATTACTTAGATGTTATGGCCAGTTACTATTACTTGCTAAGTTTCACAAAGCCCTGGTTCTATAGTTGTCTTTGAAAACAGTAAAGGAAACTACGTATCTAATAGAAATAAGTGGTTTCTGAGGGTATAGTCACAGAAATCCTAGACCAGATAGTAAAGGTTTTTAGGCACCTGCCGCTCACTAAAACCAACGAAAATTAGACCCTTCCAAATCTGGATCCTTGTGACTATAGCAGTTGCTGTCAAGTGTTATGATGGCAGAAACCTGAGATGAAATTAAAGCCTACATCTACTCACAAGGGGCACAAGCTGTTTCTCTGTAGTTGTTTTTATTTTTATTTTTAAACCAGAACTGCAGGATAAGCCTTTTCTTCCCATTGCCACGGTGTCAATAGAAGCCGTATTTTCTGCTCTGATAACAGGAAGGAAAAAAAAAAAAGTGCGGCAAACCAGTTGTGACTTATTTGCTTAGTATCAAAAGCCACGGAATAAAACGTGTAACATCTGTGTCTTCAGCTGCCATTTCAGGGAGCAGACCTCTCCTTCCGCCAGCCAGCAAGAGAGGCCACAACAGCAAACTGGCGTGTACAGTCAGAGCTGGAGAGCAGCCACGGATCAGAGGCAAGAGCCGGGTGCTGGGCCCCAGCAGCCCAGGCTATTTCTGGCTTTGCTACCAGCTGGGTGAGCACGAGCAAGCTGCTTGCAGCAGCGAGGCTGAAAGTCTTTGCTGGCACAAATCACCTGCTTTACATTCTGCAAGGGGTTTGCTGTGGCTTCGCAGAGGGTTTGCACGGCAGGTGGTGCCCGATCTTCCTCTGCACTTTGCGGGCTTAGCTGGAGCAGCCTGGGCATGCAGGTCAGTCCAGAAGAGCTCAGACCTGCTGGTCTTCCAGGTAAGCTGCAAAATCTGCCCCTTTTCCTTGGGTTTTGACAAGGGAGGGAAAATACAATAGTGATTGGCAGGAGGCAAACTGCTGCTGGGTGAGAGCTTTATGTCATTGTCTCCTTTAATTTCACCATCACTAGCTATGTCAGTGAGTTTAAATATGAGCAATGGTGTCACTCAGTATTGTCAAGGGCACACAGAGCCCCAGCCGGGTATCTAAATGAAATCCACTGAAAAATGACTACACAGGATTAGCACAACCTGAGTGCAGATACAACACACATGCATGCTCATGAATCATCCCACACCTATGTGCAGAGGTGCAACAGCCCCCATCAGAGACAGCAGAAGAAACCGGTGTTGGCGTAATGGGATTAAGCCCTTCCTCCAGGCAGGGCATTGACTGTAGCCCCCTGCAAGGGCACACGCAGCCCTGTTAAGGGTGCTCCCACCCAGGCAGCTGCCTCCAGACAACTGAGCAACCTGGGGTGCATGGCAGGGCTGGTGTGGTATGGGGGGCTGACCATCCATTTGCTCAGCCCTGCCACAGCCCCTCTGCTGGTGCTGGCTGCAAACACTCCGAGGGCTCCTGCACCTCAAAGCAATCATGCATGTGTGGGTAAAATCCCTCTCCATGAGAACACCTGGAAGGCAAGGAGGGAGGAAGGAAACTCTCACAAGCTCAGAGTGCTGCTGCAGGCAGCTGCGGGCGATGTGGTCCCCTCAGGTTGCAGGCAGGGAGCTGGCGTCGCAGGCAGAGCCGTTCACACAGGAGCAAGGCCTCCTCGGGGGAGGGCCTCGAATTCTGCCATTTGTTTCCCTTTTCTATCTGACAGGGCAGAGACAGATTTTATTGAGCTGCTGAGCAACTCGTGAGGCCTGTCTACTCACCGAGGCTTTTCTGAGAGCATGGGTTGAGAGGTTTATTGAATCAGGGGATAATTTAGTATCCATTTTTCACAGCATGTCCATTCATATTAACCTGCCCTTGCAGTCTGTTTCCCTCCCCCCCACCCCCAGGTACTGGAGGGAAAGGAGTGGAGGGAGCACCTTGTCTCTGGCTGTTTGCTTGCAGTGGGACCCCTGGGTCCCTGGGAGCATGGTGTTCATGGGGCATGGGCAGGAGTGTGGGGCTGGATCACCTTATTGGAACCACCGCTCCCTTTTTTCAGGGTGGGAGGAAGGGGGCCCCGATGAGATCTGTCAGCCCACCCCCCAAATACCGCTCTGCTACCCTGCGCCAGCTCCTTCCAGCAGACATGAGGGGGTATTTCTAGAAGACACATGAACTGTAAGAGAACCCGTGCCTCTTGGATAAAGCCATCCTCCCCACCAGTCAGGAGGCACACGAACATGCCTCTTCTCCTGCCTGGCTGCTGAAGACGACCCACGGAGAGACAGGCAAGTCCCTGGCAGAGCTGCTCTGAGTTCAACATTGGGTGCACCAGGCTTCCCCTGCATGAAAGCTTTCACCGCTGCACACCTGCTGCTTTAGACAACAGTGCAAGTTCTCCCCATGGGTCATTTGAAGCAGCACCCTATTGCATCAGCCCACCTCAGGCCGGGACTGGAAGCCCAGCTCTTTGAATGTGATGAGCTAGTTGCCTTTTGGAGGGTCCCCCACAGCTACCTTTGATCCAAAGCTCACCTAGAGTTGTCACTCGGAGGGAACATCAAGGATGACAAGAAGAGCTTCTACTGCTACATTAGCAATAAAGGCTAAACAGAGAAAATGTAGGCCCGTTGCTGAATAGGGAAAGTGATTTAGTGACACAGGGCACAGGTATGTCAATGCCTTCTCTATCTCAGTCTTCATCAACAAGGTCTCCTAGGCCTCTGGGCTCAGAGGAAAACTACCAGCAAGCAGATAGGCATTGAGTCAGGGATTGCCTGAGAGATCTTGGTCTCTTCAAGTCCATGAGACCCAACAGTTGCATCCAAGAGTGCCAAGAGAGCAGGCCCATGTCCTTGCAAGGCCACTCTCTAACATCTTCGAAAGACTGTGGAGGTCCAGGGGTTTCCCTGACAACTAAAGAAAGGCAAATGTGAGGCCTGCCCATACCTATAGGAGGGTCATCAAGAAAAGGGAACTGGGAACTTCATCGGTGTGTGTGTCAGGAAAACAAAAGACAACAGGCATAAATTGAAACAAGAGAGATTCAGACTAGATGCAAGGAAAAAAATTTCCCCATGAGGACAGTCTAGCAGTGGAGCAGGCAGCCSAGGAGGCTACTCAGGCTCCATCCTGGGAGGTTTCGAGCCCCGACCAGACACAGCCCTGAGCAGCCTGGTCTGGCCTGGGGCTGACCCTGCTCTGAGCCTCCCAGGGTCCCATCCAGCCTGAATTACGCTGTGATCCCATGCTGAGTTGAATTGGACAGCAACAGTAGGAAATTAAAAATACAGAAATATAATCCTACTGTTGACACAAATAGCCCCAATTCTCCAGACTGCTTTCGTTCTCAGTCTGCTCTGACTTATGCAGGAAGCCAGACTAGCTCTCAGCCAGGGCAGCAGTACAGATCTGTCCTCACTACTCCTTTGCCAGTCCAAAGGCTTGAGGCTGCTACTGCTAAGAAAAGAGTCAGATGTGTACAAAGCAACGGCAGAGGCTGGCTGCTTCTGTGAGGAAACAGTCACCATCACCTCCACTCCTTTTCCCAACTCCCTTTCTCTCCCTTCCCTCTCCCATTGCTCCTTCAGTAAAAAACCAAACAAGAAAGTAAGCCCACAGGACTCATCTTACAGGCTGTGTGTCCCACTTCTCCCTGTCCGCCTCCACTCCCTAAACCTAGAGGGACTTCTACCAGACCACAGTCCCTTTCCTGGGGGGTAACAGCAGTGCCCTCCAGCAACAACAAGTTGAGCAGCCTAATGATATTAAAGCTCCTTTCACCCTCCTTCCTAGCTGCAGTTGAGGCTAAGCATAGCTCAGCGAGCCATCAGGAACAGGAACCTCATCACGAGCAGCCCTGGCCAGAGAGACGATTTTGAGGGAAGGCTGCAGCAACCTCATGTTTAGAAAAGATGCTTGAACTCCCCTCCTAAGTAGTCATGGAAGCTATTTTCATCTTCAACTGCTGCAGATTTGTTCCTGGGATGGTGGCTGCACCAAGTGGCTGACACAGACCTGAGAATCAATCAAAAGTAATTGAAACAGAAGAGGCTCAGCAATCAACCTATTAGGTTGCTGGAGCCAGAAAAATGTCGCTATGAGGAGCCAGAGAAAGGGGAACTGACTTTCCTTCTGAAAACTTAATGTGAGGAAGAAGCTTCGGCTGCGCCGTCTTTTCTTACAAGAAGAATGAAAATCTGTGGAATTCTCTTTCTGTGTATTTTTGTCCCCTTTAATGGGAAGGGGAGAAAGGAAAGAAACCATTAAATCTTTAGCTGTAAAAAATGCCATCTCCTTCTCTTTTCTTTCCCTCGTTCCCCCCCCTCCATATGCAATAAAATGATTCTTTGCTCTCAATTGTTGTCTGCTGTGGCAGCGGTTGGAATGGGCTTTGTTTTTCTTCACTTCACTGCTCCTCACCGGAGGACTTCGCTGGCTGCAGCAACCTATTAAGCTGGTTGCTGGCTCTCTTCTGTCAGAGTGGGAGTTGCTGCCAGAGTCTGGTTATTTCCAAACGCCTGCATGAATCGGCTCCCGCAATGCCAGACCTCGGAGCCGTCGACAAGAGCGTGAGCCGAAGTGTTAGGAGGTTGCCAACCTCCACTAATTAACAGTGTACGCCCCTCCACCATCCCTCACCCAAGTTTCACAACCTTCTGGCAGGTGCCCCAAGGGGTTTTACAGCAGTGAACTTAAATATTTCATCTAAATCATTAGAGCAAAAAAGAAAAATTAAACGTGATCTTTAAAAAGGAGGAGGAAAGCTTAACCACTTGCATTCATGATAAGGCATATGCAAAGAGAAAATGTAGCACTGAGAATTCAGATTTGGAAAGGACTGCTGTGTATGCCGGTAAGCAATACCTTACCAGCCTTCTCAGAGAGCTGAAGTCTGAAGGGCCACCCAGCGCTCTCTCCTACACAGGTAGCATGCTGAGCTGAATTACTTTGGTTACAGAGGATGTACTGACTTGACCCTGATACCAGAGACTCTTGTTGACTCTGAATTCTGTGCAACACATCCTTGGTTAGATGCAGTTATGAAACATAACCCCTGTTACTGTCTGGATCAGTCCTCCCCCCACATCAATTTCTAATTAATTTGAAGGGAATGAAAACAAAGTTTCCCCTTTCCTTCTCACCTAGACAATACAGCATGGCAGGGAGGTGGGGTAGATTTAATATTATGATTGAGGCTTGTATTTTGATCTGTGCAGTGGGAACACACTAGCTGACCAAGGGGATTTGGCTTCGGTTCTGGGGTGATTAGAGCAGTTCTGCCTTGTTCACACTGCATATGAAGAGCCTGGATGTGCAATGCTGTACATGTTCCTGGCAGTCCCCTACACCAGGGACTTTTCCATGGGCTGGGCAGGCTGTGGAGAGGGCACTTACAACAGTGATGTTTACTCAGGGGTGTTCTACCTGACAGTGGTTCTATAGAGTCGAAGGGAAGTATGTCCTGGGCTCTACAGAGCAGTGCTCCAAGTTTTATCAGTACTTACTGCCTTCTGAGGGTACCACTGAAAATGTCTGGGCAAACTGCAGGTTTGGGGACCTTAGCAATTCACACCTGCATCTAGCCAGTGTCTGTGCAATGGTACAAGCACTGTTCAGATTCACCATCAACCACAATTTATGTGAGGGATGTGCTCTCCCTGTGGGCTTAAGCAGTAACACTCCAAACACACCTTCAGAAAGACTATTGCTTTCATGAGAAGTTTACAGGAAATAGCAGGGGGAGGGAAGGGGGTGTGAGCAATTACAGGATGAAATTGTGTCCTAACACTGCTAAGAGAAAAAAATCAATTTTTTCCCACTAACCCCCTATAGCAGTGCTTGATCCAGTATTACCCTCCTCCTAGGGAGCAAAGACGACGATGCCATGCACCGCTCAGGAGTAATGCTGGAGTAATACGGGAGCTCATAATTGCAGGAGAGCTATGTCCTAAAGCAAGCCTCCCCTGCAAATGCTGAGTCATCAGAAATGCCCTTCTGCCATCATCTGCAAACGTCACCTGAAAGAGGTGTGATTAGACCACGGTTTGGAGCTGGGACCATCCGAATTCTGATGCTGGTTCTGATATGTCCCTCACATGCACCTGGGGAGTGTTTAATAGGGCTCAGATGTTCAGAGGTTCTTAACATCTGTCACTCAAAGACCTTCAAATGCACTGTGGGTACTTAAAGCCTCTGAAAAACTGATATTTAACCTTCTGAAAACAGACAGAAGAGGAATTAAGGTTAGTATTTGTAATGTGCTTTTAAGAAGAAAAAGGACTGAGTATTACTTTTAGTTCTTCATTACTTCATGCAGTAGAAAGCTGGAAGATATAAAGATGAACAGCAGGATAGGAATGATATTAGTACTGGGAGTGTTGTTGGGTCATTTCTGTTTTTTTATGGGTAACTTTATCAAATAAATGGATGGATTATATGTACCATGAAGGAATAATTCTGGACAGGTGATGTTTGTTCCATCAAAGGCACGGTCTCAAAGGACATGCAAAGTCCCCTAAACTTCCCAGGATTAGCAATGAGTGACCTAATATCTCCTCCACCACTGGTGCCTAACACTTTACAGAAATTTATGCACAGAATGTGACAACTTGTCATGAAATGCTCAACTTCATGTATCCCATTTTCCTGTAGAGTTCTCTGCATAATATATAAACAGAAGGGGGTGGGGGAAATCTCTCTGAAGGTTCCTGCCAGCTCACATCTATTTCATTCTTTTCTTTTGAAAAGAAACCTATTCCAGATGGTTTATCATTAGAACTCTTAAAATCTCTGACGTTATGAAACAAATATGTAAGGTCAGGTTTAGCACAGCCTGGATGGCCTCCTGGGAACTTTTCCTACTGAACCTGGGCCTGTAGATGCGTGTCCACCACAGGAACCAGTGGACTGCCCCAGGTCAATACAGCCAGCCATCAGATATTGCTGACGAGGCAGGATTTGGGCCAGCCTGTGACTGGACAATCTGTTTTCCTGCCCTCAAAGATCTTACTCTTCCCAGGGCTCGGGCACCCACCGTACCACGTGAGCAAATATGCTTAGACCGATGCCAGCAAGGTCATCCTTGCTGTGACCTGGGCAAGCTGTCCACGTTTATATCAAGGCTCCCATGACACTCTACAAACAATATAGTGAACAGGAGCTGTAGTATCTCCCCCTGAACTGCATGCCCTCCTGGGTGTCAGGACTGCAGCCAGGCAGACAGCCAGCACGCTGAGGGATGTTTTAAGCAAGGCCTCTGAGACAAACCTCTGCTTTCAATAAAGTGCCACAGGATTTTTAATGCCCATGCAGAGCAGGCAGCTGTTACCCAAAGGACATTCTCCACCCTAAAATTACATGGAAATTATTTGCCTCTGAAGCTATGTTTAGCCTACAGAGATTCAAACATATAATTCTAGGATATCTAGTTATTTGATTAAAATGCTAATATAGCCACCTAACTGCTAATGCTGCCAACCAACCGGACTCCCTAGGGCAGCGCTGTATGTTTGCTTTTCGTGTCTCACTCTAAGCCAGGGTCTCACCCTAAACCAGGGGATCGTGATCACTGCTTTAAGCCCAGGGGTTCAACCTCCCCAGCACAGTGACTCAGAAGAGCAGCCAGCACAAAGGCTAGAGAGAACGCACAGAGATTTGCCCATTGCTTCATTCCAGGCAATTTCCCTCTCCCACTATGAGGTCCTGAGCAGCAGCAGTTGTGGCGGGTTCCTGAGGAAGGTTTGCCCGCTGAGGAGGCACCGCTTCTACTGAGAAACTGCGATTTTTTTAAAAGGAGCAGCTAAGTATGTGAATGGTGCCACGAGCTTCCCCCCAAAACTTTTCTTAATGGCCTTTTGCTCACTGTCACTACAAGGACTGGGAATTGTGCCTTCAACATTTTCCCTGTGAAGAACAGCTCTCATTTTATCCAAAATTACCTCTGTCCAACTTGATTTAAAATTTGTAGTTCGTCATAGTTAATTATTTCCACTGAAAATCCAGGTACCAAGATGCTCAAAACCAATATTAAATATGAAGGAACTCACTGCACATCATTTTAAGCTCCTGCTACGAACAAACATCCCTTCATCCTACATCCTTTTCCTGCCTCAGGGTCTCAGCAAAGAACTATGCCCCAGCAATACTACGTGATTTTATGATAAATAGATCTAAGTTCTTCTTCTAACAATTCCTGGGGTTTGTTGCAGCTGCTATCGATTTTTAATAGCCCCTTTTGCTGAGAGGGCACAGAAATGATGACCATCCTGATGGTGCCTGTCCTAGTGCTCCAGCCTGACAGCAGGGACTGAGCACGAGGCAGGCGATGTTCTGCGCTTCACAGTGTCCGTGTCCATATAAGCTGCCTCATCACTGGCTCTGCAGGAATCGGGAGAGAGTCTGAGAGGGTACTTTTTCAGAAGAACAAGGATGGGAAGGATGAGTGTACATGCCTGATTAGTTACAGGCAATTAAACACGTCTAGCTTCCCCTTGCCTCTCATCCCTAACCTCCAGCCAGTGGAACAGCTCGCCTAGCAGAAATCCAGCACAGCCATCTCCTGATGCATGAACCCTACATCCCCTCACCTTTATAACATGGTGCCTGACCTCTTTTAGCCCCTGGGCATCAAGGCATTTACACCCACTTCACACAGGAGAGTGAAGCGCCTCAGGACTGTAAGGAAAGAGACCACCCCTTCCCTGCTGACTGATCCTGCCTCCAATCGTAGGGCAACACCCTCTAACCCGGTCCCTGAAGCTACCATTGCTCGTCTTGAACCAGAGCAGAGGCAGCTTTCAGAGACAGAGGGTTGCAAGAAACTTCTGTCACTCTCTGGTTTGCAGGCCCTTGGGCTTCCCTGGCTTCACACTGATTTGACCCAGGGTACTTTACTTACAGAAACATTCTGTCTCAACCTAATTTAAAAACTGCTTTTGCTCCAGCACCTGTCCTCCCTGACACTTTTCTTGACTAAGAGCCGTGTAGTCTCAGGGGTTCTCCCATAAGCTCGCTGCTGTCCTAGCTTGGGAAGAATCAGGCTGCTTGTCCCCTTCCTCCTGTCCTCCCCCAGGGACTGCCATGTAGCCTCCTAGGACCCTATCATCCCCTCCCTCCCAGGGTTTCTAGTACTGTGGCCAAGCTCTCCAACAAAAGTCTCACCAGCGCTGGGTATCATCCTCACCCACGCTCCCCATCCTGCTGCTTCTGCCACTTCCACCTCCAGGGAACAGGCTCTAGACTGCTCCTGCCAGGGAGGAATGCAGCCTTTTGCTGTTTAAGGAAAGATGTGGGTGGGGAGAGAGTCCCTTGAGCTAAGTGGAGAGGCAAAATCTGCAGTCAGAACTGCAAAAGCTGTTCCTCCCCGATGTACTCGTCCCTTCCAGGCCACAGGCTTGGCCTTCTCCCCAGAATACGTTTGACCCTGCTGCGTTAAACCCTTCCCCACCTGAGACTCCTATTAACACTTACAGAAGAAAAGGAAAGGTGTCCAGTACTTCACTGGCATTACCCACCACATGCTCTGTCCATTGAACACCTGGGCATGCTTTCACATCCCAACAGATCTGCAGAAGAAGGTCACAGATCAGCCTCCCCCTGCCACTCCCTGGGCTACTTTTTGCATCAGGAGCCCTCCCTAGTCTGACAGAAAATCCCATGTACTACAGATTATCTTTTTCTCCTTCCAGCCGCCACTGTCCCTACTACTGCTGAAGCTGTAGTGAGAGCTGGTGAGGCCAGTGCTTATTTCMTTACAGCCTGTACCTCTTCCAAACAGGGTGCAGGTACTTGGATGGAAAAGAGAAGAAAAAACTCCACAGGATTAGTCTTACTACAGCATGTAACTGTGTTTGAACATGGTCACCACCAAAAAATCACTACAACTGAACACATTTTAGCTTTAAGTGCAGGCAAGAGCAAATCGGGATCAATTTTAACCCCTGTGTTGCCAAGTCTCATCATTTTACCAAAGACCTTGTGATACCCAATACTCTCTAAAGCCTGTGTTCCAAGATCCATGTTACACGAGAATCTCACCTTGGTCTCTTTTCCACATATACTTCTTCGTGTCTTCTTTTTGTCTCCCTCATATAGCTTCCTGACTTTGCGAACCTCATAGACAGACATCCTCTTCCTCACTGAGATTTTTTATCTCATGACCAAGGGAGCAGCTGGACTTCTGATTTTACACTAGTCGGACTCGGCAGTACTATAAGCACAGCGACTCAAATACAGACAACAGGTACACTTCCACAATGCCTTTTCCTCGCCAACTCTGACCCAAAAGCCATGTCTAATGTTGTGTCAAATAACAAAGCAAACACAATTGTGTTCAGATGTGAGAAAATATTGAACTGAAGGCACACCTTAGCACACAGAAGAGGGTTAAAAAGAAGAGTTAAGAAGCTGAAAGCATCCTTACCTTTTTCTAAGGTCTCTCTTCACGCTCAGCACCTCACGTCATGGCCCAGATCTACCTCATGCAGCCCAAACCTTCTGTCCTGCTCTCCCTGCACGTCTTTTCAGCCATCTGTTGTACATTACTTTTACTCAGAATAAAACTGAGTTTTACTCCAAGTTATGTGCTGTCAATCCAAAGCATCGGCTCACTCTGTTTAACTACAGGCATGGGGAACATTAGAAACTATTTCCATAAAAGGGTACTAGGCTGTTACTTGATACAGGAGTCAGAGTAGAGGACGTGGTCTAGATTTGACCAAGACAGAGTTTAAAAGTGGTCTGGATAAATGGGGTTTCACTGTAGAGTAGACAGGGTTAGGGGTCAGCCTTTGCAGAGAAAGAAGAAAAGACTACTGATCCAACTAGGTAATTTCTGCAAAAAGCAGACTTATTTATCAAAAACTGAATTGATCTAGCTTGCACAATATTGAAGCCAAAGAATAAATAATAAGCAGCACCTCCATTTGTCACATAGTAAAAAGAACAAAAGTGCACAACTGGGAAAATGTAATTTGGAGAAAAGTCCAATATGGAAAAAAAAAAGGCAGAGTTGCACTAGCAAAATAAAACCAACCTGTGATTTATTAGCAACTACTGTGTGCTCTGTGCTGTATTTCTTTATTCAAATAAAGCCCCGTTCAAATTCCTCTGAGATGACTTTTCAGCAACATTTAGCACATTGCAAGGCAGGGCTTGAAGGTCACGAGTTCAAGAAAGGACTTGTGTTCCTCTGTCCTCCAGCCACCTGATCTGAGCTACAGACATGACTTACTCAGCTGTGGTGATGCTGCTGGTGGGAAGGAAGTGTCTGCCTTGTGCATTAGCTTCTCCTGTAAATTATCTTAGGGACAAGACTGATATAGCTACAGACTGAAGTAGCATTTCAGCTGTCCTAGGCTGGAGGGAACCTACAGCTGATGGCAAGAAAGGGCAAGAAGCAAGGAAGAGAGAAAAATGTAATTTTGGAGAGCGTTGTATGAAAATTTTAACTGCATTATTTGCACAGACCAAACAGCAATGAAACACAAACGTGGTGGAATAGCTTATTCTCCTCTGGCTTCGAGCAATGCAGGAAGATCTGCTGTTAGGTCTCCCGATGCCACTTTTTTTTCCCCTTTTTGTTATTAGCCTCCTACATTTTCTCTGCCTTTAGCGGTAAATTGCTTTCCAATCAGCATGCTGTGACAAGGCTAACCAGAGGCAGCCAGAGCCCGTGCAGTGCAGGGCCCAGGCAGGCAGCGACGACGACTCCTATTCACAGCAGTGACACCTCCATGTTATTTTTCTTACCTTCCCTGACCCTTCAAGATCCCTGACCATAATGCTCAGGCAATGAAAAAACACAAATCCTGCTGGACTTGCAGCTGGGGGAGAAACAACCTCAGGAACTGGAAAAGGAGCTGTCAGCCTTCATTATTAATATCCAGCTGTTAATATTTAATGTCATAAAACCGTGGCTCCCTCCGCAGCCCAGTCATCAGACATGCAGGGGTCACACCAGCCAGAATCCTTTAGACAGACAATTCAATGTCCCTGTGCTTTAGCTTCATGCCAGGACTGCTAAAGGTGTTCTAGATGTATTTGAGATGAAATGCTAGAAGCTTTAATAAAGCCTGAGATTTTTTAAAAAAAAAAAAAAAAGGAAAACAAAAAAAAGTGGTTACGTTCCTGCCTTCCCAGCCAGCTCTGCTCTTCAGCGCTGACCCCATCCACTAAGCCAAAGGGCACCTGCAGCTGGCAAAACATAAACAGCACTGGCCAAAGCAAGAGTGAGTGTTAGCATAGCATGGATGTCACCCACCGCTGCAGCTGAATCTGCAGGGCCAAATCGCTGCCCTAGGCTTGGTGTCCTGGCACAGAGGAAAGGTTTGAACACAAGGTAAAGGGAGGGCCAAGTTTTAAATCCTTTAGACCGCTAAAGCCAGATGATGCTACGTTAGGAAAAAGACCATCTAGTCCACCCCAGTCTGTATTCCTGGGCACTGTGGCACACACTGAGGAGTGCAAGGCAAAGCACGCTAGGAAATGCTATTGAATGTCTGATCCCTTCTTTTAGCAGATGAAGGGAGGGCCTCTATCACGGGGTCCAGGCAAGGGACATTTTAGTGGTTATTTTCAGAGCCTTCATCCTTACAGCTTCACAGAAGGGTCAAACACAAATGTTGCTAGCAGGCAGTTTTCCTCTTGGCGGGAGCAGGAGTACGTCACCTCTGCTGGCACAGAGCCATGGGTCCTGTTTCCCCCTGCAGATCCCGGGCTCTCCCTGCTAGCGGTTCCATTTGCTCTGCCACTAAAGCTGCCTCGCAGTATTAATTTTTAAACACTCCTTCCTCCTCCCGGGTATAGATTCAGAGACAGCTCCAGAAGCCCACACATACATACCAGCACAGTGTAGCAGCCAAACGCGTCAAACGAGATTTTAAGGGAGAATGGGGGAATAAAAAACACAGCCAGAATATTTTGGCATGCAGCGCAAAGATAAGCGTGGCACCCCGTGCTGCATCTGCTACTCCTTGGCCTTCCCTGTCTCTCCTGTTTCCACCTGGAAGCTCAAGATGATTTCTTTCTTTTTTTTACAGAGTGGTGTAGTCAGAGGGGCTGGAGCACCCCAGGCAATGAAGAAACAAAAGTAATGAGAATCCTCCAAGTATGTTAGTCAGCATGACATGAAGACAGCTGAGACAGTCCACAAAGAGTCGGTCAGATCCAGCAGAGCTCATTAGCTCTGGCTTGGGGCTACTTCTGCCAGACCTGGGGTAGCATGAGGTCCCAGGCGTCTTCGAGCTGCACTCTGGGCTCCAGGCCGCCACATTGGCCCAGCACCGGCCTTTGCTGGCACCATGGCTCAATACAGCACAGCCCCTCAGCTAGGTGAAGCGCTGCAGAGCATTGCTGAGCACGATGCAGAGATATACCGAGTGGCTTTTCAGGAAACAACCTGGATGCAGCAGGGCCTGTACTGAGAAGGAGCTATTAAACCTAGCTGGGCTTGAGCTGACTTTATGCAGTGCCCTCAGGTGCCTCTATCCTCCAGCCCCAACTTGTGTTTCTGGGAACACAGTGCAGAGACACCCCAATGGCCCTGCCTACAAAGCCGTCTCAGGCGTGCAGAGATTAGTAGTGCAGAATTAGCACTCTGGGAACACAGGGGGTCCAGGTCCTGGTTTGGTCTGGAAGCAGATAGTTGCATCCTCGCAGCGGTGTGCCAGAGTCCAGCTCAGGCTGTTATGCACAAGGGCAGTCCCAGCTTCGTACCCTTGTTATGGATAATCCACAACCCAATTAAACTGCCTACGGATGGTGAGGAACTAACTGCAAGCGGATACTAAAACAGGGTGATGATGACTGTAGTGGTCAGATGTGACGAGCAGGACAAGGCAAACCTCCTCTTCCACCACACTCGGTCATGGTAAAAGTGACTATTTACAGATAGCGTCTCCCTGTCTATGGATAAGAGTAACTTCAGACAACTCTTGCAAACTAGGACAACAAGTGAACTCCAGCAGTTAATTATAGTAAATATTTACATAACGGCTGGGCCCTTCAAATTTAGAAGGAATAGTTAATGCAAGGACATGCCCTTTAACCATCCCATTTTATTACACAAACCACTAGGGAGCCCAGCACACTAAGATTTGCAAATGAAGTGTTTGATATTGGCTGAGACATTAAACTACTTACCTAGTGCTATAAAATGCATAGGTACAGTACATCATTCTTTTTGCAGAAATTTCAACCCCATTTACTTTAGTTAACTCTTCCTCTGCACTTAATGTTTTGTGTGCTACAAAGAAACACAGTACGTAACCCTGAATAGACCTGGTGCCACCACTTAGCAGAGTCTGACTTAAAATAAAACTGTTTTCCCCTTTGCTGTTACTAAATTTGGCATCATTTATGTAGATTCTATTGATGTGTCTAATCTGCTTAACATCCTAGATGTTCTCCTATTAGCTGGTTGCTTGGGAATTTGCCTTACACGAAAGATTCTGCTTCTGTGTCCCATCCCCTGCTTACTCCACACACACACTGTGTAATTAATCAGGTTCTGTAAGAGGGGTAATATTTTATCATCCAAAATGACTTGGTTCTCATAAGCATTGTAGCGAGTCCTGTAATAGCAAATGCTGTGGATGCTGGAACTGAAGGTGCTGCATGGTTTCCAGCCAGGACATAGTTTTAAAAGGATCGCAGTCTAAGTTTGGGAATCCAAGTCAGTCATGAGCACCCTCGACTGGCAGGATTCAGATGTGCCTTGGGTAAGGTGTGATCTACACCAGGAGCAAGATGAGACACTGGTGACTCTCAGGAGACACCAGTTGTGGCCAGTGGCTGGCATGACTCTAGAAATACCTGAAGACAAAGCACAATGAGCTGATCGTCCTCAGGAGCTCAGTGTGGAAGAAAAAGGAAAGGAATGAAACACAAAAAATCCCAGAAGACATTTCCTTTTCCCCACTACAAAAAATTGCATTCCCAGCTGCACAAATCAAATACGGGAAAGGGTTGCCCACGGTTGCATTAGACATAGTTTTAGGTGGTCCATAAAAGAGCTCTTCTTACTGAAATGTTATCCCAGGTAGTATTTACTGCTCTATGGCTTCCTTTCTAGAGGATTTTTGTGTTACCTTGGGGAGGAAAATGCTGAAAGGTATCATAAGTCAAGGTGCCAAAGTGTGTGGTGTAAAATTAGCTGAGAAGAGAGGATGAAACAGCCCAAGAAATGGTCAAGTTTAGCCAAGGGACAACTGCTGCAAAATCAGGAACCCAAAGCACTTAATGAGTGGGGGTTTTGCATGCATCAGAAACCTTCTGCCAAGCTGGCTGATTTATGTGACTGAGAAGGCGCAGATGAACCCTCCCTCCTGAGCTTGCTCATAACATTATGGGGTAGGCTAAGAGGGTTACTCAACGTTATTACTGCTGTTGCTGTTGTTTATTTATTAATGCATCTGTATCAGAGACCGTGGCTGATCCTGGGAGTCTCGCTGTGCTACGTGCACAGGATGCAGAGCAAGAAAGAGCAGCCCCTGCCCAAAAGCACTCGAGGTGCTCCCTTTCCCCAGAACCAGAGCAAGCTCCCGAAGCTGTCCCTAGGGACACAGATCCCCCTTTGCACTGCCATGTTAGCCACTTATTATTTCCCAGCATAAATATATTTTATAGAGAAATAAAGTCTGCAATTCTGAAAAGGGAGTGCTTTCACACACCCGCTTCTCATCTATAAAGGCCCATGATTTGGCATCTCAGGTTAGAGTATGAAATTATGACACCAGAATTGACTTTAGGAGTTTCTGATGCTTCCTTGGATGATTGCTTCTATAACTTATAGAGACAGGGGAGCGTTTGTATTCTAGTGAACACATAAATTAATATCCATACATGAAAACGATGTGGAGAGAGCAGGACGGGGGCAGGGGATGAGTTTTCTATGGTGTGTAACACCAAAGGAAGGCTTGTCAGCAGCGGTTTCTGTTGTATTTGGAGTGTTGTGGTGAAAGTCTGCAAGTGTAATGAAGTAAAATAAAAATGTTTTATACTTGACTTTTTAAAGCAGCTGAGAAATTTACTGTCTTTTCCATCATCATGCTGTTTCGGGGGGGGGGGGGGGGAAGTACTACTAAAAATAAATATACATTTTGATTCTTGCTGGTAGATACAAACCAGACTTTCATATTTTCACGTGCTTTTTATACTTTACACCATGAGCAGGGCAGGTATTTTGCGGAGTAAAGAACAGATGTAAAGGTATCGGAGTCTGGCCTTATAATGCATAGGAGATAAGGTTCTACTGTTCATGCTTGCTAAAAGCTTTATTTCAGTCTGTCATGGCAAAGACAAAATTATTTGGTTTTGCTTCTTCTCTACATTTCTAACAGTAGCAATGTTATATCTGTTGAAAAGAAATTAGCACAAAATAGGCAACAGAATATCCCATCCCCTGCACAGCCCATGGATCTCAAAGCTTGTTAAATCCATGTCAGCAAAGTTTTAAAAGCAGAGGGGCTGAAAACCCTAGCCCCATTGAAGTCAATGGGAAGCTCTTGGTGAGGGACAGGAAACAGGGGGACTAGATTTCACCATGTCCCCTGACACTGTCTTACATTAGAAACAGCAACCAGGATGTTTCTCTTTCTCCCACCTCTGACCCAAATCTTTTTAAAATTTAAAATAAAATGTTATAGATGCAACATCAAAGAGTTGGAGACACAAAGGAAACCTTGGCCTGCTCCTGGCCCTACGCACTGGCAAAACTGTAACGCTGCGTGAGCAGAGACAGCAGGTAAGATGCTCCCATCGGCGCGGCACGCTGCCGATCACATGCCGCTGCCATTAGGAGCAAGAGAAGAGCTACGTGACACGCACTGGTGGCTGGACCAGATGGAGGCTTTGGACTCCACTGCAACATTCGAGTTCTCCCCAGATCTGATGGCAAAGTCATATGCCAGTTTGTTAGACTGGAGTGCTCAAAGCGATCCTGAGAGAAATCCTTATTCCACATAAATCGTCTGGAGCTGATGGATGGCAGGAGCCTCAACTATAAAAATCTCAGCCAGAAACATGATAAATAGTTGCATCCTGTTAAAAATAGGCAGCAGAGCAGCAGTCACATACATTGGCTGAGTAGGAATGCCAGTCAATGACTGAACTGCCAAGGCATTTTGGCGTTCAGCTTCAGAACAGGATTTCAGGCTATTCTTGCAAGTGAACAACCTCTGTAGTAACCTGGTTTTCAGTCCACACTGAATTTCCTCTGGATACCTTAGGAGCTGGCAGAAGCAAGCCCAGAGGAATGTTTTGGTTGACTCTGGTTTTTATATATAGCAGGTACTGAAGCCAGCTTCTCCTGGCCAAAACCAAGTTTTTCCCTGTGGGCATCATTTAAATTTGTTTGCTTTACCACCAAATCCTTATTTTGTATAAAGTACTCAAGGGAAAAAGTTGCCTCCTTGCCTCCTCCACCAGTGTTTCTGCGTTTACTGTAACAGTAGCATATTTGCATGGCGCCTGCTGTATTGGAGGCTCAGACTCCCATAGTGCAGGTAATAAACAAATATTACTGTGAGCTTTCTGGAGCAATTCTCTCCCTCATAAGAGCTTCTATAAAACAACAGTCACTAGATTACAGACAGAACAGCAAACCTTTTAAAAAAATTCTCTCAACACTTAAAACTACAAACTAAGTACACCAGTCACATGTGGTCTGCTCTATTTGCAGGGGAACTAATGAAACCTTGCAAATTTGGGTTGTACACCCCAAAACTTCCTCCCTCCCTCACAAACTTAAAACTTTATCTCACTATGAAATTTCCACTGTAGCACCCCAAATCCTTCCCAAGCCCATAGTCTCCAGCCTGTTATAGCTTCAGGCCTCTTCCATGTTCCTTAAACACCCAAACTAGGTCATCTTTTCATCTCTGCAGTGCCCTCCTCCTGTCCTGTGTGACTCCTACCATGCCCACATATGCCCACATATGCCCTCACACCACTTTTCCAGCCTTTCAGCTTGGCAAGAGACAGCACATGCTGCAACTCAACTAGAAATATGTAGATTTGGACCGGGGAGCTGTCAGATGCCAAACAGCATGGGTAACATCTTCTCTCCAGCTTTTCTTTGGTGAGAGTACTAATTGGTGTCTTTCTCCTCTAAGTACTGCCATAGCCACTGCCCTCTGCCAAATTTGACTCCATGCTGACCAGTGGAGCTCAAAAGCTCATAGTTGGGGACTAACAGATAAACAGTGTGTTTGTGTAACTTTTGTGTCCCTAGGAAACGAGGCTGAAAACAGGAATATGAACTATGGCCTGTTAGCATGTTTACAGATGTCTTTCTTGCTAATATTTCTGTTGAACTTGCCCCTGAGACTCTGAGCAACTCAATGCTAAGCACTGTATAAACAGATAGTAAGGCACGGTCTCTACTCCAATTAAAGACGACAAGTAAAGTATGAAAAGCTATACTGTTCTGCTATTAAAAATAATGGCTCTTGTAAATATGCAGTGAGGAATAAATTGTACACAAGCATGGCACACAAATACAGGGACAGCTTCAGGCTGGGGTCGTCCATATCTGATCAACTGCAAACATAGATAGATCCAAGCTTGTCCTATCTGAACCCAACCTTGAAAACACACATGGCTTGAAAAAGGCATGCACAGTAGCTCAAATGCTAAATATAAAGCCCCCTCCGCTAGTCAGGAGGAAATGCTAATGAAAGGGGTAAGGCTTAAACCACATCCCTTGTACGGAGTCAACCTCCCAACTTCAGACTGCTTATCCTCTCTAGAGACTCACTGCTCCACTCCACTGCCTCGTCATTAACCACCCATCATATTTTCCTCAATAGCCATGGGTTCAGGACACTCGTTGGTAGGGGGGGACACTTGTCTCAAAACTCCACTTGGCCCAGACTTGAACCTTTATGGGTGCAGCCTCTCCTCATGCTGCTGTTTCACTTCATGTTTCCTTGGAGCAGAGACTGACATCTTGTTCTGCTATAGCTCAGGGAGATGCCCTAGCCACAAGATCACAGCATTAGCAACCATCTTAGCTCTAATATTTCATCAGTCTATACAGTCATGATGCACTCTGATTGGGATAGTCAATAGCTTGATGGTGAGGCCACTTCACTAGGAGAAGAGCTTAGATCTGCCCAAATTAGGCAGGGTGAGGCTCTGAAAACAGGTTTGCCATCTGTTAAGAGATTGCTTTAACCAATGGATGATGGGTGGAACTTGCCCACAAGCTCAGGAAGTAGTTAAGTGGGGAACATGGGCCTCTGAGCATACCTAACTAGATGTCTGAATGCCTTAGCTGATTTAGGCCTTATTTTAAAACTTTGCTATGCACGTGAACCAAGTCAGACCGGAGTTGTTCTCCATCAAGGCTCTGCAGATAAGCAGAACACTCAACCATCATCCTTCCTTTTCTTTGCTGCATCAAGAAGGATTTATGCAACTTTAAACTGTGCTGATCAGGGCGTACAAAACAGACCGAGCCCTTCCCACAGAGTGTCCCTTGGCCATCCCAGGAAGCTCTAGCATGCATGCTTGGCTCAGTTTCAAGCCCCTAAAAGAGCTCGTGTCAGTTACCAGCGTCAGCAGAACATGATTTGAGAACTAGGATTCCTGGTTTGCAAAATATTGCCACGATGCCATCCAGCAAGTAGCTAGAAGTTAACTACACACATTGCAATGAAAATGGGCATGTAAAGGTCCTCCTCACTGGTTAATCTGGTTTGGGTTTTTTGGTTTTGGGCGTTTTTTTGAGAGGGAAGAGGTTTTGGGTGGGTGTAGAAGACAGTAGTGAAGTATCAGGAAAGTGAGTCAAATAGAGGAGCAGTAAGGACTTTAGTTTTTGCATCTCTCATCTTGAATCCCGGCTTTCCTGCAACTAAATTTATGGGGAGGGATGTGGGGAGGGAAATCTGCAGTTATTCATTTCTGGAAGTTAAGATGAAGTCATTATGGCTTGCATGGTATGTTTGCTATTATGAAGCTGCAAACAGAGCTACAGAAAGGGCATTTAGTGGGAAATATTGTCAGCTGGCAGTCTCGGGCACTTGAGTACCCTCCATAATATGCATAACGGAATCAATTTAAACCTAGTGAAAGGGACATTGTCTGATAAAGTAATTCCTCTTTGAACACAAGATGGCAGCCTTAAATAAATGCAACCCCGCACAGCTTTTAATCTTACACATCATTAAATTCCTAATTTACACATTATGTTTTCATGGGCCAACCCATAACTCATTAGTGTTGAACTCATGAGTTGTAAAGACCAACACACTAGACAAATGCTGGTTTCTTTATCTGCTTTTCTTTGGGTGGCAGTTCTCTTTTAATCTACCACAGAGCCAAACTTCAAATTCAACGTTAAGAAAGCTTTCTGATGTTGTGCATCTTGTGCACCCTCTACCCCAAAGAAAAACCTCTCTGATTACTGCTCTGTACCCACAGATTTTACTGACAGAGGGTGGAGAATGGGGAATACCAAGGTTTTTCTCCTTGTTCAAGATACTGGAGTTCCTTGGAAGACATATCTTTCTGTGGGAGGATTTCAAACAGGTGTTGAAGTCAAAAACAAAGCCGACTACAAAAAGCGTGGGGTTTGGAGATGGTCCTCCCACTTTTCCACAAAACTTAACACACCAAATAATGTTTTGATCTCTTGTCTTTCCATTCTCTTGTCCAGGTGTTGCCTGAAAGAAGACAAGTCACAAATGCGATCTGAAGAGGAAGGGCTCCATAGTGCTCCAGTACCATGACACTAGAAATAACTATACCAGAATGGGTGGCAATGGCAAGAGAAAGAGTACAATCACTTTCTCTGCCTTGGAAACTATGGGTCAAAAAATGTCAAGCACAGAAGAAGTCTTTGCAAGAGACCTGGTATCACTGCTTTAATATTGCATGTAAGAACATAAATGGCTATTGGAGCAGGTCAGTCCAAGGGCCCTTTCAAGCCAGTCCCTGGTCTCAATTTCCCTATGCAGGCAGTGGCAGTGGGGAAGTGTGAGTCACCATGTGGGGCCATGGAAAGCAGAGCAGCAAGGCAAGACTTGAGGCTAAGTTTGTTCTTCCTGGGCTGGGCTGCAGTTTGTCACAGCCAGAGGGTCACTGCTCTGCAAGAGCAGCTACTTTGAGCAAGCCAAGGTCCAGCAGCCCAGGGCCCTGTGTGCCCTGCTAGAACTGGGCTGAGATTCTCCAAATGGCCAGGAACACTGCTCACGACAAGGAGAAGTTCAGGACCAGCCCTTTCCACCACAGTTGAGCAAGCTGCTGGGGAAAGTCAGCACTCCTCAGGGGAATGTTCTGCTGTGCTACTGCCCAAGAAAAGCCACAAACCTAAGAGCAAGTAACACTGATGAGGAGAGAGGGAAAATATTCCCACCTCAAGTGTAAATAGTTGCAGGATCTCCTCCCCATCCTCCACTAAGCCAAGTGGAGGCCATCCACAACACCAGCAGAAGAAATCTTGATGAAAATTCCCATCTATGCTTTTGCCAGCCACGTCTCCAGCAGCTCACAGCACTTGCACCACTGGGCACCTTACAGACCCTTCGACCCTTTTAGAGAATGACAGTGCTGACACGAGTCATCTGCTCGGCATCCCCCTGTAGCTAATTTCTTATTCTTACAGTATAGATGTCTTCACCTCACCCAGTCCCTTTTTCCATTTGTTTTATTCCATAATCATTCATTTTTCTCCTGTTTTCTTTATCCATCCCTTCTTTTTTCTTTTGGTGGGGGAGAACATACAGTTTTGTTCATAATGAGTGACATTATGACTCAACATACAGTTGAGTTCATAATGTCCATCTAAAGGGGAAAAGTCAATAGAGAAAGACATAACAATCAGGCAAATATCCTTCTACTGACACCAGTTTCCCAGTGGAACCTCCCAGTGAGCTTGTGGATGGTAAGGGACAGTCAGTGTACAGCAGCGGGGGACATTCTTGTGCAGCAGATAAAGGGACTGTGTCTCTTTACACAGAGTAAACTACCTGAAGAAGAAGGTGGGCTTGTGATGTACAACTGAACATCAGCAGCAGTAGGTTTTGCTTTAATCTCTGGCACAGATTTTCAGTATGATTTAAAATCATACTGGGCTTCTCTATGCCTTAGTTTACTCCTGGGGGAAAAGGGGTCTAGCACCCGGAGCTATATGATGATTCCACTTCACAATCCTGCGAACACATTGAGACTTGGAGACCCAAGTTGCATTCTGTCCTTCCTCCACATCTTCCCCATTACTGATCACTCTAGAGGTCTAATGCAACCCCCAGCAACATCTGTGCAACCTCGTAAGGACATAATTTAAAAACAATGGATTGCACAAGCATACCGGGAAGGGATGGATTCCTTTCGTGGTTAAAGCACAGCAGGAGGCCCTCGAAGATTTAGGTTCCATTCCCAGCTCTGCCCAATAGTTTGAACAAATCATTTAATCTTTCCAAGCTTCCAGTCCCCCTTTATGAAAGGGGAACAGTACTTAATGGGGATGGCTATGAGGACTAATGCACGCGATGTGAAGGAGATGAGGGAGGTATTCCTAGATGCATAACAGCGAGTACTCTCCTTGGCTTGCCAAGTCTCCTTTACGCCTGCCAGTGATGGGACACAGCCTCCAGAGGTGGCAATTACAGCACCGCCAAGTATTGCAGCGATGCGTGGCACAGGGCACGGCCACCCCTCCTTGGCAGGGCGCCTCTCCAAACAGGGCTGAGCTGCACAACTGCTCCGGGTGGGGCAGCGCCCCTGTAGGCAGCCCAACCCTGCCCACACAGCTCCGCACGGCTGCAGAGCCAGGTCGGCCGGCAGGCTCAGTGCCCGCTGCCGTGCTGCCACCTCTGCTGCCATAAGCACAGTGGTGGGGATCAGTGCAGCCTGGACCAGCCTGTGCCCTGCCTGCGCTGCCCCACTGCCTGGCCTGCCTGTGCCACGCTGCTGCCCACACCGCCCCACTGCCTGCCCTGCCCAGGCTGCCCACACCCTGCTGACACTGCCCTGCTCCCCATGCCCTGCCTGTGGCACTGCTTACCCTGGCAGTGCTGGTCCCCTGCCTCCACAGAGGCTCCCAGAGAGCTCCCCACAGTCTTCTGTTCCCCCACACCCCCTAGTTCTGCACAGCCCCTCTCCAGCCAGCCCCCACCAAGTCCTCCAGAGTCAGCACTTCCCAAGTGCCTGCCCCTGCTGCTGATACCCACACACACACACAGAGTTAGGGTTATACACCTTTCCATGCACCCCATCACGGCTCGCTCTCGTGGGCCCACCCCACCTGGCCATATGGCCCAGCGGCCCCCACCTCCGCACACCTTTTCCCTCACCCACAGCCCCTCTGCAGCCTCCCGTGTGCCTTCTTGCCCTCACACGCGGCCTGTCTCATACACGGGACTCAGGCAATCCTTTACACAAGGGCCAGCCTCTGCAAGCCTTGCCAGAATGTAAGAGAGACATACCCTTCAGCTACACACTGCCAAAGACAGCACCTCACAGCGTGCAAAGGGTTCCCTCTCTTTTGGCCTCCTTTGCATACCACACTTACTCCACAGCCTACATATACCCCTTTGCTCCTGAATATAGCCACACACAGCTGAAGCGTGCACACACCAGTAGATCCAGAAGCACTAACAACAGAGGTACATATAATCCATCTCTTACAGACAGGAGAGTGAGTGGAAAGACAGCAAGGCGGTGTGATCAGACCATCAGTGGAGGGAGGCCTAAAAACCCAGGACTCTGTAGTCACAAGCCAGCATGCTACCTTTTAGGAAATGTTGTTACCACTGCTGCAAGTGTGTTCACCTCAGTCACACGTCAGCTCCATTATACACTGTGTCACGAGCTCTTCATCTGTACTCACCACTTGCACATACCCCACTGATATTTACCATCCAGGCTCTTCTCAAACACTGCCGTAATGGTCAAACCCTATGGCAGAAACAACTGCTACGTATCAAACATATCTCTCCACCAGTCTTGCTCTGCATATGCAAACACGCAAGTCCTGGCTCCAGGGCTGTGCTGCATATCTCCCAAGCACTCCCTACCTAGGCCTATACCTGTATACTTTACAGACAGTACATACTTCTGTAAGTATCCCAAATATAGCCCATATACTTCCACAGGAGTGACTTCCCAAACTCTCTGTGCAACTCAGGCACCATGAGTACATCCACACATCCCATATGGATTTTCACACTATCCAATAGTGCTCTACTGGCAGGGCAAGTTACATTGCAGTTGCCAAATCAAGAAAACGATCCCTTCGATCTTCGTTAGAGGTAGATGCAGTCTGCCCAGAATGGAGACTTAGACTGCTTAGGGCTTTTATTCAGCTTACTCATTTGTCCACTTGTATTTAATGAATTAGCAAAAAGCCATTGTAATATTTATCTCTATTTTTGCAGCAAAACATACATCGGGATCCCATTGTGTCTGATGCTGTGTGAAAATAGATCAAGAGCTGACCCTTGCACCAAACAGAATATATCCTAAGTAAGCGAGAAGACACAACAACCAGTAAGTACTAGAGATGATAGCATTATGCAGAGCTGTCCTCTTCTCTCCTCCTGCCTTACCCCATGAATTTACTTTCAAAATCTCTTACCATTCTTAACACTGCAGTGGGCTGCTTTATGCCTTCCTGCACTTTGGACACTAGAAAAAAACAGGTTTTTTCTCTCTGTCACACTGGTGGCGTAATCAGCTCTGCCTTGGTTTTCCCTGGCTTCCATCTCCAGTTTCTGGCCATGGGTAGTGCCTTTGGTGAGATTTCACCCCACTTTATGCCCTTTTCATTGTCACAAGATCAGGTCACTTCCTCACAAGTGACCTGCTGTGGTCAAGGTTATTTTCCTTGATCTGGTTTATTGCTTTTTAAATGTTTTAGTGTTTTGACTGTTTCTCAAGTTGAGCACAGGATGTTTGTTGCACTGGTAAGAGGTTAGTACTGTGAAGCCTAAAGAGTGATATATGGATGGCTCATGCTTTCTTTTGGATTTAATTTTTCATCCTCTAGTGCTCTGTGGTGAAAGGAGTGTTTGCTGCTTGCCTAGGGAGACACCTGACATTTAGACTTTATCTTCTGTAAAGGCTTGGGCCAAAATTCTCTTCTCTGACTTTGGGAGTGGCAGAAAAGGACGCACAGTTGAAGTGAAGGAGGGGACAAAGAGGGGTTTGCACCCTTCTGATCCAACGCTGCAGTAAGGAACCGTACAGCCCTCTGACAAAAATCAGTTGCTCCAATATAAAGAGGGCTTTCATTCCCCAGGCACCTTGCAGTTTGACCTGCAGAAACTCCTCAGTCCCATAGTACTGCTGGGCCTAGTGGCGGAGGAGAAGAAAAGAAGAGCAACTTGGGCCATAGTGTCCTGCTATAATGTCCGAACCAGGGGAGTCCCCCGTGTCTCCTTTTGGAGCTTTCACAGGCCCTGCACACCCAAGTAGAATACAAGGGCTGAAGAAAAGGGAAAGAATCTTCCCCTTGAATACTTTGCACTCAAAGCACTGAAATGCACAGGGTTTCCTTTCTTTTTCTCTCTCTCTTTTTTTTTTTTTTGGCTGAGACCTAATTTTGCATTGTCCTAACCTGATTTGGCTGCCCCTGCCTCTGGCTGTAGCTCATGTCCTGAGCCAGTAATGTTGATTTAAGAGAGACAGATCTGACAGGAGCAGAACAGGGAAAGGAGACCTTTCTGGAGATAACCCTCCAGTGTGAAATAGATAGGTGTGTGAATCTTCCCATCTCCAGGGGCATGGGGGAGCAATAATCTCTCCCTCCAGAGCACTCGCTTTCCAAGAACTAAGCACACTGGCTTTCAGAAACTCTCTCCTTAGCTGCTTACAGCTGGTTTGCTAGATGGGGCTAACACCAAGAAATGCTATGGGTATAGCTGGTCTTCCCATAGGTCTTCATGCCTGACTTTCCCTACCCCAACCAGCCACAGCAGCAGAGGACAGTTCTGAAGGGGAGGGCAGCTCTGTGGCGTATATGAATGGTTGATCATGGGTCAAAGATGCCAGGAGAGGTTTCTTCTGTGAATGAAAGGTTGAAAGTTTGTGTTCCGCACTCCTAGACACAACCATCATGTGAGGTTAGTTTGTACTGCCTGTGCCCACACCTGCGCCTTCCCAATCATTCAGATATGTGAGCTGCAATGACTGATGGTCCATTAGTAGCTAAAAAGCCCCCTTGGCACAGTTGCTAAAAGAGGTATGAACTTTCTGTAAATGGCACTGGTTTATAGTTGTTGGAATAAATGCTACTTAGCTGGTTTCCCAATTTTAGATAAGGATTTTGTGTCTTCTTTGATGTGCTCAGTGTGAGAAAGGATCCGTATGGTTGCGTTTTGTGGTTGCCACTGCTGGCCTCCCTGTGGATAAGTAGTAACTGCTTGCAGAACTGTACGTGAAGATCTTCTGCATAAATCTTTTATTTCATCAAGTATGATAGGCTGTAAAAGTTAGACCTGCAGCTTTTACTCCTCCTATGCAAGAAGGACAGAGTTATGCTCTGTCCAATTCTTTTTTATCAGAAATTTCACAGGCAGGTTGTGTCTATCAGGTGGATTCTTCATAGTACAGAAAGGCTGGTGAGCTTTCCTTGTCATGCTTTGGAAGGAGGCCTGAATGTCCTTGGTCTGATAGAATTTAGAGTGTGCTTAATTTCCATGTTGCTGAAATAAAATAGTATTTGTTTTAGAGATTTTGTGAAATACTGTTGTTGTTTTCTAGGCTGACCTTTAGAGGCTCTGTATTGCCGTGGCAGTATGTTGCTATGGGGATCACCTCACATGGGTGAGAGCACAAACCAGTACATAAAGATATACTGGGTGCTTTATGCTGTGCCTATTCAATGGTGCTGTACAATTGGAAATTGCTCCCAGAAATCTGGTAGGCTGACTCATAAACACATAGGGAGAGCTTGCGTCAACTTACATCCCTTTTATCCTGTATTTTCCTGTATTGTTTGGTGAGGGTAACTTTTTCATAAGTTAGTTAGTTACTTATTTTCAGGTGGTACATTTTGTTTTCTTCTAGCAAATACAACTTGCAGCAAATTGAGTATCAGTCCTGGAGGAGTCAGATGAAGTCAAGGGTTTAAGCTATATATTTCTATGATGTAATTAAGTATTTTCTTCTTTTTTTCTTTTCTTTCTTTTTTTTTATTTTTACATCACCTGTAAGGTAAAAGCATGCCGGTGGGTAATTCCTCCTGGAGAAATCCAATACAAATTCAGAAATACTTTGCTGTTGGACAGATGGCTGAAAGGAAATGATTAATCTACTAACCTTGGATTTAGGAGATATGGATTCGAGTCCTTGCTTGCTGCAGATTTTCCATGTGACACTGATGCGTAAATATCCTAGAATATGGCCACTAGCCTCTGTGCTTGAGTTTGCAGACTGTAAAATAGCATCACCCTGTCTCTCAGGGCAAGGTGAGAAGAATGAAGGCACATGGCCTCATTTGGGTAATCCTGGCTCCTTTACAAGGGAGGCTGCAGGCCCACAGCAGCAGGGTGAGCAGAAAATGACTGGTACAGTACCTGAAGCATGTGTGGGAGAGAAGGTGATGGCAAAGTATTTTGTTACAGTTCTGGGTGGTGTAGACATAGATTACAAACCAAGGCTGTTGGATGCTGTGGGGATGGGTACCATACAAGCGCCTGGCAAAAGCAAGGCTATTTTCAGGAAGCTAGAACATAATTTGCAGCTGCTCATGCTGACACAGATTTTTCTATAGTTTCATGTCTTGAGGACACTTCTGTTCTGTATGAGTGTAATTAGTGCCAGTGACCGTCTCCCAGGGGAGCATCTGAACTGGAATGCAGCCATCCTGAAGACACAATATCATGAGAAAGTTATCTGAAGAAAACAGGCACGTCCTCCTAATTCCCCTACCTGTTCTCTTTCTCCATCCCTATATCCCATATGCAACCTCTTTTATACAGACCCAAGTACTTATTAGTTCCTCAACTATTCTGAAGGACAGACCCGATATTTGCCAAAAAGCTCTCTCCTTCTTTGGCACCCTACATGCAACATGAGACACACCATAGGCTGGCTATAGGCACCACATCCACTCTTCCAACACCACCATATAACTCAAATGCACAAGTCCCACAAAAGGAGTCTCTGCACGTGGAGCATACTTGTTAAACATGTGTGATGGCCCCTCTAGTGACTCATCTACAGGGGAGAATGGTTCATGTTTATTGCTATGCATGCTATCTTCAGACCATCCTAAAAAGCAGAGACGAAGGCACACAAACCCAGTGTTCCACATAGTCCCTCGCCCATCTTCCACAAAACCACTCTCCTCTCCGAAACAGGGCTGCTCTCTGCCTTTTTGATGAAAAATCCATCATCAAAAGTATTTATTTGTTTTAAGTGAATCCAGAAACCAAGTCTCCGAGCTGCTGTCTTTTGCAATTTCCTGAGCCGACCCCACTTCTCTATACAATTCATCATTGCTTTCTTTGTGCTCTGCCTGCTCTACCCCCAAGAAACATTCAAAGACATTGAGTACAGGCCTTAAAAGTACACATGCCTGCACATGGCTGTCTCTACACATCCTGAGGCTGTATAGGCTGAATTCTCTAGGATTTGGAGCTTGGGGGAGGAATGCATCCAGCAGACAAGTCGCAGGCAGGGGCTGGGAGAGGTATTGCCAGGGTTGAGTGTAAAGGTTGATATGTTGGAGAGAAAAATCACAAACATTCCCCAGCAACTGGGATCATGGTCCATCTCCAAGAAGGGCTTCACATCTGGGAAGAAACTGCCTGCGGGTAATTGGGTTTGCTAGAGTTGCCTCTCTAATTAATAAGTGATTTGACTTGGAGATTGGAAATAATAGTTGAAATGATGGCACAAGCACAGGGGCATTGGGGCTGCTGCTGCTGTACTATTAAGAAAGGACTTTCCTGCACAGTCTAATGACACTATATGGCAGTTTGAGGAATGTGAAGTTGTTTGCCCAGGAGACCAACAATGTGATAATATTGGCATATAACCTTCTAGTATTTGAGTAATTAGTTGCTTAGCTACTTTGGATAGGTCATTATTTTGCAAACTGGAAACATTTGCAAGTGGTGATATTTTCCTCGGTATGGTGAAAGAGCTAAACCTATTCTGGCAGTGTTCAACTCCTAGAAATATATATGCATAAATTGTTTCTAATGAGACCATCTGCCTTTTATAGCCCCTTTGGAACTAAATAGTACCCAAAGACCACTCTGTCTTTTAGATATCTGTGGTCAGAAAGGCTGCTCCTGGCAATAAAAGTATATAGTTTTTTGCAGATAGAGAAGCTTTTTGATTCCTACATTTCAAGACGTGTGTTTGTGTGTGTATGTGTGTGCGCGCACCCATGATACTGCTTATATTTGTCAAAATTATTAGAAATCACTGGCCCAAATCTCTTAAGAGATAGCATCTGGTAACTCATCTGCTAAATTAGTATTTTCAAAGATAACAGAAAGTCCGATCTTTCACTTACAGGACTGGGGAGAGTTTTGCAAAGCTTCTTCACCAAAGCTTCTTCCTGTATTTGCAAATGAATAACATGATTTTAAAGGAATACCCTCAATTTAAAATCACAGCTGAGTTGCTCAGACTAAGCATGTCATGTTGAAGCACTCACATTTTGACTCTGGTATAAAAATTGTGTGACGTGCAGGGCGCTGTGTACTCACAGCTCCCGCTGAGCCCGGCCCATCACCCTGCAGGCAGGGGACACAGAGGGGCTCAGCACATCTCAGTCTCCAAGCAGCTGTCATCCTCATGCCCGCATCAGGCCTAGGGAACAAGTTTCTTCTTTTACTTGTGTTTATAACCATACACCAATTACTACAAAAATACTATGGTAACCTGTAATTCAGTGCTTGCTTCCTCCTTGCCTTCTCTTGGCTGGAGCCGACCAAGTGAGAATAGAGGAGTCAGGTGCTTTTCTTCACAGATAGTTTTCAGTCAAATCCCCTTTCAAGTCCTTCTGTGGCAACACAGACCTTTAAAAAGCCTCCACTGAATCTTTGTTTGTTTGTTGTTTTGCTCTGCGACCACATGCATGTATTGGCATTAGTCTGAGGCTTCGTAAAGTCATACTCTGTGTGGTTTCTCTTTAAATACTCCCTGCGGTTTCTATCTGAGGAGATGGTCGTAGGTATGCACTGGCTCTGTCTGCACAGGGGAGAGCAAACCAGTCCCACAGTGTTAGAGGCAGCGCCGAGGGCTGTACACAGCACTGTCACCTGGGTACATAAAAATACACATTTTGGTCCTGTCAACTTGAACACCTACGGCATCGGCTCTGTTTGCCCCAGAGGAGGTGTCTCCATCCTGCCGCACAGCCCCCTGCCCACAGCACAGCACCTATGCTGCCGTCCCTCGCCCCGCTCCCATCATGGCGGCAGGCCCTGCCACACGCACAGGCACCTGGCGGGACCGCCATCCAGTCGCAGCACACGTGCTGCCCAGCCAGCCAATCGCAACACCATGCATGCCTCAAGGTGGACCAATCAGGAAAAGGGTGGGGCAGGCAGGGGAGGCAAGGGTGGCAGGCGGGTTGTCATGGCGTCTGCCCCAGGGTGGCGGGGCCTGTGCCCCGGGTTGTGTCCCCTGGCAGCTCGTGAGGCCAGATGGAGGCCTGGCCTCTGGCCCTGAGCTGACCACGGCTGGGCACACTGGGCATGCTGGGTATACTGGGCACACCGGTGAGCGAGTGGTGTTCACTCTGAAACATCTGGTGAAGGAGGAGGCGTGGTGGGCCTGTGCGAGGGACGAGGGAGAAGAGGAGGCCAGGCACACGGGCTGTGGAGCAGGGACACAGTGCTCCTGCTGCCGAGGCGCCTGGCTGTTGAATGGGGAGGTCACCCAGGGACTGACTGTCTTGAGGCAGCTCCGCAAACCTCTCCTCCCTGAGGAGGCCCTTCCCCTCACGGTGCGGCTCCAGCCCCTCCAGCGCCCTCAGGCAGACGCACGGCCTGGACAAGCCCACAGCCAGGCCCGCTTGGCTCGGAAGGGCTGGGGAGCAGCAGCAGGCGAAGCTGGGTAGCTAACCCGCACCCTGCCTGGGGGAGAGCAGCAGCAAGAGCAAAAGGAGCCAGAAAACCTAGCGTAGGCACAGCCTTGAGCCTGTTTCTGGATTAGCTCAATGCCTAGGACAGCAAACAGGAGGGGTTTTTCAGGGCGTACCTGGTAGGTGACCAGCCCTGAGGCAGTCAGATGTTTCCGTGGTACTCTGTCTTGAATTAAATATTATCTGCCAGGTCATGTTAATTAACATTCCATCTGTCATAACACAGCAGGCTGGTGAGCTGAGGGAGGGAGGATAAACACTTTCCTATTCACTACCTGCTGTTAATTAGTGGAGGAATTAAATAATAAAAAATAAAAAAAAGGCTGCACTCTTTTTAAGGGTTGGTGAATCAGTGCTTTGTGGTAACTCAGCAGCTTTGGGTGAATCTAGGGTCTCAACTATATCCAAGATTAATCCAGAACTTTAGTCAGTGAACCTAATGCATATTCTCATCTTAATTACAGCCTGACAGTAGCCGTGCTACGTACAGCTCAGGACAAATGCACACTCGGGAGGCTTAGGGTTGAAGTTTTTTCAGTCATCGTCTCTGCACCCCAGGAAAAAAAATCTCTCCCTTTGAAATCTCACTTGCCCTATTTCCTCTCAGAGGAAAGTTTTTCTGGGAAGTTTGATGAAACTCCTTTGGTGTTTTTAGAGCTGTAGTGCTTTGAAATGTATCTGAACTTTCCTTTAGAGAACTACTTCTTTTTTTCCCTTTTTTCCTTTCTCAGCTCAAACACACTCCACAATTGCTTGGCCTTGTTGTGTACCTGTCTGAGGCAGGTTAACTAGCATAATAAGAATATCGACGAGTTAGTGGCTTGTCCTATTTTTTTTTACATGTGGTGAAATCCCATTTTCTCTTCTCACGTCAAGTGTCCAGCAGTCACCACAGAATTTGTTATTTTAACTTACTTTACAGGTAAGTAAAGTACAGTATAAGTACGCACCATTGCAAGAGATAATATAACATGTGGGATTTCTTATAAGGTAGATACTCTGCACCGAGTGCGTCCACCTCCGCAGCCATGCCAGTTGTGAGAGAGCGTTAGTGTGATCCTGCCTCATGCAGGCATGTTCGCATCAAGCTAACCAGTCACGGTTAGCTTGATGGCTGCTAAAGCTACTTGTTTTGATCTTTGGCAGGCCTGTTTTTGTAGTTTTATCTAGCCAGCTTTACTGCTACATCTGCATTCACAGTATAAGTGCTTTGCCAGTACAGAACAGCAGTATTCCCATACTGACAAAGCACACCGATGCAGATACCGTGTGACTTAGCGCTAAGAGGACAGCTCTGACAAAGAGCTTGGTCCCTGTTAGTCTTTGTTCCAGAGATAATGGGATTTTCAAGATATGGGGAGCGGGGAGAGAGTTTACTTGTTTTTTGAATATAATGGCTGGACTTGGTTTTGGTATCGTTTCCAGTGAAACACACTTTAAAATGGAACTTTGTTTTTTTCTTGACAAGCTTGTTTGTTTGCAAATACAGAGTCTCTATCAGCAGGCCAGGTCTTCTGCAAATATATGTCTTAGTGTGGTTAAAGGCCATCCATACACAAAAGTTACCATCTGGTTTGTAAACCACAGCCCCGGGGATCAGAGGGGGACTTCCCTTGCAGCTTTTGTCAGAGCTCCAAGGCGCCTTCCTCTGGACTGGGTCACAGCTCTGAGCTGTAGTAACGTCATTACACTTCTTTGTGCGTTGCAGTAAAAACGAGCAAAAGTTCACATCTTGGTCAAGAAAAGACAGCAGCCGTTACAGTAAATCAACGTGAGCAAATTGCTTCTGTTGCATTGAGAATGGTGTGGCCCAGCATCACTGTTACGCACATGAATGAAATGTTACGTGCATGCAAGGACGTTCAACCACAGGCAGGAAAAATAAAAGTTCAAAAGAAAATGCAAGACGTAGGCAGAGCAGGGTCCTCTCTCTCCCTTCCTGTACAGAAGTGGATGATCAGAGATGGACAGCAGGTAAGGAGCAGGGATGAATGTGTGGGAAGTCTAAGAGCGTGCCGGGTTTAGTCCCTTTCATTGTAATTGTAATTTGCTCCTGTGACAGATCCCCTGGAGAAGGAGGGGAAGTGACAAGACAAATGGCCTCATTCATTTTCATAGGTTTGGGCACTGAAGGGCGGAATCCAAATTTGCAGAGTAGTTGCTGTCTTGTGGTATTTCGCAGGGTAGGGGCGCCAGTAGGAATTTTGACTCCTTACCATCTCCAACATGAGGTGAACTCACCAGACAATACTTATCAGAGTGTGACTAATATCAGAGGTGGACAAAATGGTTATGTTTTAGGAAATATGTCTTCTTTGTGCTGCCATGTACCTTGCCTGTAACGAGTCCGAGAGTTTGAGATGGGGAGATGTACACGAATGCCCTTGACTAGCGGGTTCGTTCTGGACATACCCTTCTGGCCATGGTTGTGAGACAGGCCCACCGCTCTACCTGCGAGCAAGCGCTGCGTGCGTCCTTGCCTGGTCAGTCTCACACTGGGCAACTGAACACTGACAGGTGAATTTTGGTTATCAGACAGGGCAAGATCCTAAACCACTGGGCTGTCTTCAACACCTCCCTTACCAAGACCCACATTTCAGGCAGCAAGCAAAGCAAAATGTTTTTACACAAAGTGCACGTACAGTTCAGCTTTGCTTGTCGGCCGATCGTGGCTATCTTAAACAATGCAATCACAGTCCCACTGGCAGCATTAATGGGAAAACATTCTTGCAATCAGCTTTCTGAAGGTTACACTGGTAATTTTCCATCTTCTACCCAGCCGTAGGTAAGCTGTGAGAGGGTGGGGGTCTATGTGTGCTGTGTGTATCTGCACATGGGGACCGGGCTTTCCTTTAGCTTTTCTTCGTCAAGTATCCCCATTCGGACACAAAGAACATAATCGGCAGCTTTTCCAGAGAAAAAGTGTATTTCTTTCTGGTGTCATAATACAGTCAGGAGGGAAAGTGTCTTCACCCCCACCTGCCCRTGCAGGCAACGCTCACAGATTACTAGAAATAGCAATCCCTCCAATAAGCCCTGGTGTTAGAATGTTACATAAAGCACAATGATTGGCAGGATCCTCTCTTTGTGTTCCCCTTCTGCCTTTTCTTCCTGGTCTTCACTTTCAGCTCTAACTCCGTACTGTTGCTCCAGCCCTTTCTGATTTTATTTTATCCTCTTTGCACAAAGACTGTTTTCTTTTAGGACTTGTCCCTGTTCCCTGAACTATTTTTACCAGTTCCACCTCAGTCTCTTCCCCCTCTGACTCACTGCTGGGAATCCTCTCTTGGATCATTCCTCCTTCCCTCATCCCCACAGCGTCACTCCTCCTCTGCTAGAGGTCAGAGCACGCTTCTTGATTCCTGGCTATAAAAAAAGGGACATCTTGGAAATCCAATGCCTGGGGGCGGATGGGCGGTTGCTCCTTCCAAAAGCAGAGCAAACAGGCTTCCCTGGCTTTCGCAGGGCTTAGCCAAAGTTCCCATTGCTCGTGAGGTTTCTACGCTGAAAGGGAAAGTGTCCTTAGCGTTTCTGCTTGGTCCCTCTGCATTGTCCTTTGGATGCTAGGCATCTGCCAAAAGGGACTGGGCACTGAGTGGGACCTGGCGTGCTATTGACCCCCTGCATGGTCAGAGACAGCTTCTCCCTGGAGCCGACCGCCTTCAAAGGCAAAACTCCATTTCTCACCCCTGCCTCCTGACATTGCTCACGCAGAAAGTTGCTCTCCTTGCCCTGTTAATAAATCTTTCAAAGGCAATAAATCTCTGCTTCTTTTAATAATTCATTTTCATCCGACCAGATTCCAGGTGGGTGTTTAGGCTCTCACTTTCTCCTGGGACTTGGTGGATGACAAGGAGCCCGTAAACCGCACCGTTTAACAATACCCGTGCTCACACCCCTGCCCTCAGCCTCCCTCGCTGCCCGGGAATTGCTCGCTTGGCTGGCTGGCTCCAGCTGCCTGTCAGCAGAGGCGCTCGGTGAAGCTGTGTCTTTAAGAGCTGCATCCTTTCCCAATGCCATGCCTTTGGGGTTGTGCTCTCCCTCCCCCAGACCTTAGATTCCCTCTCTGCAGGATGTCAGCTGTCCTCCTTGTCTCCTCCCTTCAGTGGGATGGCTTCCTCTGCTCTTACTCTGATAAGAGTTTGTTTTCTTCTCCAGCATACCCTGGGCTACTACCTCTCTCTGCATTTTTCTGCTTTGATACCTGCATTTGTGTTCTGATTTCTCTCTCTCTCCTGGGGCCATACTGCTTTGCTTTTCTCACCCAAAGCAGCTCTGCCGTAAAGACAGGTATAACTAATAGCACTGGGCTCCGTCAATGAAGCAGAGTTCAATTTACCCTTTGCAGAGATCGTACAGAATCGGGCACAGGCAAGAAATGTCGGGCTAAGATTTATGTGGGACTGTTTGTCTAAATGGGTTCCCTACTTCCTTATTTCCATGGAGCGAGGAAGCTGCCGACATCTGCTCTGTGCCTGATACCGCCTCCGATTCCACCAGTAGAAACTTTTCCCAAGAGGCAGGAGCAGGTAATTTCCCAGGCTGGCAGGGTTTTTTGTATCTAAGGCTCCGTTTCCACCAGGAAGATAGATAAGTGCAGGGTGTGGGTTTGCTCTGCAGCTCCTGGCCACGCGCAGCCTACGTGAGTAGTGGAAATCCTTTGCTCCAGGCAGCTTGTACACCACTTGCTCTCCGAAGGGAAGGGGAGACACGCAGCTTGAGGTCAGCCCTCTCAGAGGCTGCCTGCGTCGGGCATGAGGGCAGAGGAGCTCTTGCTTTGCTCAGGCACCATGCATTTCAGCATCCCCCCATCCTCTCCCAAGAGAAACCCCACTGTTGTTTCCATTGCTACTGTTGTGCGGGTCTGATGTGAGATCTGATGCTTCTCTTGCCCGAGCTGTGGCAGCCCTGTCTCCTGCGGGACGGCGTGCAGCTACTGGAGAACAAGCAGCAGGGCCAGGGCAGGCTCCCCATCACTGGGCGCTCCCTGGGTTTGGGGCTGAAGGAAGACTCCAGCAAGCCGCAGACCCACAGAGACTCTCCTGCACCCAGGCTCCAACTAGAGAGAAGTTTGGTTTTATGCCTAAAAGTTACGTGGTTTATGGCTTTTGAAACGTGCACTAAAGCTCTTACGTGTCATATGCGGCCCCCTGCATGGCTGTGCAAGCGTCCCGGGATTTTACTGTGCAGATACTCCTGCCTTCAGATGGAAGGGGACATTGAAACTAATGAAAAAAAGGCTAACTTTATACTAGCCCTGTAACAAAATAAATTAAGGGGAATGTGTTAACTTTTGTTGTATTTAACTTTGCCAACTTTCAAGTCAGCTCTCAAGCACCCAGAAGGTTTTAGAAAATGTTTAATCTAGCTCAGACAATTTCCTGAACTCCCTAACTGGACCACCCCATTTTCTGAAACACTGCCAAAAGGCCTTAGTTACTCGCGGGCTCCAGCGTGCTGCTCTTTCACAACTTCTTGCTGTCCTCTCACCCCCACCCTTAAGCCGTTGTGCACGCCTTAATATAGTCCAGAAAGAGGAACCTCCTAGACCTCGCTGTCAGTGCCTGATGAAGCAAGCCCTGCCGATAGCCACCGACGTGCCTGGCAAACCACTGCCCCAGCACGCTTCGAGGCTGCGCAGGGCATGAGCACGAGCACGCAGCCTGCCTGCGCTAGCCTGCCTGTTCCAGGTGTGCCTTGCCCACCCTCCCGGCTCCCCCTGCCCGTGGCGTGAGCCTCTGAGGTCAGCACCTGTCCCTAGAGAGTCTGGGAACACTCCCTGTCATGGGCGTATGGGACAGTGGTGTAGTCTTTCTTCACCCTGGCTCATATTCCAGGTTTGCTGTCCTGATGCCCCTGATGCCCCGTCCAGCAGCCACTGCCTGTGTTTGGCAAAAAGCAACAGGGGCTGTAGCTCAGGGTCACGGGATGGATACGATGGTGAGCATCACCTCTCTCCTCTCACCTCCCTCACCACTGCATGCTGTCTGTGCAGCTGTCCCAGGGCAGGGAGCAAAGGAGGGGCACGCATGGCACAGAAGGATGCTGTGCTGATGCCAGAGCACTCAAAGATCCAGCTTTCAGACCTTAAAAATTATTTATTTTTCCAGCAGAGCCAGAGCATAGCACAGTTTTAACAGGGCTGCAGCTCACTGGGGTTTTAGTCACTCTCCCACTGAGCGATGCTGGCTGTTTGGGGGCTTATCACCATGTGATAAGTTTCCTCCTGAAACTTAGTTTCCTGCCCTTCTGCTGTGCTTCCCTCTGTTGTCCACCCACGCCATTGGCTCCAAATAAGGGCAGCAAGCTCCCTAGAGCTCTCCACCACCTACTCATCACCCCGCTGTCCTTCCTCCCCTGCCCGCTTGCCCTGTCCCCTCTTGGTCACAGAGGAGGCGGGAGGACAGGAAAAACTGGCTGGGCTTTTCCAGGGACTTCTGGAGGGATTTGCTCTCTATCTCTCCCTGGACCTGACTGGCCCATCTTTAGGATTTTTACGGAAGAGATGTCATTCATCCACAGACCCAAATGAAATAAGAAGTCGGGGGGAAGAGGATAAAGACAGCAGTAAGAAAAGTGAATTAAACTGCTAGGGTCACACATCTGTCTGCAGCTTCTTGCTGGCTAAAACTGGCAGAGCTCCTCAGAAGCCACGCAAAGCCCATGGGGTCAGAGCTAGCCCCGCAGCACAGCCCCGCCGTGGGATGCTCACTCCCAGCATGTGCAGGAAGGGGGGTGGCGTTCCCAGCTCCCCAGGCAGGGCTGGGGACAGCAATGAAACCTCCAGGGCACAGGGCTTTCCTCTCCTCTCCCCCAGGAAGCAGCTGTGCTGCAGGGGAGACTCTGTCGGTAGGGAACAGCAGCATTGTCAGGTTTCTAGAGGCAAACTTTTGCCAGGGGCAAGGGAGTTCCTGGGGGCAGAGCCATCCGGGACTGGCAGAGTTTCACATACTCAAGATGGCTGGCTTTCCTTGGGTCTTGTAGATGTTGTGCAGCTCTTAGGAGGTTAAACCTCCTGCTTCCACTTGCCGGAAGTCTCTGCTCTGAGCATGAAGGCACACAGGGACTTCCACAGCTTCGGAGTCAAGAAGATATTGCTCAGATATAATTTCCCTATCCTTCACAGAATTATTGCAGGAGGGAGAGGATTAAACAGGTATGCAAATCGCAGCGGGTGRGGGAGAGAGGGAGGGCTATGCTAAAAAATTAATAAATGCCACAGTGGTATTGCTGTTCAAGCTCTCCGGTGCCTTTTTAGGAAAACTAATGTGTTTGCAGGGTGACTGCAGGCCTGATGGGAAGAGGGAGCCAACCTTCCCCCTGCTGGCTCCTGCTCTGGGTCAGGTAACGGGATCTCCTGCACAGCTGGGGCTAGGGACAAGCAACCAGCACTCCCCTGCACACGCACGCATGCACACGCACACACTGTGCAGAACTGCAGCATCTCCCCGCATCAGATGCTCATGGCTGCTGCATGCTGAGGAGGGGAAACGACAGATGATGGCAGGAGCGCAGCAAAGGCTCCCTGTTAAGCCAGCGTCCAAGTGAACAAGGGGACCCCCCAGCGTGTCCATCGCTGCTGGGACTGATTGTGGTCCCTGACACGCTGGGCTGCGTTGGGACCTCATGCCATGCTGCAGCCGCACCACACGCCTGCTTCTCCTGTCTGGCTGTCATCTGTTGGTGGCCAGCACCAGGCAGCAACYCAGGGTGAGCAGGCAGCGGAGTCCCTCCCTCACCCTGGGTACCTCCCCAGTCACCCTGTCCTTGCTCCCAGCCCCCTGCCCAGGTCTGATTTAAACAGGAGGCAGCACATCTGCACCCCCACGTCACCTAACCCAAGAGAGTATGCACTGTCAGGGGGGACGGCTAATGGAAAGCTAGAGTGATCTGAATAAGCCCCTTAGTGCCCGACCTCAATTTCTAAATAAATCTGCTTTAAATTACATTGATTTATGATTCACGTATTTTTATTTGATCAGTCAGCGGTGCTGCAAAACCTTCAGGCACTTAAGGTGTTTCTAATCTCTCCATCCTCTCAGATGGAGGCACCACTTGCAAAAGGCTTGGTTTTAACCCCTGAATCCACCAGCCACTCAGCCAGGACCAGCCAGAAGCTGTCTCCTCTCCTCTTACCGGGGCCATCTCTTTTCCTGGCTCTTGTACATCATGGTGGCCCGGCATGATCACTGTGTAGATTACCCAGCATCTCTGGGGTCCCCTGCTGTCACTCTGGGACACTTAGGTGAAACTGGGGTGAGGGTATTTTGGACACTGGCTGTGACAGTACACATCTTCGGGAGTTTACATTTTAACATTTGTACCAGGAAATCAGCGCTCTCAGTGTCACAGGGTTAGACAAATACCTGATAAAGAAATAAACCTGTCAAATAAATTTACTTTACAAAAAGACCGAGCCCTGCAGAAGTCTCCATTGTGTATTTTAAAAAATGCTTTACGCCTTCACAAACAGACTGCCTGGGATACCGCATTCCTCCGCGCTCGGGAGCCGCCAGCAGCAGAAGAGGGGTGCGTGTACAGGAACGTCCTTGGGGCTGTTTTGCTGCGATTCGGCACCAGCTGCTGAGCAGACCCACTCTCCTCCTTCTCCTCCAGCACTGGCTGGGTGAGGGATGGGGCTAGCTCACCTTGCTCTGCCTCCAAAGCAATGCCGAGGGCCCCGCCGAGCACCAAGAGTTACCGCAGGTGAAGTTAAGGCAAACACTGAGCAGGAAAGACTATAACGTTGTTAGAAACTTAGCTGGATGTTTGAAGCCCTGGCAAGTGAAACATGGGCTGAGCACAAGGCTGCGTTTCCGAGATGATATGTAGCTGTAGAAATAAGCCTGGGAAGGGGCTTTCTGGATTTCTCCAGCCTGCCGCTGCCCCTGCCATGGCTCCTGCTGCGCCCACAAAATAGTCCAAGCCTGAGCACTTGGGCAGCAGTGAGTTGCTTTCCTTCTGATGGCACTTGTTTACTATTAAATAACCTTGAAGACAGAGACGCTGCTTTGTGTCCACAGAGCCATGAGCTGGTCTGAGCCACTGGTTTCTCCAGAATAACATACCCTCCCTTCTCTAATGTTTCCCAACAGCAGAGCTGTTGCTTGCCGCTACCCAGGGCATTGACTCCCAAACTAACAAGGCACCTTTTTGCTGCGGAGTATTTGCATCTCTTTGTTGACTTTGCTAATCAAGCTCACTCCTGAGCCTTTGAAAACAGCGGTAATCAAAGGCACRCTGGCTCTTCGGGCATGGCAGCCATTTCAGGTGAGGTAACCCCTTGGGGACCAGGCAGTTTAGGTCACTAGACTGTTAACAGCTGCGTGGGGAGCTGGTGGATGGGCTGAGCATCCAGGCTCCGGAGGCACATGCTCAACCATCTTTCTGAGCCAAGGTAACACCACACTGCCACCAAAAGGGCAACGCTTCGTTGCCCGTCCCTGACCCCTTGCCCTGCTCCCACGGCCGGGCAGCGCTGCCTCCTACCCTTACAGGGGGCTGGGGTGCTCTCCTACCCTGTAACCCCCCCCACCCCGAGGATCTCCTGGGTCTGGCTTCTGCTGAGTTAGTGAGCGCAACCAGCTCATGAGGGTCCCAGCTGAGCCCACCCCATCTAGCAGCAGCGATCCCTGAGATGGGCCCCGCTCTATCACGTAGCTGTCGCAATCGCTGCCCTGCAGAGCTGGCCCTGCAGCAAGGCGCCCCAAATCCCCAGGTGCTGGCAGCAACCAGCAGGTAGCGCAGGTAGGGTCCCTGGGCTGGGGAAGCCGAGTCGGCCAGGGCAGCTGGGCAGCTACAAAGCTACCCTCGTGACATGGAGCTAAGGGGCAAAAGGAGGAACTCCTCACTCTGCATCTGCTCCCATCCCGTGCATTTCCTCTGCATGGAAACCCAGAGCAGAGCCCAGCCCAACTCTGCCCATGGGTTGGCCCGATTCAGAAAGGGGATTTTTTGTGTAGACTGATGTATGACAAAGATACTCAAAACCGATATTTCCCCTAAGATGTCACGGAGGGGGGAGATAAGATATCCAGCTTCAAACTATTTGTTTCAGTTCCCTCGGTGCTTTATGCCACCAGTTTCAGCATCTCAGCAAGGGAGCCCGAGCCTGGCCCCACCGAGCGGTCAGACACCAAACGCCCATTAGATTCCTGTGGTGGTAGAGGAACTTCTCCTAAACAAGCACCCGCAGACCACTGACTTAACACGTGGCAGTCRCAGCCCAGGTCTCCCCGCTCCCAGCGCTGGGCTCTGTGATTAACAGCGGCGGTTTGAGAGCAGCCAGGCCAGGCTGTTAGAGAAGAGTCCCTTCGGCACATGTTGGCTCCGGTGCTCAATTTGCATACTGTATTTGCCAAGGGTTATTAGTGTTGATCAGCTGTTAAATAATCTGCCCTTTTCATTTCAGGAGGCCTGTCAGGACTTGCCTTCGCATAGGCTTTACTTAAACAGGAGTTTTATGGCATATTGGAAAAGGGTTTTCATTAGGGAGCCTTTTCCTTGAAATTTTGACAGCTACAAATACTAAACACTGTCTCTGACATCACGAGCGTCTGCCACATGTGTTGCCTAACCCTCTACATCCTCAGCGCGTGGAGATGGCTGCAGCCACGGAGCAGTGGAAATCAGGCTACGGCCCTGCTGGCACCCCTCACTGCCAGGGGAAGAACCCAAGAGAGGAGATGAAGATAAGGACAGATCCCACGTCAGAAAATGAAATTATCCCCCATTGGAGAAGGGCACTGGGAGGTTGCTGTATACGGGTTTTAGAAACAGCCTCACCCTGCTCTGTATCTGCAGGGATATAGTCTTTGGGGTGACCTATGGCTGCGTTTCACCATCCTCAGTTTTAGCTGTGTCTCTTCAGGGCCATAAGCCCTTTGCAATTAGCCAGCAACAGGAGCTCCTGAGCGTGGGGAGGCTGGGAGCACGGGCCAGCGGTTCAAAAGGGGTGGTTTGTGACTCATAAGGAAACAGCAGGATGGGCTAAGAACCACATTTGGCCTCATGGTTAGGCAACGCCGTCAAAGGCCTCTGGAAAGTCAAGCCAGGAAAAAAAAAAACTTGAGGACTGAGGGGAACTTCACAATAACCAGCTAGTTCCCACACGTGTAATTATGCCTAGTACCCTACAAATTGTTAAAAGAGCCAGAAAGGAATGAAAAATATGGATGCAGCAGGGAACTGAAGAGGGTTTTGATATGCATACCAACTAGTCTTGAATAGCCCGATAGAAAAAAATCATGCTACTTTGTGGGGAAAGGACCTTCAGGAAAAAAATCATGCTATTTTGTGGGGAAAGGACCGTCACCATTACCAGCAAGCAAACCAAAACACCCACCTGCAGGACGGCCCCGCGCCCTGCATCTCCTCTTCCTCCTGCCTGCAGATTTTGAGTGGCTGTTGAACTCCAGGGGCTTTTCCCCCGGTTTCTTCGGCACAGGGATGCACCTTCCCCACCGCCCCAGGGGGAGCGCGCCGCCCATGCCCCCCACCAGCCCCAGCATCCCCGCCACAGGGCTGCGGTGACACCGCCGGGGGCCAGAGCGCTGCCCTCCTCCTCCCCGGGGCTGAGCCGGGGCTGGTGTCAGGGCAGTACCCATGGAAAGCGCCTGCTGGCGGAGATAAGGGGGAGCGGGGGGCCCTGCCCAGCCACGATGGCCATGTTTCCCCAGCTGTGCCGGAGATGTGCGCCTAAGATGCGAGGGCAGCAGCGGGTACCGCACTGGGCACAGTCTTCACTTTCTCTCCCACCGCTCCTCTGGGGGGAAAGAAACAAAAACAGCTATGAAAACCAAACAATCTGACTGTAATGAACCATAAAACACAGGATCAGCTGTCTGCCCCTCGCTCACCTCGCCGGTACAGCGACTCATTTGTGCCTTGCTGGTACTGCCCGCGTTACGGTCGACAAAGCAAGGAGTTAGAATTGATTAATTGATTTGTACATTAAATAGGTATTCCTGCTCAATTATTGGCAGGTTTGTTAATGGATTACTATTTAAACGATTCTGATATTTTAAATTACATGTTGTTTTATAGATGCACATTTACTTAAAAAAAGAGCACCCTTTGCATCTATTAACATATTAAAGAGAAAATAAAACATCCAGGCTGATATAATGCATAATGTGGCATTACTCTGGGTGCTTCCTAAGCTAGGGAAATCTTATTTGTTTAATAATAAGTTGGTCATGAATATGCAATATGGTCATCAGTGCAGTACCTCACTGCTGTCACTATTAATGAGTTGCAAATTAATGTGACAACAAAAGGAAAATCTATTTAGTGGCAGAATTGTAGTTCGTACCTGGCTCAAGAGAGCAACCGTCTACAGTCACATCGGTCTGCTGGAGCAAAATGTGCACGTGGTGTGGACAAGGTTTGCTCTGGGGCTGGCAAACCAGAAATAAGCAACGCGCTGCCTTCACCCCCAAGCCCAAGGGTAGAAGGCAGCGTTGCTGCTAATGATTCAGCACACTTAACTTGCAGGAAAATGCAATCTCTTCGCTCTGCAATCACGGTGAACCCATGCAAAGCACACTAACAGGTGAAACGCGGAACTAGCAAGACTGATGTAGGTGGGAAGAGCGTGGGGCCATCTAGACGTGGTGCTTAAAGAGAACTTCATCTTCTTCAGATCCGTTTGGGGATTTTTCCCCCTGACAACACTGCAAGCTCACAAAGTGAAACTTGTTGGATTCCAGTCACTTTCTTCTCCTGCCCCTCCTCCTAGCAGAAATGCAGTGGTGAATAAGCACATTGAGAAAAGGCCTAATATACATCTTCATGACTGTGGCATTCAACTCTTCTGTCTTGTGTAGTGGCGCCAAGCCCTCTCCTACCAACACTGGACCCATACTGAAATGAAAATATGGTGTTCTGCAAACAATTTTAAACAGATATGATAGTATTTTTTCAGTTAGCTTGCATCTGTACAAGTTTAAAGTGGCAATGTGTGCCTTTTTCCTGTACGAACTGAAGAAATGATGCTGAATGTTTACCAGCAGTCCTGCAGAGCCTGGGAATGGCAGCTGCCTGCATTTACCACTCCCTGACACCTTGTTCATATTAATGCACAAATGATGGGTCTCGTCTATAGTTTCGTTATTTAGCACAGAAATGAAGGGAGGAGTCAGCTTCAAACTCTTTGATTCATGGAGTGAGCTTGGCCCCTGGGAGCAGTTTTTAAGACAATTTCTATTCTGCTCCTGTGATCCTACAAGCTAGAAGCTGGGTTGGGCTTCCAGCAGGCATCTGGGCTCTCCCTTTAGCAGATTGCTCCCCAAAGAGCACCAACAAGGACCAAATGCCTCTGGCCCTTGCTTGCCACTCACCGTATCAGTGTCTTTGGCGCAAGCCTCCAGCCAGGCCACCAGAGCAAAAGGGGGGGACGACAGCAAAGCAGAAGAACCAACAGTGTCTGGAGGGAGAAATAACCCAAATGGGAAACTGCCAGGGCTGACCCCGTTACGCAGAACCCAGCCCTCTTGCGTAAGGCAAGAAGGCAAAGGAGTTGTTCAGTATTTTGTGGTCCTCAGCAGCATTGTGTACCTCGTGCTGTGGCTTCCCCCCCCGCCAGGCAGCCAGCCTGGAGCCAGGTATTTCCTGGGATTTCCCAGCCAGCACCAAGTAAAAGTTTGACAAAGGAAGCTCAGCAAGGCTCACCTGCCTGCTCTAGCTGGAGATGGGTTTTTTCCCCATTGCACCAGTTCTCCAACAGCTCCACAGGGCAGCACAACCTCCCAGCCAGGCAAATCCAAGTGATTAGCAGGGGAAACTCAAGGAAGCACCTTGGCTTGGGCCCCAACAGCATCAACACTGCACTTTCACCTTGCAGAAGGCAGGACACGGGATCGGCAGAGTTTTACCATCCCCAAAGGCTGCGTTTCTGTTTCCTTATTTTTTATTAACCTGGAGCAATGCCAGCAGTGTGAAGCGAGTCTCTTTGGCCCACGGAGGATGCACAGGAAAGTGCTTTAAAGGAGAGCTGCATGAGTCCAGAAGCTGAAATGCTGAACATCAGCCCCCTCCCAGCCCTGCCCTGCCGTGCTTGTTGGGGCTAGCTCAGTCCCCGGCTCTGCGCTGTGCAGGATCCAGCCAGTCCCAATGCTGGCAAGGCGGCCAGCGTTTCAACTTCCCTGCCTACACTCACTGTCACTGAGTTCGCACCCTGCCGGCACGCTGCCATCTCTCCTCTCCCCAAGGTAACTATCCCCTGGGCTTGCCTACTGCAAAATTATGCTTGCAGCCAGCCTCTCCCGTGACAGTCTCTCCCAAGCCCCCCAGAATAGGGTCAGCCAAGCCAGCCTCGTGTGCCCAGCAGCATGGGATGCTGCCCTGCTCCTTCACTGAACCCTCCGTGCTCTCTCCAGCACATTCGCATGGCAAAGTCTCTTTAAAAAAAAGTACATCCTAGAGAAGATAAAATGGTTGCRTTATGTCAAGGGACAGCACTGCGATCAGGTGTTCCCCGCCACGGCCCTATTTTTAGAGTGCAGATGAGCCCTGGGTCAGGCACACGTTTGTGTTACAACAGCATGAGGCTGCTACTGTATTTGAGCGCGGATGCAAGCGCCAGCATGGAGAAGGCCCAACTGTACTCGCTGGAGATAGTGGAAAGCTGACTAAGCGGAGGCGTTTGGGGAGCACGTGCTCAAGATCATTTGAGGAGGAGCCGGCCAAAAGAGGAAGCCGCGTCAACCTTCTGTTTGCCCGCAGGGCACAGCAAGAAGTGAGGTGTCTGCCACGCACCCCTGGAAGTGGTACGAAGCTGATTTATGCTCAGCTCAAACCATCCAAGCATTCCGCAGCTGATCAGATAAACGTGTCTGTAACAATTGCTTTTAACGTTCTCCCTTGCCTTAGTTTTTCTGGCCCACCTCCACTTTCCAGGAAAATCAGGGGGTAAAAGCAGCCGGCACTAGAGAGTAGGGACGGACGTCTGTGTTTCAGTTCCTTGCAAAGCTGGAGGCTGGCTTAAAAGGAAACCCAGTGTGTGCGTCTAAGCCGTACAGGAGAGACCATCATCATCCTTATCCAAAGTCTGGAGAAAGACGGTGGTGGTTGTATTAGGACTAAAAATTCTCTGTCCTGTGCAGAAATGGGACTTCAGCTCCCAGCAGCAGACAGCTGTCGGACCCCTCTCTCGCCTCCTGGCTCAGCTACAAAACCTCCTTACCCCCAGAAGCAGTCCCACTGTAAGCCAGAGTACAAACATTTGGCAAAAGACTTGATGGCAACACACCACGAGAGGCATCAGCTCTGCTTTCCCTCTGGGGCACCTTCAGGAATGACGCATCATTCTCCCTTACCTTCAGGATGCGGGTAATTCACACCCTTTCTTAAGTTCCCCCAAAAGCACAAGATTTAACCTGCAGTACACCATCCATTAATCAAAACCACTGAGCCTCACTGCTCCAGACGGAGAAACTTTTTCCCAGATGCTTTTCTCAGAGACCCTTTTGGTGGGTGTCCTGGCCCTCATCAGAAGAGCAGTGCGATTCAAACGTCTCAGCTGAAGCGTTTGGCTATCACAGGACATACTACTGTTAAAAACAGCCCCAAAGCAAAACTCAAGACTTTGGGTTCACAGCGGGAACTCGTTTCCACAGGGGAAAGGCAGACCCAGACCCTTAAGAGAGGGCCTGCCCAAGCCCTAGGAGCCCAGCCTCTTAAGATGCAAGTTCCCAAACTGTGTAAAAGTGACATTCTGTTCACTGTCCCTTCAGATCCCCCCAAAAGGTGTTCATAGCCTTAATGCTCCACATTAAAACGAAAGCATTTACCCTGGTACTATTTTCCTCCCCTCTGCAGACACCACTGAAAAGAGAATTCAGCCGATTCAACTTAAAATGATGACAAAGGAGAAAAAATAATTGAACCTATTCACAATTCTTTAACTAAAAGGCAATGCAGAAAGTATTGTGAATACCGCTTTTAAACCTCTGTCCCACGAAAGGCGCCCGCCCGATGTTTTCTTGTAACCTTGAATTTAGAAAGCCAATGCAGATTCTACCTTGGATTTCATCAGCTGCTCACTGGCACCTACGCCAGTTCTTCTCCACTTCGGGAACCGCTCACGGAGCCTCCTTTCATAAACATTAATGAGTTGGAGCTCATTTCACAGCCAGGCACGGAATTAATGGGAGTCACTTTAGCCTCTTCATTTCTCAACAGTTTTATTGCCTTTAAGAAAATTTTTGTAAAATATAAATACAAAGGCAGGAGATTTACTTACAAAGTTAAAACACAGATCTCAAACATAAACACACAATTCAGAAAATTTAGTTTATGTACAGTTTCAAGCAACTTCAACATATGTTAGTTTTTCAATATTTTACAAGGTACAGAAAAAATAGTTCAAAGTCTTCTTTAAATAAAGAGCATAAAATGTTTAAACATATATAAACAATCCGGTTTGATGTGTGAAAACTAAATTTCACAGCTTTTAAATTAGGATATAAAAGTTCTTACAATTAGTTGATGCGTATGGATATGGTTTAATTTATATTACAAACTATTGAATTATATTCAATAGTGCTTACCTGGCCAAAGCAGGTAATTCTGTAAACAAAAAAACAAAAATAATATCACCAAGTGCCTTACTGAATTCTATCTCCCAAACAAGCCACACGACTTTGATCACATCACCTAGAAAAAGTATGTTCTGTGTAGTCAGTGCTTTGTATGAAACAAAGTCAATGTGTGGGTGTGTTCTTTAAAAAAAAAAAAAAAAATGTGTTCCGAGTAATAACAAACTTATCCCAAAGCCTGTGTGCATTTAAAGAAACATTATATAACAATTTTGTAAAAACTGATTGAAGTTAAAAAAAAATTCTTCCAAAATCCATCCAACTGGAATTCAGATCTCTTATATAAAGGAAAGATATTTTCATATTTAATAGTGTCCTTTCTTTACAGAAACAATTGCATTTGAACACATATACATAAAGAAGTAACTGTATAGCGCACTGTACATTAAATGGCCTGATGGTTCACCAGAGGATGTCGAAGGGAGGGTCCTCGTGCGGATGCAACCAGTGAAGCGAGGAGCCGAGCAAAGTCTTGAGTTCGCTTGTAAACTCTACCAAGTCCAACAGCTCTTTGCTCTCCGGGTTAAAAGCTTCAAGGTCCGTAGCACAAGAGAACAACTGGCTGAGGGAAGTCTGTTTGTAAAACTCTGCCTCCGTGATGGTGACAACTTCCAGATTGGGGAAGTTGCAGCGAAAGATGCGAGATGACATTTTTAGCCTCTTCACCACGTCTGAGAGCAAAAGCCAGTTTCGTGGTCTGCGGAAGCGAAGGAGAAACAGGCTCCAATAACTGACATAAGTCACGGGCTTCTTGACTCTTCACCGTATCGCTGTGTGACAAACCCTCCCGCACAAACAACCCCCCCTGAAATCAAGGCCATTGCCCAGGGGGGCCGAATATAACAGATGTGCAGGCTGCCTGCAGCTTTGGGGAAGGAGGGGGACCAGGCATGCAGGGGGGCACTGGAGCCTATAAACCCAGGGCTCGTGAGCACGCGCGTGGGTCAGTAGCCATCCCGACGGCTGCTCACACGGTTAAAGGTTTGCCCGGCTGAGCCCGACTCTCATTTAGCAAGTTAGGAGATGGCTTATAGTTATAACCAGAAATTTCAGCACCTCTGACTTCCAGAGATGCCAATATTAAATACAAGTCAACAGAGGGGTTTTTTTCTCAGATTAAGAACACAGTTTTTTAATTCAATCTTTGTACTTGTCCACTTCAGAGACCTTAAGTTATATCCATCACCCAAATAATAAAAACATGCTAAAACCCACATTCCTGCATGATTAATATTTAAAACTATTTTTCCCACGGCTGTCATCAAAATTGGTGCAAATGACAAACAGTAGCTGTTTACGAAGCTAATTTATATCTCAAATATAATGGATAATAAAACTTTCCAGGTCTTTGCTTATTATTAAGTATCATAGCATCTTTTGTAAGACGCTTATTTGTTTGATCCAATTCAGAGCTTTAAACCAGTTTTGCTGCAAAGTCTAGAAGAGCAGTAACAGTGTCATTTTGTCATCCACAAAAGCGTGTCCACTCGGCAAAACAGAAAAGCCCTTTAAATAAAATTAAGAACACCTTACAAACACGATATTCAAATTTAAGTTCTAGAAGCACTTGTATTTTGGGATGTTATACCAAGGTGCCTGCCCGGGATGAGGGAAGGAATTTGTGTTCAAACATCACTTGTCCTGCTCGGGAGTATGGCACTCAATACACAGACCCGACAAGTCAGCCTTTCCCCCTCTCACCTCCTATTAGCTTATTTCTAAAAAGCCTGGCAGTTACGGTATTGCTCGCTCATTTACATTAGATAAATGCAAACGCTTTTCCCCACAGACACAAACTGCCGTCATCCCAAGCAGATCGTCTCAGCTATTTTTACCCCAAAACCTGTATTTGTTCTTACCCCTGAGAGAGACACACTTGAATGTTGTAACACGGCAAGGGAGGCTCATCCGAAAATTCAAATTCAAACACATCGCTAAAGCCATCTTCATCTTCATCACCTGGGCCGGGCGGATTTGCCAAGATGTCAAATCCAGATTCATCTTTTGGATCTAAATAAAATTGAATAAAGGTGCCAAGTCAGCATTGAAGAGACTGTTGCAGGTCTTGCTTTTTCTTCCAATAACGTGATCTGTAAATAAAATCAGTTTGCTTCCTTCCTAGCTTCCTCCACTATAAAAACAAAACAGCCCCCACCCCCACGTGCCGCATGTTTTGAAAGTCTCCACATACAGAGAAAAAAAGGGTAACATTTGCTCACCGCACACAGAGCTGCCATAGAAATCCCAGTACAAACCAGGGTCATCAACACTTCGACCTTGCAGGTCAGTTAAATACTCTGGAGAGGAAAAAACAACAACAAAAACATACTGATGAGAACAAAAAGCTGGCAAGTTTAGCAGACCGTGTGTCATACAGTCTCACTATGCATCCTCCATACCTTCCATCAAATAAAACCCACACCGTATTCCTGATGCACATGCTACAAAGAACAGCATATACACGCATCATTCTTGCAATATTCCTGGAATTTGCTTTTTTCCTGCATCCCTTCTCCCATCACATCAAATAATGACCCACCACATCAAATAATCACCCACAGTCTAAGAGGGGCAGACCCAACCTTAAGCTTCAGTAACTGAGAGCAGCATTTTATTTTTGTGAAAGACAGGATGTAGCACACTTTCTAGCCTGCACAGTTATTCTGGACACCAACTCGGGGGTGAAACAGTGGCCCCAAAGAAACTGATGGAAAAGGTTTTTCCACGCAGATACGTTCAGAAGAGGTAATTCTTTCCTACAGACATAATTTGGGAGATTTGCTCGTTGAGTTGATGAAAAGATACTGGGATTCAAGACGCTAAGAAGTCCAAGATACTGGACTTTGCTGGAGTCCTGATACACCTATGTGCTTTCTACACTGCACCATTTAAACAGGTAAGTGGATGAATACTTAAACTCATTGACTGTGAACAGTGCAAACATTTTCAGAGGTAAAGTTATTAGGGTATGCAAGTGTCTTTATCCAAAACTAACAGGAAAAAAAACTAAAACCATGTTAGAATATGGACGTGTTTAAAGACAAGAGCATTTAATACAGTTTTATAGCATTTCAGATATAAAATGAGGCAGAACTTGCAAAAAGACAAGTACTAGAAGGATAAAAAGCAAGACCACGGGAAAACATGATTACATTTAACAAACAGCTATTCAATTTGGCAAGTTTCTTATTTTCATTTCAAGCAGAAAAATGAAGGCACCGAAACAGCCCGCTGACCTCCTACCTATCAAATCTGATAGTGGCATAATCCTTATGACTTATTAAAAGTGTCAATTAGAAGGAGCCCCCATGCATGGCTACGCTTCCCACCTGCAGCGGCTGGGTTTTTGCAGGCAGAGAGGGAGCTACTGCAGCCAACCCTAACGCTCCTCAGCGTGGGGCCATCCCCGCTGGGCAGCAGGGACTTTGGGGGGCCAGGGAACGTCCCCCCATTTGCCACGACCAGCAGAGCCCCGCGCAACACGGCCACGCACCTGTGAGGAAGGTCTCCATGAGCTCACTGTGGGTCATTTTCACGATGGTCCTCCCAGAGTAGGTCGCAAGCGTTGGATCAGCACCGTAAGACAGTAACAGGCGGACAATTTCCAGGTGATCGTTTTCGACCGCATCATGGATCGGTCTAGGGAAACAAAAAAGATCACGGCGTTACATTTTGACTCAATAGTATTATGCAAATGTGTTTGACAAGAAAATTCTGACTTCAGATCAAAGTTATTTATAGAAAATAACGCTATTAATACAGCTGCCAATCATCTCATTGTCGGTTTTACTTGCACATCATCCCCTCCCCTCTTGTCTTTTCACAGTCAGACTGCTCAGGGCAGATATTTCTGTTACGTCTATTCATTGCCGTACATATTTCAAGGGCCAGTAAAATAATTACACCACTGTAACAGAAAGCAGGAGTTTGCATGAAGCCTCACAAACATCATTTTGCTGCAAGTCACTCTACCGTTCCAAATCTCTGCCAATTTAACAGCGTGTTGTGGAGTAAGGGCTCATTCAGCCTGCCTCTGGGCAAGCACGGAAATCAGTTACCCAAAGCTCCTAAATTATGTACACAGAAATAAGTTATGAAAATTTGCTGGGAATTAAACTTCCACGCTACATCCTCTTTAAATAGTACTCGTGAATATATTTGCAGCACAATTCAACCCTTCTACTCGGAGAATAGAAAAACATGTTATTTTAAGTTTAGTCCACCCAGAAGTTAACGCATTTTACGCAGCATGAGCAATCTATCTATACAAGCTCAGACATAGGTTTTGTGAGCCCACAGAAGGATTATTCATTAATAGACATGCCTGCAATTCCAGGTTTAGAACTCCTTATCACTAATTATAAATCGCATTAACTTTTGCCTTTAAAATTGATTATATGTAACGGTGAGTTGTCTGGAAGTAGAACATATTACCCTTCAGACTAATGAAGATCTGTTAAAATCCCATCTTTTCCTTAGACGGCAATGAGCAGGGAACTGAAAGGGGAGTCAAACGCAATTGCCACTGATCATGGCAGTTCAACTCAACTCTACACGCCTCCTCCTTTAGGCTGTCAACACCGCTGCCCCCCAACAAGGCTTTCAAGCTCTCAAACAGATGTATTAAAAGGCAAGAGAAGTAAGGAAGGACTTTAACTAGGATCACATACTGCCTTCCTGGAAAGCTTTCAGAATGATATTACAAGGAGAAGTCATCTGGAAGCACAGACAAGCAAACCCCTCAACTCTGTCTACCAATCCACCAAGCAATGCTCGGCTAACAACCAGGGATGAAACTCCCTCCTGCAAAGAGGCCACGTCCCACCACTCCTTCTGCCACACACGGCAATGYGCCCTCTGTGTCACCACCGCTTTGGTACGGGCTGGCATCCACGTGAGCTCGGGACAGAGCGGAGGCAGATCAAAACAGTCGGAAGAGGAAGGCACACCACCGTTTTCCCACCTATTACATAGCGCTGCTGGTGGGAGGGGGACTCTGATCCATCTCAAAAAGAAGTATGTTCCCGGTGTGTTTACTCCAAGTACTTTCCAGTAGGCTGCGACTTAGGGTGATTAACATCTGTCACACGTGAAGCACTTTTGCTTGCCCCCATCTTGCTGGAAAGCTGTACACAGTTTTGCTTTTGGCATATGCACGCTATATTGACATGAGGAGGTGGACTTCGAGAGTTTGCGGCTCGTTCCCTATGGAGAGAGGGCTTATCCCATGATGCCTGCCTCCCTCACGCCCCAGGCCACCAACACAGCAAGCAAGCAGGTGATCCTCAAGCTGCTGAGCAGAGTCCTCAACCCAGCTCATGCCACCCTTCAGACCCCCCAGCACCAGAGAGCACAACACGTGCATGCCTTCAAAGCCCGATGTGCTGCTCTTTGGAAAGCCACTTTCAAATTTAAAGACCAGAGAGGTCCGTGAGGATCACTTGCAAATGGTCAGAATATCCCTTTCTCAATTTCTCAAGAAGTCTCTAACGTAACACTGAAACTATCTGACACCCTTGAGACAGACGGCACCGGAGAACCCAGCGTTCCCAGGGTCCCCCGCAAGCCTCGCCCTCCCACCTCCACCTACTGACTCAGTGCTTCCGCGCAGGGACTGCCGCAGTATCGTGTGCCTACGCAGCACCCAGGGCATCCAGGACCTGGCTGGTGCTAAACATCCAGGCGATACAACACAAGAGGTAACAAATAAYAGGGGTGCTGACACGGAGGCTGAAGAAGTATCGGGTGTTTCTGGCTGTCAGCAAGCATCTGAGGCCTGAGCTGTCGGGTCACGACACTCTGAGCATCTATAGCGGGAAAGGTCAGCCTTGCTGCAAACCCTCCTGTCCCCCACTGGGCACAAAGCATCCCTGGCTGAAAGTCTGGCAACAAGCACCAGGAACAGATGAGAGTTAACGGCTGCCGCCAAATGCTGGGGACGCTTTTTCTCCCCCACTCCCTCACTTTACTGGAGTCTTTAATTTTGAACTGTTTTCCATTTTATTTTAGAATTAGGATTTTCTGGTTTGGGGGTGGGGGGTGGAGAGTGTTGTGGGTTTATTGGTTTGTGGGTTTTCTTGTTTGTTTTTTTTTAAACTGACTTACCTAAGTGGCTTTTGAAGCAGTAATGAATTCAAGATGACCCCTTAACTTATTAAAAACAGCATCTAAATCACCGCCCAGTGTTTCAATCGATTTAACAACACCCGGACGAGTTTATTAAAGGGCGCCTGGGCATTCCTCAGGAAGGAAAAATCGCAGCGCATGGGCTGTAACCCCGGGATGGGAACCCCTCTCCCTTTCTACAGGTTACCCAGCCGGGCACAGCGGTGCAGAAAGGGGCAGAGGCAGCAGGGCAGGCAGCAGGGCAGGCAGCAGAGCAGGCAGCGGGGCAGGCAGCGGGGCAGGCAGCGGGGCAGGCAGCCCCGTCTTTGTCGCCTGCCGGAGCACAGGCAGGCCGCCCCGGGCACGAGAGGGGACTTCATACAGGCAAGGGGAAGGAAAGGCACAGTAAAGCCACACGGAAGGAAGAACAATAAATAGAAGGAAGCGAAGGGAGGCAAGAAAACACTGGCGGGGAGGGGAAAAAAAAAGGAGATTCCCCATAGCTAAGGCAGGGGAAAAAAGGCAGTAACAGAGCACTGACAGACTCTTTTACTGGCTAGCACAGCTTCTTGGCAAGCTCACGAGCGGGACCATGCAAAGGCACAGCTACTCATGTTTGCTTCTCCCACCAGGACCGGCAGAGGAGGGAGTATTTTTCAGTCTTGGCAGTGTTTAACCATCCTCTTTGTAGGATGCAAAAGTGACTACTGGAGTCGGCAACTTTTTCAGATGTGAAAAAAAGATCCCTGGGAGTCCTCTCCTGGGCTGCTTTGCCCATATAATCTTTTCCGCCCTGAGCATCGTGGAAATAAACACTCTCTATCCCTAATGGTACAGTTAATGGTAGTACAGCTCGTTTCTAAAACAAACCCTTCGAAAGGCCCCAGAAGGATCTGGGGACATTCAAGAGCTGCAATATCCTACAGGAGACACACATCTCAACCCTCTCTTGTGTACTGTCGAATTCTTCCTACTATTTTTACCGCTACTAGAGTTAGGAAAACATTTCACTGGGGGTTTATCATTCCACCACCAAAATTATAAACTATTTAGACCAGTCAGGGTTTGCTCTCAGCCTTTCAGGCACCATCAGAATTTTCCTCGCTGCAATAAGAGGTCTCGTAACTCGCCGAGCAATACCATATCTTGGCGTTTTATTTTTATTTCCATCTACTCTATTATGCAATGCTGCCCCACGGAAGAGGCAAGGCACAAGTTGCAGGAGGGCAGCTATGCCGGCTGCCTCTTCTTTAACGCAATTAGCTGCTGGAGGGTACCGCTCTGCCAAGACCAGCTGAAAGGACGCAGGAAGAGAGCCATCTTGGCATGGTCCTCCCAGGGAAAAAATAAAAAAGGCTGAGCTCATCAGCCGCCAGCAAGAAGGATAAAGCAAAACTGGCTGCAGAGAGCGAATCTAGCAAGCGGACTCTGAAGCRATGGAGAGGCTTCGCTAACAGGCAGGAGATGCCTGTATTTTTGGCATGTGCCTTTGTTTTTAACGCAGTGCCGGTTCAGCTAGGGCATGCTGTGGAGGTAAGAGGAGAAGAACAAGGAGATAAGGCCAAATATGCCGGCAACCATCCTTGCTAATGTCAGGCACTGGCCATCTTATGCCCCTTGTTGAGCTACTGCACTTACTGGGGTCCTGTCAGGGAAGGAAAGCGCTCACCTCTTAAGCACAGTCTATTATTATTTATAGGTAAGACGATTAAGAGCCCTTAGTGACTGTGGCACCTCTGAGACAGGTCTTAAAGATCTCACCCCGTTCTACAATAATCTTTGATTAGCTACTAATTCAGCAGCAGAGTGCTTGTGTATTCAGGGTCTGCAGGCGCTGCATTTGGAGAGCCACGATCAGCATAGAGTTTAAGGGAAAAAACGCAGAAGACCGCTGCATTTAGTCTGGCCAGATGCGCTGTGAATAGGGCAGACAGAGGGACGTCGTGTGCTGCAGGTAGCAGTAGGTGTGCAGGCAGAGCCCCAGCGCTGAGCTGAGGGTGAACGGAAGGACTGCACCATACCTACACCCCCCAAACCCCACCACCTCCTTGCCCTGCCGCCTACGGTCTGACGCTTCGTTTGGTTTTGGCTTCACCAAGATTTCTGATAGTATCAGAAACCAGAGGCTGAAAGCCGACCTCATCGAGTGAACTCACGACAGACTGGCTGCGTACGTACATAAAAGGCAACACCAAAGAAAGAGGCTCAGGTCTTTGCTTCACTTTCAAAACTTAAACACACACATGCAAAACCACCACATTGATYGGAGCACCTGCAGCACTTCAGACAGGACTGCAAGGAGAGATGCACGGACTTTGCAGAACTTTCCTACATCCTTCACATTCATATGGACATTTTGTTCAGACTGAAGCCATACTCTCACTTGTCACAACTTTTCAGAGAGTGTCCTCCAAAAAGTTGACCACAGAGGCGGCAGGCAGCAAGCAACACAGACCGAAGCTTCAGGCAGCTGGGATCCAAGTGACACCCCAGGCTGCCACACTAACAAACGCAGCGTATGCAGTTACATCACAGCTCATGCAGTTACATCACTCCTCTACGCGGATTTACGTTAACTGGCTGAACAGAACTAAACACATCCACTGTTATGGTCTGGAGACTTGAGAGCTTCCAGCACGACCAAAAATATCTTTGCCTAGTGGGCTTGTGAAGTGGTGGAGGGGGCAATAAGGCATATTCAGTGTAGTTAAAAAAGCAGGGGAGGGGGAGAAGTCTTTGATAGTGTGTTTGTTCGGGGTTTTTTGGTTTTAAGATTTTAATATCTTTCCAAGGGGTGAACATGTTCAGGAATTTGAATTTAAAAAGCAACACAGTTGAGGAAGACTGACACTTCTTTCCTCCTAAAAGTTAAAGGAGAAAAACTTATGGAGGCTTCAAGACAGAAATAGGATTTGCCTTATGAATGTCATGATTTTACTCTACAGAGACAGGTTAAGTCTGGCCCTACCAAAAGGCAGGGGATAACACCGATCAGAAGTTCCCTACAGAAGCTTCTGCACTCTGTCCTACCCAACTCAGGGCAGCTAGATCATCCTTCATCTGTTTCGTATTAGATGCGTTTTGGATTCACACTGTCTGTTGGGAAGCTTTTCAAACAAAAAATAAGTCTGCCATCAGAAAAGAAAGGGGACTGCAAGCTGAGTTCCGACATTACCGTCTATGATCAGATCATTATGATGTTCATTTCTAAAATGCATTTTCCCCAAAACAACTTTTCAGGGTACACAACCCAAGTTTCTTTCTTGAAAATCAGCTCCATCTATGAATCGAAATCAAAGGTGGACTCTGAACTGGCAGGTGATTAAGGCTGGTCAGAAACTTCCTGGGGTTAATTTTCTATATAGGTTATTCCGGCAAGGGAGGCAAAAATAATTTAGGATTCTTTTCATGGCAACTCACCGCTGCTGCATAGGTCACGTATTAAAGCTGGAGACAGCAGAAGATGTGGGGCTGTTTGTCAGCCTAGAGAGCTGAGACTGCTTACAAAGAAGTGGGAGATGGAGAAGGAATCTGACAATCCAGCCAGAGTTTCAATGTTTCTTCAGAAATGTTTCCTTTCGGCCGTGATGGGCCGGTAACGACTGACCATCATGAACTTCTAATGGACCATCCTAACCAGCCGTCTTTGGGACTTTTGTTTTCCTGACTCCTCCCTTCCCAAGTAAATAAATAAAGAGCTTAAAAACAAAAGAGGCAGACTCTTAGTTATGCTAATTTTACCTCCTTGGCCATTTGGATGGTGATAGTGAACGTGATAAACCATTTAAGATAACAAGCTGCAGGAGCTTCACGGAATACAAAGTGACCTGTCCCCAAAAGGCATAGACTGGGTAACGTTCTGCATATGCTGAGGAAAAGTTACCCCAAGGTCAGTCCCCCAGAGGTGGTCAAAGAGGTACTTTAGGAGATGCACAAGAAGCTTAAAAAAGATGCGGAGCAGCATTTCTATAACCACAAAGCAAAAAAAAAAAAAAAAAAAAAAAAAAAAAAAAAAAAAAAAAAAAAAAAAAAAAAAAAAAAAAAAGAAAAGCTCACTATCTATCCTGCGAGCACAGGAATTAAGCACCCCTACTATTCTGTGAAGGAAACTAGAAAAGCCTAATTCGGGATAAAAAAAAAAAAAATCCAAAATATCAAATGAGCAGATAGAGTTTAACAGTTCAGCAAAGCAACATTTTTATATAGCATATATAGGACTCGCACACCCAATCGCCGCAAAAGCCTGAAGTGCTCTTAAAAGTAACCCTGCTAACAAGGCAAAGCCCGCTCTTTTGGCACAACTCAAAGGAGCTGGAGCGCACACGAGCAGGGCCGCAGCTCAAGTGTCACTCCTTCCTGCCCTGCAGCTGGGAATTTCACAAACTCTTTAAAAAACAACACAAACGTATTAAAATTCCCAGAGAAAAAAAGTTACGCTGAACTCAAGTCACAACAAAAGCGTGCCCCCACGGCTTTATTAACCGGAGAGCGGAGGAGGTCACCGTGTCCTCCACGCTCCTGCCCAAGGACCAGCAATAAGGAGGCCACCGCGCGTCACCCGCTTTGGAGGTTTCATGCAGGATGGGAAGAGGGACAAGGGGAGGGTAAAGAAGTAGAGAGGGAAGGGGTGCTTTCTCCCACCATCGTGACCAAAGAAACTACTGCCCGGTGGTGGTGACCACCCGATGCTGGGCCAGGGGTGCTGCTAACCTGGTTCCATCCTGAGCGCTGCAGTTGACGTCAGCCCCGTACTCAAGGAGATGCCGCACGATGCTCAGCCAGCCTCTGGCACAGGCCTCGTGCAGGGCACAGTAACCTGCGTTGTCACGATGATTCACATCACACACCTTGTTTTCCAAACAATACAGAACCACTTCCTGGAAATGGGAGGAAAAACAGATGCATCAAGTTATTTCTTGCTGTGGAGATGCGCAGATTTCTCTTCTTGAAGGAAAAGCTGGGGGGGAAAAGGGCAAAACACAAAACCCCTACGATATGCCTAAGGTACCCTCTTTGAGACATGTCAGTCAAAAGGAAAAGGGGAAGCCATTGAAAGTCCTGCTTCTTCAGGAGGCATAGCGGAGACCACGACTTCCCACGAGCAGACTAGCTTGTGCGAAGCAGCACTGAGAGCTCCGTGCCCCGCAGGGACCTTCCCGCAGCCCCCAACATCAGGAATCGCTGCAGAGGGGGAACGTGCAAATTTCGCAGACAAAACTCACAGCTTTCCACTTCTCAAAACTTCCATGCATAAAGCTAGCAGGAAGGTTTTTACTCCTACATCTGCATTTTTTAGCAGAAAATTCTGCAAGCACAACAGCAGCACAGCCAACGTTTGATTTTAAAAAGAAAAAGCGCATGACCCGAAACAAAACACATTTAAGACACACAAAGGACGGTTTGCTATCAGCAAACAAAAAAAAAAGCCCGACTCTATCAAGATCAGGGAAATCCCATTTTCACCCACCCTGGTTTTCTGCATGCACAACTAAAGCCAGGCGCCAGGTTCCAATAACGAGCCCCGCGCCGTGGGAAGCCATGTGAATTTAACACAATTCATCTTGCAGTCAAATATACCACGGTCGAGAGCCTAGGCCAGACTCAGCTCTACGCTGTTGTGCGGCCTTGAAACAATGACTGCTCCATCACTCAACCAAAAATTTAGGATGGTGCGAGTCTTCCTCGATTTGTCTCAGACGCAAAAGAAAAAAAAAAAAAAAACAAAACCCACATTTCTAAGTGATGCTGCATGTAGAAAATAGCCCCCGCATTCCCAGATTAGTGGCAAGCCATTAATTTTGCATTTGCTCCTCTCAAAGGCTGAGCGACATCCTTGCAAAGCGGGATACGGCGTGGAGGGGGCGAGTGTTTGCTTTGCCAAAGCAAGAGAATAAAACAACAGCCGGGTGCGATGCATTTATTCCTCCCGTTTCAAAACCTACCGGAAAGCCCACAATAATCTGTGCTCTGGGTATACCTGACCCGAGAGCTGGTATCCAGGATACAGCATGAAGCTGCTCTTTTAGCAGGCCCTCACTAACCAGGCTAAAGCGGGGAGCTAATGAGCTGCCCGTCCCAGGCGCCAGAGCATCCCCCTCACCTGCTGCCAGGACAGAGCGGTCCACCACCTACACCTGATGCACCCACCGGTTTAACCTGGGATCCCCACAGTCCCACCTCTCAACAAACACGGGCTCTTAATGTTCCTGCTAATCAGCCCAAAGGCCAAAAATCAGTCCGGAACGGATGCCCTTTACCCTGCACTCGCTCAAGCCCGAAAGAAAGGGCTGTGGAAAATTATACCCCAGAGGTATGAATTTTCTTTCAAAACCAGACCGCCCTGCCAGGCAAATTAGCAGATGGATATAGGTAGCAGAAGCGGCTGCCGTATTCAATTCCACTTTTAGCATGCAGTTGCCATTTAAAATAGACTCTGCAACTCAAAATAAAGGAACACCTTTCATCTATTTTTGTAAAAAGGAAAGGCTCGTCCTAGGGCGGAATACCTGCTACTGGACGAAAAGGCTAATTTTGTCGGGCAATTCTGTGTTAAGAGGCTATAAGAAGAATGTCATTAACCACAAAATGTAACCATAAAGACCATAAAACTCTACATTGTTAATTAATTAAATGCCTCATTAACTTTTTTTAACATGATTTATTCAATTTACAAAAAAATTAGCTATCACTGCCGAATACAGGAACATGTGGTGCCACAAACACACTTTCGGTTTCATAAGCATCTCTCGCTAACGTTAGAGAAAGGTTGTGAAAGTGCCACGGGGCAATTTAATGTCTGTTCAGGTGCTCTATTTAAACCAGCAATTTGAAAATCACTCGCAGTTAATCCAAAGAGTCAAGCTAGCACGTCACCAGCCAAGATATGTGCCACTGCCGCTTCTGCTGCCTGCAGTTTGTTAGCCAAATTGCAAACACCAACGTTGAAAGGTGCATGCAAATATGCATGTTCCACCCCCATCTACAAAAAGGTGCCCTTCGCTTTACTCTCTCCCACCCGTGCTCTGCAGCAGCTCCTRCCCCTTTTCCAAGGGAAGGGGTCAGCATCCCCCTGCGCATCCCCCAYGTCCTGCGCATCCCCCATGCCCTGGGCAAGCATGCTGCCACCAATAAGCACTATTCCATTCCACCCAACCTCAAAACACGGCCCTTGGGCAAGGCATTATAACCTGAGCCGTAACGCTTCCCCGCAGCACCGTGCCAAACCCCAGAAGTGATGCTCGTCCCCTGGCGGGGTGCGGGAGCCCCAGGGGAGCTGTGCAAGGGCAGGACGATGCTCAGGAGCTCCTGCTCCCACAGCAGTGCCACCAGGGACCCAGGTCCGGACCCTCGTGTGAGGCATTCCCAGGGCAAACCCTCTCCCCCTGCCTGGATAAACCCTGTCTTCATGAGTGTTTAACCCCCCTGGACACAAACACCATCTTTCCCCCACCCCTATCACACACCACACATGACTCTAATTTCACTGCCTTCCCAGGCAGGATTTAATCCCAAATTCACCAGAGAACTTTCCAAGTCCAGACACATACCAAAAAACAACAAGCGGCACAAAGACAGCCAGTGTTTCCTCTCCCATCAAATTCATTACGCAAGTCTTTTGTAATTTTTTTCCCAAAAAGACTTTACGCTCCCTATAATTCCCCCTTCACAAAAAGTAAATTACAGTTTTAAGACTACTATTATCTCAAGTAATTTGTTTCAAATGGGGAAAACAGAATGGATTCGAGAGCGTCCATACACTGGGACGGGTTGCTAACATCCTGATGAAGCAAGGCCTGGTGCAGAGGCCCAGTGAAGAAAAGGCAAAGCTTCCCACCAGCTTTGGCGGCGTTTTGCTCAGACCGTATGGATTTCCAGAGCTGAAGACCATTTGCCGCACTGTCTTTAAGTAGCCTTGTTGGCTGCGGCCCTGCAATTTATCTGACCAGACACAAGCCGCATTTGTCCTTCGACATTTCACTCTCACGTCAGCTTTTACATGCAAAATCGTAACCATGCGTGTCCCCCCTCTCCGCAACTATCTGGGGCACGTCCGTACTGTGCGATTGAGTGTGGGGCAGAGGCACCTGAGCTAGCAGCATTTGGGCTCCCTGTGGGTCCAGGAGCGATATATACAGCTTGCCAGCATCTTTGCATGCCAAAGGTGCCAGCGCTACCTCTGGTTTTGGGGTGGGATCTCTGCACAGCCGCAGGGCATCCCTGCTGCAAAGGCAGGCAGGCAGGCTGCCAAGGGCAGGCACGAGCTCACCCAGTCTCATGGCAGAGCTGTTGGTGCTGCTCTGCCCCAATACAACATCCCTGCTGCCGTCAGGGCTCAGCGGTGCCCTGTGGTGCCAGCCACTTCCAGCTCTGAGTCCCGCACCAGCACTTGGCATCCCTTTGCAAGCCATGGCCCCAGTGGCGCAGACTCATTCGCCTCCTCTGCCATCGGGCTGGTGAGGGGCCACAGGGCTGCCTGCTGCCACCGCAGCAGCTATGAAAAGCCCCTGTGTGCCCGTGAGCATCCAGCGCTCCCACTTCAGCATCAGCCCCCAGCCATCACGCTGCAGCCACCAAAGGTTGCTGCCCTGCTAACGGGGACGGCAGAAAACAGATGTGTGCAGCTGCCACAGGTCACAAACCAGCAAATTAGCTTGACCCAACAAGCTTTTTTTTTTTTGCTTTTTTTTTTTTTTTAATACAGGAATTTTAACTTCTTGACCACTCTAATTTTTCTGGAGACAGAGGAAATTCAGCTTTCTAATAACCGCAGTAGTCTGGTTGCTAGCAAGAAAAACACAGCTACAGAGTTTCCATGGCTGAACAAACTATCACAGCTCACCACAGGCCAAATGAAGCCCCAACGGGGTGGCATGACCACCCACCGCTCCGGTCCTTGAAAGACACGGCCGATGCCGGATCCCAGCAGCAGCTCGGGCACACGGACCAGGCTCTCCCCCCTGCCCCGCCTGGCTCTCCTGCCCCGCGCTCCACCAACAAAAGGACCCACTGCCATGCTGTCAACACCGGCTGAACGATCAAGTCAAACCATCGGAATATTTAAGCCTATTAAAAACATGGTGTTCGCTTGAACTTTTGGGTAATTCAGGTCAGAAAATCCCCGACCAGCTGATGATGGGAACACAAGGTTACCCCAGGGCCCTGGGACCCCGACCTTGGTGAGCCCGGGCATCCCCAGCTTTCTGCAACCAGCCCAGTAATGGCCAACGCTGCAGACAGCTCCCGCTATCAGCAAAGCACACAGAGGAGCTCTCGGCCCCTGCTTGAGCCAGACCTCAGCCCATCACTAAGTTTCGGAGCTGCCCCCATTGAGAGCACAACAGGCGCAGAAAGCAAAGTGCACAAGCATCCCACAACAGCCTGCTACGTGCGAGTGGTACTCACCCCGACAGACACTGTGCAGGAAGAAAATACACTCCAATAGCTTGGAGCACATGCTACAACACATTTTGATTTTGGATCCATCGGAAATCTTAGGTCCGCAGGAAATGAAATCATTTAAATTATGGAGATTACCATAGCAACGTTGTAACAACCACTTCTCCTCCTCCTAGCTAGAGCTGAAGTGCCCTGGGTTAGAAGAAGCCTTTGTCTAGGGTAAACAAAACCTTTCCAACAAACCCTGCCTTCCAGAGCTGGAGAAGGCCTCTCTCCACCTATACAAAGGGCATTTAGAGGTTTCTACAAACCCCTGAGGCTGGGCAGGCCCCGCCTGGGCCCGGGCTGATGCCACCTGTCAGCGCGGGGCTCAAGCCCAGCTCTGAGGTCCAAGCGGTCCTCTCACCACCAAGGCGAACCCTGCAGCCGCGCTGAAGGCAGCAATCGCTCTCTGCAATGAAACACCTCTTTGCAAGATCTGAAGTTGAGCAACAATGACGCTTATACCTATATGCCCGCATTTCCCCAATAAAAGCGTGCTTCAAAACAGTGGAGCCAGGGGATTCATCAGGTTCTGATTTTTGTAGCAAGAGGGGCCGTTTCGTTAGACAACATCGTTCCAGCTACGCCGAGCATAAAGCACGCAGAGTGCTCCTACGATGCATCTGATCATGCAAGAGGACACTCCAAGCGCTATGTCCTGTGTCACATACCAGATACTCCTTGAGGAAAAGAACAAAAAATAAAACCCTTCTCCTGAACTACACGCTGTTCACAAATTACAAAAGCAAAAATCGTACAGCTWATTAAACACCACCATAAAGACTACTTTAAACAAAAGACATTCATTCTGTTTGCAGATGGCGTATATTTAAACGGAAGCGAGGGTTACCAACAGAACTTTACCCTTTGCTCATTCACGCAGGGTGCTGCTTACCCTGTGTCCCCGCCAGCTGACCCAACCGCAGCGGGGACCCATTCCCACAGCGACCTGCCCCCAGACCTGGCGCGCCGGGGAAGGGAGTGCAGCAGGGGAGAGGGGGCCTGCAAATTTCAATGACCAAACTCAAAGCTGCCACTTCGCAAAATTTCCATCTATAAAACTGGAAAGAGGGTTTTAACTTTTGAAATAAAAAGCCATCGTCCCGCAGGGTGGTGAGGGACCCTTACCTCGTACCCCAGGCGTGCTGCCCGCTGCAGCAGCGTTTCCCCCGCGTTCTTATTGACAATAAGCCTCCGCGCTTCGGGCGGCATGGGCCGGCTCGGGGTGGTCTCCTGAGGGGGGCTTGCAATCGGCAGCTGCGAGGGCTGCGAGACGGGTAGCAAAGAGGGAGTCTGCTGCAGGCGATCGTACAGCTTCTGCTCGTACGACTTGGCTGGCGAGGAGTCGCAGTCTGAAGCAGGCTCTGGTCGCTTCCTGACTTTCCTCGTTATCGTGACCTGTCAAAACCATTATTGTGGGGTTTTTTTTATCCTTGTTTTTACAATACAGCGAYGGGATTATATTTTGCCAGCAAGGAATTACACTTTTCTACTCATATTTAATTTTTTAAGAAAGACCTGCTACAGCTTTTAAACGCAAGATTCCTCACCCCCTGCAATAGTGCCCTTAACTCGGGTTAAGAAAAGCAAATACAAGATATGCAAAGGATCCGCAGACGAATATGAATGCAATCCCCGCTACCCTGCATGCATGACAGCGCATTAGTTTATAAGCAGGCTGGCTCTGCCTTCTGCGAGGCTGGTGGACAATTAAGTCTAAATAAAGATACCTTATCTTCAGCATTTTCGATATCTGTGGTGTCATCCCCTGTCAGAGATGACCTCCTTCTCCTCTCCTGCAGTGCCAAGTGTTTTGTTTTACACTGACGTTTCCCTGATGGCTTCTCACACTCGCTGTATTTCTGCAGCAGAGATGCATGTTGGAAATCCTCCTCTTCGTCTGTGTACAGCCCATCTGTCTTCCGGCTTTCTTTAATTTTCTGCTGTTTGGCAGCCAACCTCGAGGCTGGAGTACAGCTTGGCTGAGCCTGCCTTTTGCTGTTTGCATTGGTGGATGAAAGGCTCTTCATGTGCGGAGACACTGGGAATACGGGCAAGCCTAGATGGGAAGGAAAGGCATTACACGTTGCATGGTGTGTTAAAAGGAAAACACATAGCTAGCACTTAACACAAGCTCCTCGACTGCTTAAGAGATCTACCAATTACATTTTCAAATCATTAATATTTTAAGCGTTCCACATTCAAATTGTAAATAGCATCTTGCCAGTTAACGTTACGCTGACAGTTAGAAGGCTCTGATAAAAATGGCTAAATGAAATGCCCCGCGCCGGGTGCTGGGGCACCGCAAAGGCCGTACGGTGCCGTGCCGTGCCAGCTCGGCGCTGCCGCAGCCCAGCCGCCACAGGCAGAGCGGAAAGCCGCCGCCGCACCGCCTCGCTGGGGGAAAAACTCGCCTCCTTACCTGGAACTGCTTTATCTGAAGGGGAACCAACTCCTCCGGCAGCCTGGGCCTGGCCGGGCTTGTCCGCCCTTGGCTAGGTGCGGTCGCAGGGCAGATACACGGATGGCGGGGGAGGAGGGGGAAGCAAGAGAGGCGGGAGCGTGGATGAGGTCTTAATGGGACAGCACGGGGGGAACGTTGAGCTTAGCCCTAAGACGGCCGTAAGGCGGGGAACATCTCCCTTGGCAGCATTTTTACTTAAAAAGCAAACCAAGAGAAGAAGGGCTACTCAAGGAGCCGTCCCTACAGAAGCCCTGTGCAAACTCTCTATCAAAAAGCGCGGGGATTTTGCAGGAAAAGCAATCGGCTGTGTTTTCCCGAGGACTCYGTCCAGAAACGAGTCTTTCTGTGAGACCAGAAAGCCCTGGGACATCGGGGAACTAAGGCCAGTGCTCTGCCGCCCGTGGCAGGATGCTGGCAGGGCCGGGCTTTCTCCGGGGGTTAGCTCTAACAAGATGGATCCCACAATCTGGGCCACATGCAAAACGCATGGTTACTTTTTTTTTCAGAGTGCAAGCAGGTTTACAAGAAAACAAGGACAGGGAAGTTGACTTTTTTATAGTCTGAATTTCCCTTGGGAAGAGAACTGAGGTGACCTCAGAACCAACTCCTCTGCAGAAAAATTAAAGGTTGCTGGAAAGGAAGGGACACTTCAGCCAAACAATACCACACCACTGAGGGAAGGTGCGGAAAAAAACCTTGAGCACTTGAAAGAGGCTCCTTTGCTCCGAGAAGTCTCTGAAGTGATGCTACTTTCAGAACAGAAGAGATGGCAGGAGCAAATAAGGCAGCTGCTCAGAGAAGAGAGATCTTTATTTAAAGAGACTCGATCCAGAGCCAGTCAGTAAAAAACAAAATAAAATCTAGAATCCTCTTGGTGGGCAGCTTCACACTTTTGTCTCCCTTTAAATAGATCTGTGAAAGCAACTTGCAGAAGGCTTTCTAGATTAAAGATGAAAACAGAAATCCCTCAGTTCTTTCGAGCCACTTTCTAGAAAAAGATGCATACCGCGGCTTGCCAAGCAGATGTCAGGGAATTTACAGGACACATGATGTGCAGATTGTTCAGCAAAAATCCAGTAAGTTTTTTAGGCTTTGCCTACGGATGCAAGGCTGTCTTTCCAACTCTGCAGACACCATGAAGTAAGGAGTGTTTAATTCTCCTGTTCCCAACTAACCTAATTGGAGTAGCACGTGAAAAGCCCAATTCCAATACAGAAGTATCATCATTATCTACTTAATCCCTTACTAAAAAAATTGCGAGGATGGAAAGCAGCAGCGATGAGGTCTGGTGAGTGCAAAGGGAAGTAAGAAACTGCTGCATGTAGCAAAACTAGAATAGAAAGAAAAAAAACCTCACAGGTCTGGAGAAGGACAGAAATACCGAGAGGATGGAGGAAAAAACCACAGGAAGATAAGCCTATCTCAAAGAACTGCAGGCTTTCCCATGCAGGGATGCCGAAGCATTAAAAGCAGAATTTTAATCACCACAAAAAATGGGTACTCCAGCCTGCAAGCTCCACGGAAACTCTGTGCTCCACTTTGACCCTCCACAGTGGTGACAGCAGGCACCAGGCTAAACGTGTGCTGCAGCTAAGAGATGGAGTAGCAATGCTATGCCCAGGAGCTTCGGGATCAATAACGTTGCAAGAGGCCAGCGCTATCCAGAAAAAGCCAAGCGTCAGCCTGGGAAATGCAAGACACACGGGCAGAAAAAAGGCAAGCGATTAATCCTGGAATCCCACCCCATCTTTCCAACCACTACGTACGTGAAGGGAGAAGAAAAACATGAGTGAGCAGGAATATCCCCAAATATCCATGAAAAAAAAAAAAGAAACCTAAACCAAAAACCAAAAAAAACCCAGGCCTCTGACTGATGTGGGTTGTGGCAAGTCTGACTCAGAGCAGGACCTGCCTCCCTTCCCGCAGGAGCAGGCTGCAGAGAGGTCCACACGGAAAAGCAGCTGCTGCCGCGTCACCTGAATGCTCGCTTGTTCAGCTCCCACCCCGGCAGCTGCCTCCTCCCTCCTGCCTGCCAAGCCAGCGGCCGCCGCGCTGCCTGCAACCCGAGGCGGCTCCGAGGGGCAGGCAGCAGCTTTCCTGGTGGGCGAGATCCTCCCGGCTCGTCTCCTCGGGGTTTTTGTTGCCGCGCTGCCCGGGCTTTCTCCTCGCGCCGGGTGAGCGGATGCAGTTCCCTGGGGGACTGTCAGAAGAGCTGGCTACCGCACCGCTGGCAGCGCCGGGAGGTTATCGCTCAGCTGGGACCCCAGCAGAGACCATGGCTCCCACCTCAGACACAGGTCCGGGCAAGCGACATGATGCCCTGAGGTTGCAGGCATCCCCACGCTCACAGACCTGCTGCGCCCCGGAGAGCCAGCACAGGCAACGTCACCTCGCGAGTGGGACGAGGCAGGGCCCTGAAATTATGTCGGGCAAGCCACATCCCGGCTCTCGTGGTTCTGACCCGCAAGTGAGGCWGCAAGGAGGCAACAGCCGGAAGAGTCACCAGGGGAACATTTCCAGTGGCCACCGCTTGGTCACCCAGCCAGCAGGCACTGACCGGGGGACAGAGGGGTGACAGGCCAATGGTGGCTTGCAATGTAATGCATGACTCCTCCCACACTAAAATCCGAGGTTGAACACGACTGGAGCAACAAGCCCAGAAGTCAGCACCCTCCGTCTTCCTGGAGATTTGCAGGCACAGGCAGAAAATCATCCTGYTGTTAGACTAAGGCTTCACGGGCGCAGGGGCAGACCTCGATGCCCTGTTACAGCCCACTACAACCAGCTTCCCAGCAGCAGAGACTGCCACGTTCACAGGCAGTGCTTGGGCACCAGGAACAGTTGTTCCCAGCCCCAGAGTAAAAAAAAGCTGCAAGCAACAGGGTATATTCTCGTATTCACAGTATCTGCTTGTTTAAGAAAAGTTTGAGGACTGGTCCCAGGCAAGAAAGACAAGCTGGAAGTCTCCATCCCCACGCGACTGTCATGCAGAGGATGCTCTGTCACACAACAGGGAAAAATGTCCTCGTCCTAGTGAACTAAGAAGAAGGAGATTCAAAGGTTTACAGTTCAACGGGGCTGGAGGAGCGTCAGCAAAGTGATCTGAACCATCTCCAGTGCCTCTGCACAATGAATGGCAAGGTCGGGTTTATGGTTTTATAGCGGCTTCCAAAACCAAGAGGTTTTTCATAGCCATGGGGCGACTGAATCTGAATGCCTTTGGGAACGGTGCATAAATCGGGAGCCACCTCTTTTTCTTTCCCGAGGTCATGGGTTAGAGAAGCCTGTCACTGCCACGGGAGGCACTGCAGGGAAAGCTAGAGCATCCTTACACAATGCGGCTTCTTGTTCACGACCCTCGTTCAATCTCTACAAGGTATCTCTTTCTGAAAGTACAAAGGGGAGCAGGTGATGGGCAGGGATGTTTGAGCCGATACCATGCTCACCAAGGCAGCACATAAAGCAAGCGAGGAAGAGTCAAAGCTCCTTTTAAACTAAGTTTTGATCTCCTGCTCCACGAATCCTTTTGGAGAACCTTCCCCATCAATAAGCATCAAAGTTTGGGGTTTTCTGCCCTCAGATAATCCTACCAAGGGGAAAGATGGTGAGGAGCTTTAGGACAGAAGGGAAGCCAATACTTTTGCCTGTGACCATTTCGGAGATGCTACCCAGAAAAACTGTCGCCGGTGCAGGATGACCTGGACTCGGTCCTTTCCGTGGCATGGGACAAGAGGATCCACCCTCCTCATGCTTCTCTCTTTTGGGGGGATCTCAGCTAAACTACAGGTTAGGCCAGCTGGAGGGTGAATGTCTACCAGTTTGATGAAGCTCCCAGGTCTGTGAAGGAAGAAGGAGCCCAAACATCCAAGTCAGAACTCCCCCTCCCAGAAACAGCCTTTCCTCAAAAGCAGGCAGAGGACTTGGAGGGGTAAGAAGAGGAGAAGAAGGAAATAAAGAAAAGTATCTGCAACCCTCTACCTGAAAAGCCAAAGGACGAGACAAGGGCTCCCTGCTGTGCCCAGAGGAGACGGGGATTCATGACGAGGTGCAGGGGACGCGCGAGGGGGATCGGCCACATGGGCTGTGTGCTGCCATTCCCCACATGTCCTCTAACCAAGCTACAGCAGCAAACGTCGCAGGGAAGGGGAAAAGCAGCAGAGCAGACAACGTGCCTGGGGGCTGAGGACAGCGGGGACAGGAGAGTGACCTGTCCGTCCGAAGGAAAATTTGGCAGATTGCCTCCACGGGCTCTCCCCCAGGACAGGGAATGGGCAGAAAAGGGGGAGAGGATGGGGAAAAGGAGGAAGCAGAGTGAGGGGGAAAGCAGCAGCCAGAAACAAGTCAAGGAAAGCTGATGTGCTTTGAGGAAGCGACCCCTTAGGAAAGAGCTGCTGGGAATATCTCTGCCAAGGGGCCGGGGAGTGGGGCCACAGGGGTTTACAGGACATGCCCAGGACGAACCAGCAAGGCATCCTCTTTGGGAGGAGGGTGAGCTTTGCTCTTGAGCACATGCCCTGGGAAAGGCAGGGAAACCCAGCAGTGCTGAGGGTGCTGGAGGCGTTGGGTTCCCGAGATCAAGAGCTGCTAGCTGTGCTGACGCTGTTTCAGAGGGTCACAGCCCCTCAAATCCTACGTGTGGTTAAACGCTCTTACACCAACTAGCAGCCTGTTTGCTCCCTCCCTCGCCCAGAAGCATGCCCGCGTTGTGCGCCCCCCCAGCTCTCCTCTAGAGACACTTCATCTTCACGTTATCTATGAAAGAGTATTTAAAGCCGAAACACACACACACACACACACACACACACGCACAAACACATAGTTACACACACATACACAAACACATTTTCTTGTCTGCCAAATATCAGCTACAGTGCAATTCTTAAAGAGGAGGTGTCAGTCCTTATATAAATGGACATCTACAGAAATATATATATAATTTTTTTTAAAAAAAAAGCTCTCGACAATTCCTTAACATCGGTGGCAGCATGCGTCACTGTAAATGCTAAAGCCAGCTGGTTTCCCTAGTAGTCTCTGCATACCTTGTTCATTGTCACTTGTTTTGAGGGACTCTTCAGACCAACTTCTATTGCTTTTGGCCTCTGACCTTTTCTTGGTGTGCCTTTCTTCTGTGAAGTCTTTGACCTTTGCAGTGGCCTCTGGCTGAACAGCCTCAGCTAAATCTTTCCTGCTTTGCCGGCCCAACTTGCCGGACGGGGATCTCTCTGGTGACACCTGCTGCTCCCATAGTTCCCTAAGATGCTGCAGGTGACGCTGCTTTTTGGGATGGAGCCCTGTTAATTCAATGCACACCTTCAGGTTGGTCACCTCATTACAATTGGGCTCTTCTAAGTGGTTAGAGGAATTGTTTGTCATTTCCCTCTCAGGCCAGTCATCTAATGGAAAAATAACTAAAAATTAATCAAAAAGCCCCCTCAACTTAAAACAAAAGCTACATTTCACTTTCGGGGCATATAGTCTCAGCTTTACCACCACACTATGCATTTTAAAGGTTCGCTCATTAAGGGTTACATGCACTACAGTAACTTGCACTGCTGTGGCTACAGTGTCCAAYGACTAGTGCTTTACCCTTATATACCAAGCTCTTTATATATACATATATATATACACACATATATATACATACATATATATATACATATATATAATTTTAAGTGAAATGACAGTGCTCACATTAGTAACTATCAAGTTCAAAAATGGAAACACATTAAGCCAAAGGGACGTTCCTTTCACAAGACATTCCTTGAGAGAGACCAAAGCAAAATGCTGTCTTACCTTTGGAGTTCTTCTTCTTTTTTGCTTTTGATATAAGTTCATCCTGCAGTTCATCCACAAAGTTTTCATTTTGGCTGCCATCATTTTGCACTCTCTCACCAGAGTGTTTACGCTTCCTGTCCAGACGTGGACATGGATGTTGGCCAATATCTTCTGTTGGCTGGTCTTCCGCTTTTTCATATATAGAATGTCTCTCTAAATAACATTTCTCATTTGAGAGATCTTTTTCCTCTGGAGTTTCAAGAAAATGACCTTGGTTGTTCTCTGTACTAGTAAAGTTACCTAAAAAATAAAAAAAACAAACACCACAAGACCTAATAAATACAAAACAATTCATTGTGAGAAAGCTGTGCTCTCTGATTTCTTCCATGTCATCTCCATCATGACTTAAGGCTCATGAGGCATGCAAATAAACACAAAATTGTACTTTGGAACAAGTCTCCTCTGGTCAGCCTAAGGCAGCAGTTTTCTCAACAGTTAAGTACAAAACCCCCAAAAGCGCGACACTTTGTGTTGTTTTTACGTCAATTTAAGAAGTACAATATTCACAACACTTGTATCCATAGAACCATGACAGTATGCTTTTTTAAATAAAGAAACATCTTTAGATATCAAAAGCACAGACCCTTTTCAGAAAGCAACCTCGCCCCCCAAAACCGTGGTAAGTAATAATCCAAGCTCCCCTTTGCAATGACTTTGTTTTCAGAAATGCCTTCTGATGATAATAAAAGTATTCGTCTTTTGCTAATTCCTAATCCTTCCCTAACTTCTCACATTGAATTGCAGAGTCTGACTTAAAAGCGTTCGTCCCTCCTTCTGGAGATATAAATGGGATACGGAGCACGCACACACGTACACGGGAATACCACTAAGAATAGCTGTGATATTTTGCAAAAAGCACTACTTGAATCCAAGGTTATAAAAAGGCTTCCTCACTTGAAGTAACCAGCCAGTCACTGTACATCACGTGATCTTTGTCACCTCCTTTTAAAAAAGACCTCACTTTTTTCAGGGAATATTTCCAGCAGCAGCCGAGCGGGTGAGCTTTGAAAAGCTTACCAGAAACTAGTTTGACAAGTTAGCCACAAAAACACCCACGTTGCCATGCTTGCCCTAACTTCAGCTTCCCCTTTCCAATACTGTTCCCCAAAATTTAGAGACAGCAATTAAGCAATTTTAAATGGATGCTTGACTTAAAATGACACTTAATCATCATCTTGAATAGGTATTTTTTCTTGGGTTTAACCAAACTAACCGAGGCACGGTTAGGCAGACATGCGGCACAGACTGCAACACGGTTAATCAGCTTCCTATTTACGATTCTCACAAACAAGTTGGTTTTCCCACGCATTTTGGCCCTTCTGGCTGACCAATACTCTTTCTGCACGTCTGCCACTGTTTGGCAAACTGTCTGTATGCTCCATCCTACTTCCCCACGGCTCACTGTCCCTTTTCCTCTTCCTCCTCCTTGCCCTTCCTCCGTCTCCCGCTTCCCTTCCTGCAAACACATCTGCTGGTTTCCTACCTGGACTCCTGACAGCTCCGTTTCCCTTCCCTCCCCCTGACCCTCCCCATCTTTACTCAGCCTCCTCCCCCGTACAGCCCGGCCATCAACTTCTGCTCTTCTCCCTCGCCAGGGCAGACATTGCTCCCCTGCAGCCTCCTCTCCCCACCTGTCCCCTCCGAGACCCACCACACCAGCATCCAGGCACTGGCAGCCCCCGGATGCAGCCCAACTCTATCCTACCTTATCCTGAGAGCACCTTCCTACAGCTCTGCCAACACCTTCTGGTTTCACGACTGTCCTTGAAATACCTGTTGTCAGCAATGGAAGGCTGAAGGGGGGCGGGGGGGGAAATTCTCTGATGAGATTTTTCTTCATCACAACTTGGAAATGGCTCCAAGTAGCACCTAGGGTTCTGGAGATGTTTGCGGGCACCAGAAGACACCCTAGCATCATTTTTACACTGCTTGGGAAGCTGCCTGCAGGGCTGCTTTATAAAACAGCACAAGATACTTGGCCAAGAAAAATCAAAACAAAAGTTGACTTTTTCCAGGCGAGCGGGACGCTCGGGCCATTCTGCTATTTGGCGATGCTCCTCTCCGCAAGGCCGTCTGGCCAACACCTGCTCCCTTCAAGACTTTAAAACGCAGTTTATCACACTTCTTCCAGCCAGCAAGGCTGACATCTTCCAGAAAACAGGTATCTCAGCTTACTACGACTGTGCCTCTAAATCGCCAGAGTCCCCCCGAACCAGAATGAATCTGGCAACACCCCGTGCTTGCACATCTGGCATGAAGATGCTGCCCAACAGCTGTACCCTATAACCACACCAACAGCACCGGCAGTCCTCTTTCACACAGCATAAAAGAAGCTGGACCAGCCACGTTTTATGTATCACTTCAGAAAGGCTTCTATCGGATTTCATTTTACATTTTTAATGCAATCTGCTATTTTTCCCCCTTTCATAAGGAAACATTATACTTATATGCTCAGTTTCCCCGAACAGATCAGGTAAGGGCACTCTCCGCCACGCTCCCACTGTTTATAGCCTTCGCGTCTCCAGCAGTGCCAGCAGCTACACACCACAGCTCATGCCGAGAGTCACTAGATCAGGACAGCTTTCCTGCTCCTAAGACTGTCTGGCCTGAGAAAAGGCAGGCACATCCTGACCAATTCCCAGAGAAGCTTTCGCAGGGTCAGAGGAAGTAGCAGGCTGTAGGGGGGGGGTTGATGGTCTTAATCTTTGGGGCTTGCAGGAAACAGCAAGCTAATTCCGTCCTGCCACAACCAAAAGCGACCCGCTGCAGATTAATTCCTTCTCTATCTGCAAGAGGACTCGGCACAGGGATGCCAAGCGCCGCTCGCTCAGACCATCCGTGCTAAAAAATAAAAAGGAGGGGAGAGACATTTGCTGTAACCTCGCTAACAGCTCGTCACCGTTGGCGTTTCTCTGGGGCTCCGCATGCCGCGGAGAGCAGCACACATCTATTGAAGTTTATCCAAAAAGCTCTCGCTGCCAGCGGCTCTGCGACACCTTTGCCTCCACTCTCTGGTCACAGACGAGGGGGACCCCTGAGGCGACCACAGCTATGTCCCCTTGGCCGCCGAGCCAGAAATCCCTCTCAAGGACTGCCCGCTGCACACACGCCTCTGAAATCCGTCCTGCTAGATGCGGTTAAGACCATTAGAGGAGCGACATCTCCGCACGTTAATCCGGGTTGTGTAATCATCCTGCATCAACACGGGAGGACAGCGACGGCGAAGCCAGGGAGCCACGCAGGATGCATCCTTGCCTATCTGCTCCACCGCCGATGCTCCCTGCCTCTTCTACAGCCGGATTTTCACCGTGAAAGAACAAAGGTCAGTCGCTGTTCAGGACACAGCATTACCCACAGGCTGTCAGGCTCTCTACGCAGCTTGCACCGACACATCGCACACCCAGAGGTTTTTCCCCTTGGCACAGCGGCGACCGCCTCATGGAGCACAGGCTCTATTAATATTTTACCACCAGATTCCACTCTGTCCTCAAACTGTTTTGCAAGCAACCCGGATCAGACACGATGTCTCCCCAAATTAAGATATAAAYGTCAACATGAGGCACAGCAACATAAGCATATCGTGCATGCCCAACAAGGACAAGGAGAATTTATTTGCTTTTGTTCCCCTCCGCCATATATCTACAACATCCTTTTCTCTGCCTGAGGAAGAAAACAACAACAAAATACTTGGGAGTTTTCATATCATCATTATTCAAACAGTGACGAGGTAGCCAGAAACACAGGATAAATAGCAACACACCTCTATGAGTAAGGAGATTAAACTCTTAAATGTGTTCCTTCCTCAAGCCTCCAGCATTTGCCAGTCTCACACCAGCTGTGAGAACCAGCACCAGCAACTCAAACCATTTCTCACTGTCCTACCAAACTAGAAACAAGGAAGAATTAAGAAGATGATTCTTCACATATGGTTTCTGCCTGAAGCAGTATCTTCTTAGTGCACGGGTTACAATCTCACGAAAAACAGTTACACGCACGCACTCACAAACACGCTACCCAGAAAAAAGTTTCCTTCATTTTTCCATCTTCCTGTTGCTGTCAGCTGCTTGAGACCAGGTCCTCCCATGCAATGCAAACAAGGAAACACATCTTAGTGTTGAAGCTGCAATTCTTTTGTTCAAATAACATGGCAGCTAAAAACAGCCCTTCCTCTTCCCGGGAGCAACCTCTCATTGCGCTCACTTATGCAAGGCACCCTTTATTCATCTGAGGACCGTAATGACTATCCAAATGCTAAAACCCAGTATTCAGCATGGAGATCACAACAACAGTAAGAAATTCCATAAGTCACCTTCAGCATCCAATTCTGAGTATCCCATGGGGCAGAGGGAACCCAGCTGATTTCTTTTTTCCGTCCAAGTACCTCTGCTTGGGAGCTTTCCACATTTGTTTCCTTCTGCCCAAGCCTACCGCACTGCACAAGCAACAGCCATTCTCCCTGCACAGGCTTTTGGTTTTTTCCCCTTTTTTTTTTGCACTATGTCCCATGGCAGGAAGGCAATAACTGACCAGGGCAAAGGACATGTTTACTGTCTCCATCTTTCATTTGTTCAGGTATACACACAGCCCAGCGAGAAAAGCAATGCAGGGGATTACCATGCAAAGGGACGCCAGCACCTTGCTCCAGCGCTGAAGATCAGCTCTAAAGGATTTGGCACATTACACCATTTACTTTCACACATAGAAACTGCTTTAACTTTTTCCCTATGACCTCATGCCTTAAGATCAGGCTTTTAACATATCGGGTTTTATTTTTCCCAGCTAAAGCTTAAACAGGCAGTGTCTTCCTCCTAGAAAATTAGATAAAATCACGGTCCCCGATCAAGAAATTCACAGCTTGTAGAATTTATTCAATCTTTCACACTCGGGTATGATTTTCAATACCACTACAAGAGCTTTGTTATGAACCAACATGCGATCATCACATGCCCGTATTGATGTGCGTGTCCGTGCCAATAGCTTAAATCACTTGATCTCTGAACAATCCTATGACTCATGACATATGCATCCCATAATTTATCATGTTTGTGCTATGGAAATGCACCGGAGCAGCATCGCCTCAGCAACATTTACAAGTCACCTTGGCAACAAAGCAGCTTTGCGGCTGCTCTCAGAATGCCCGGCAAAACCTAAACGAGATGGGAGAGAATTAAAGCACTTCTACTTTACTCCTTGGCTTTAATTGCTCATTAATTAGCTAACACGGCTACATCCCTTAAATCGGGTCTTTAAAAAAAAAAAAAACAAAAAAAAACCCCAAAAAAAATCTTTTAAGGAATCGGATATTGTGGCTTCGTTTGCTTCCAGTAAAGTCCATACACGTGCTATACAGCTAGGAAAATGAGCAAGTCCCAGGGCAAGCTAAAAAAAGGAGTTTCCATCCCATCAGATGCCTCTGTAAGCATCACCTGCCTGTGTTATTTAGCCTTTTGTTGTTGTCGTTGTCGCACTGGTAGATTTAGAGGAGCCGAGAGGGCGAGCAGCTGCTAGGGCCCTGATCGGCTCCTGCGCTCCACGCCAGGCACGGCTGCAGCCACGCCGAGGAGGCAGCAGAGGAGCCCTGCGAGCCGGCTCCGTGCCACAATCACAGTTTCGGTTGCGGTTTTCCTCTTCCCCGCCGACACCGGGCAGGTGAAGTGCTCGCAGCGGGGGTCGCGCCTAACAGCTCACTGGTTTTGCTCCTAAAATTCCCCACTCACACACATAAAGGCACGCCACTTTGCTTTTAGCCAGCGCTGGACGAACGCTATGTCAAAGGAGGTGAAACATCTTTTCAGCAGCAAGATCGCTTGCAGGAGGCAGAAAGGAAAACGGAAGAGGTTGCAGACCATCAGCTAGTTCCCGTTTGAGAGCTTTAAAGCCAAATGCACCAACAGCATGGTTAGAAATTGGAGGGAAAGGGAAGGCAAGAGATAGGTAGCCCTGGCTCTCSCTGGTGATAAATGAAGGGGAAGAGCAAGCAGAGTGCATCGCCCCTTTGCCAGTTGCTTGGTGAGAGATGCATCAAGACCGCTGGCGGCTCAAGCCCCACCAGAGCCCAAGCCACTACCCTAGAGGCATTCAAGAAGCGTGAAACTTGGCTTCCTGATTTATCAGCTGCTATCCCGAGGGGCAGGAGGTGAACCACCACGATAAAAAACTTTTACCGAGAACTGAATCTGTACCGGTAAGTACTCGTGGCTGTATGGCCAGGCATATGGAAGAGGGGCTCCCTCAGCAGAAGAGATCTGTGCTTTTAGGAGTTTAGACATTCGGCCAAACTCCGCAATAGCCTGTTAAGTCAGAGCTAATTAGAAGAGGAGAGGAAAGAACTAACATAAGACTGAACATACTTTCCCTGCTTCCAACAGTTATTTAAAAGTCTCGAACACATTTTAGCCAGCAGATTCAAGTGCCGGAGACCTCACTAAATGATGAATTTAAGGATGCACCATATCATCAGCCTTTTGCAAGGATGGGAGGGGGGGCGTTTCAGCAAACAACTATGCTCTAACGCTGTTCCTCCCCGCAGCCCCCCTGAGCAGCATGCCCCACACCCCCCCGAGCAGGCTCTCCCTCCTTCCCCTGCACCCATCCCTGACCCCGCAGACCACCATCCCCGTCTCCCCCCCCGGGACCCATCTCGCCCTGCTGCCAGAGCAAGCTGGCAGCACCCTGCTGCTGCTGCTGCTCTTTACGCTTTCCAGCACACGCAGGGTGGGATTTAATGGAGGATGTCACCACGGTGCCTGCAGCCCTTTGAGGAGCAAGGGGGGCTGCAGGGGGGAGAGCCGGGGCGGCAGCCTGCTGCGCTCTCGGCTTTAGCATGGCGACCGCAACAGCAGCGGTGCCTTCCTCCCCGCAGCTGCCTCGATATAGCTTGGAGAAGGGAAAGCCCGCTCAGCTTCCAGGGGCTCAGCCTCTCCCCACCCTGGTACCTTCTCCACTTCCACAATTAAAACTTTCCCTTGCTATTTTGCCAGGCCGATTTTTGTTGGGGCTGTTATTTCAGTGACAGCAGTACCACAGTAACTTGATTTAGGTGAGTAACCGAGCAAGTACGATTGACCAGCATGCTTTCTGCCAAAAGCATTAAACAAAGACCAGAACAATAATTCAAAGTTATTATATTGCCTGAATGAAATTTTCTACTAGCCTTACTCATGAATCTCCACCTACAGAAGAGCACACTTAACCACCGAGTTACACAGTGCACGCACACACACACACGCACGGACGACTCAGCCTGCAGTGTGTTTCCTCTTGTTTTGCAATACTTTCAGCATCGATTTTTTTTTCTGAGTTGTTAAAAACGAAGTAGCAGCAGGAGGAACTGATCCATTCCTTAATTATATAGGTAAAAGAAAAAATTTGGGAAACCAATGGAAGCCAGATGCTTACCGAGAGTTCCTAAAAAAAAAAAGTGTTTTTTCTTGCATACAGTAAAAAAAACTAATACCTTTTATTTATTTATTTTTAAGTTTGTCTTGCTTTTAGAGCAGGATTGCTAGCACACATTTTCCATAGTTCTCTGGTACCTTGCCACAGCCTAGAGGGAGCAAGCAGCCAGCCCCATGGGGAATTTCACAGCCCCCCACCTGCCCTCGAGGACCTGCGTCAGCCGGGCACACATACCCCCCCGGCCACTGCAGTAAGAAGTCACCCAGGCAAACACTAGTTCCTCATAGTTTGGAGTTTTACAGCCAGCTTTTATGGATAAGCCAGCCTGGCAGATCACGTCCTTTCCTGCTCCCCATCACCCTTCTGTCCTCCATCCTTGCTTTGCCTGGAAGCTGCAATATTGGCACCTCCCAGAGCTACAGCACCTTCAGGAAGCTGAACTCTTTGTTGCCTCTCACTCTTCCCCCACCTCCTTTCTGCATTTAAAACACAGCCTTAGACCTTTGCTTTCACTGGTTGCTGTGGTACCCCATCAATTAAAAGGACTATCTCTTTAACACAGTAACTTCGGTGACAGTTAACTATCTCCTGAAAAGCGAGTACAACCGTAACCAGTAACTTGCAGACCCCAAAACAAGCATGGAGAGCACCAGCCGCAGCAGCTCCGTACCTGCAGAGCCTGAGGTCGGTGACTTTAACCAGCAACGCCGCGAGCACACAAAGATTACGCTGCCCGCGCAGCTTTGCAGCAAGCTGCCGCGGCATAGAGACACGTACGCGCTTTAGAAAGCCATCTAAATTCGCTTACATCTGTCATTGTCATTTTGGTCAGCAATGGCATCTTCCAGAGCGACAGACTTTGGCTTCTTTTCACTGTTTCCTTTCAAGTTTTCCCAGTCTGCCTGGCTGAATCTGCAGACCTCTGAGTCTTTGGTAGCTGTTTGGCCTTCTCTCTCTTTCATCTCCAACTCTGAGAAGCGCATCATTGCACGCTAGAAAGAGAATTGATATGAAAAAAAAAGTCTTGCGATAAAAGCTACTTCATTTACCTTACCTTATATGAAAGCATTTCCAAAGAAAAATCGGCTCAAAACCAAGGTTTGAGATAGATAGCTAGGGTAGGAGTTTAACACACCTGACTTGTAAAACAGTGTTCTAGCATCTATATGCAAATAGCCACACAATTCTTTCATATATAAGTGTATATATATAAAAGATATATATAAACGTATACTGTATATAAAACAAAAACATTCCGTTTTGGAGGTAAAAAGAGACAAAAACAAAAAGAAAAAAAAAAAAACAACACAAAACCGTACAATGAATAAAGACGACCATGGCCCACAAACTTCCCTTTGTGTATTTGGAAATGAAATTTAACTCAAAGGTTTATGTAAGAGTCTAGTAATAAAAATTTGAAGAACTGACCTCACAGTAAGCAGCAGGTAGACATAAAATACTGTCCTCTTGTAATCCTTCCATCTATGTAATTAAAATGGGCACTCAATGGATCATTTAGATAATTTCATCCATTTTTATAAGCACAAACCAATTCTTTTCTTAACAATGCAAAACAATTTGGCTTAACTCATCCCTTCATTAAAAGTAAAATACCTTAAGGATATTCCTATACAGTATCTGTCTGTCATCCCTCAGCATCAACCTCAATACCGCTCCTACTCTTTCCTACGCGTTCGCTTGGCGCAAATGTTGCCTGAAACCCGCTAATACATGGCTGCGATTCCTCTCCATCAAACGGCACGTTTGGCATACTAATCACAACTTCTGGGTACGCTTTGCTAGCTGGCACTACAGGCCAGCTGAGAAATTACAGCCATCGCTAGCGCCAAGGTAACATGCATGCCTGTCCGACTCCCCTCCGTAACTGCACAAACATTTCATACGTACATTAACATTTTTATCAGATCTTGGTAAAGCCCTTTAAAGCTTACTAGCGCGTACATACGTAAAAGCCATACATACTATTCTTTACATCGCCTCGCTCTCATTAACAAACTTACTTTGCTATTTAAAACCGTTTCTGGCGAGTACGCCCTAACAAAAAAGTTCCTGATTTCCCCACCTGCGTTGCTTCTCTCAACTTTAATACTTGACTGCGACTTGCAACAGAGAAATAATGACAAAAAGCGCAGCGGTCGTTGGACCGCGCGGACTCACCTGCAACGCCCGCTGCTCCCGGCTGAGCTGGCTGGAGTCTGCGTACAGTTCGGTCGTCACACACTTGAATCGATCACCTACATAACCGGCAGAGTTTGCGATCCTCTTGGCCAACTTAGACGGCTTGGGTTTCAATATTTTGCCATCGGCAGATTCTGCGTCGTCGGCTCCGTCTTTGGTATAGGTCTGGTTGGCGTCGATGCTCGGCGGTGCGGTCCCCATGCAGAATGGCTTCGCGTCCTCCTGCACCTTGCCAAAAGCCAGAGCCGGAGCATCGCTCTCGTGAGCACTTTCCAAGAAAGCAGGCGAAGGCTGGACCGTCACTCTCTCTTTAGGCTGGCTCACAGATAAATCTTCTTTCCTTAAGCCGAAAACTGATGAACTCTGGGCTTGCTTGAAATTATACGTTTCGTGAAGATCATTATTTCTTCCAAACTCCTCTCTCATTACAATAAAATCTCTGTGCTGCGACGCCTGCTCTACCTTGTGCTTTGTAGGGTCATTAGCCTGATTACTGCTTTCCGTAGCAAAGCTGGCTTTCGTTACGTTTGCTTCGCTTTTAGCCTCTTGCTCGTCTCGCAGAAGATCCGGGAAGAGGTGTTTGTCGCTTTTGGCCGAGTTTTTACCGTGGCCAGAGCTCTGGTGCAATTTCACGCTCTTGTCGCCGGGTACTTCGAAATGCATCTTCCCGCTGCTCTCCAGGAGCTCCGGCAACCGGCCCCGCAGAGCCGGGTCCTCGTAGCGGACCCTCTCGTGAGACCGCGACCTCCTTTCCGCCTTCTCCTCCTTATTGATCTCCAAAGCCGAATGCTGCAGCAGCATGGGGTGCACCATCCCCATCCCCAGCGCGTCCTGGTAGGTCATGAAGTCCCCCCGCCCCGCTGGCAGGCTGTAGGGGAGGCCGGGTTTGGGAGCCAGGTGGCCAGGGTAGAGGCTGCCATTGGGCAGCAAGACGGGGTGCGGATACACGTGTCCTTTCCCGTGGAGGGAGAGAGGGCTGATGGCTATCCCCTCCGGCACCGGGTACGGGAGGTAACTCCTGGGGTATGGCAGAGGCGGGGAGCGAAACGCCTCGTTGGGCGGCAGGAAGATGGGGCTGGAGGCCAGGGCGGTCTCGCTCGCTTTGAAGTTGGCTTCCTGGCTGCAGGATTTGGCCACCTTATTGCTGTGTTTTGCAGGGGTGGCAACAGGCTGCCCRACGTGCTGTATGACCGAGGCGGTGCTGTCCACGGAGCTCCTGGCTGTCTTGGCGCAATCCAYGTTGGCATTGGGAGCCGGCGATGCCGACGCCGGCCGCCCCCCGGCCGACACCGTCCCCGAAACACTGCCAATGACCGCCTCTGTGCCGCCCATCCTGGGGCAGGAGGAGCTCCGCTGCTGCGGGATCACCCAGTCCAGCGCCTTGTTTTTCAGCTGGACACTCTTCCCGCTCTCCTCACCGGGGCTGGGACCAGGAACGATCCAGGAGGAGGGTGCCGTGCTGATAATTTCAGGCCTGTAGATGGGGCAGCCATTCCCAGGAGAAATGGTTTCTTTCTGAATGATGTCGCTGCCGGGCAAGTGCGTTCCCCCTCCTGCCCTGCCGTGCACCAGCACTGTCGGCGTCATTTTCTTACTGTGGTCTGACTTGCCGGCGGTTTCCGCATCAACGACTTTCGCTGACAAGTCCAGTGGTTTGTCGGTGACGTCTTTGGTCGGGGTCTGCTTTTCCAGGAGCGGGGGGGACCTGCCGTCTTTCCGGTCATGGCCAGCTTTCCTCGCATGGGGGGCGGCCGGCAGGGGCGCCTCCCCGGCATCGCTGCCTTTGGGAAGCTTCCCGTTGGAGAGGCGGGAGGGTGGAAATTCGCCGCCGACGTTCACGTAGGGCTTTGGGAGGGTAACAGCGGAGGAGGGAGAGGTGGTGATCCTGGGGAAGTGTTTGTGGAAATCGGCGTAGGCATCCCCAACCTGGGCGGGCAGGGGGAGGCGGGGGGACGGCCGGGGCGAGTGCGGCAGCAGGAGTGCGGGGTCCGCCGGCATGTTGGCGGGGGCCGGCTTGGCGGCAGGGACGCGGGGCTGCTTGCTGCTCTGGATGTGGGGGTAGGCGTGCGCGTCGACAGGGGTGCCAGGGCTGACACCCATCTTCCACGACAAGCTCTTATCCGGACAGTGCACCAAAGGCGGGATCGCTGGTGAAGCCGAAGCAGTCGAGAGCCTCATGGGCGACGCCAGCGACGAAGGGATGTGGGGGGCAACGTAGTGGGAGGGAGGCAGGTATAAAAAACGTTCACCATTCGTACATACGGGCGAGTAAGCCAGGTGCTGCGGTAAGCTGTAGGTGGACTGCTGAGGTAGCAATGCCTTGTACATGTTCAACGAATACTTATTTGGTGAGTCAAGGAAAGGGTATATGGTGGGCGTCGCACCCTCCATATAGGGGTTTACCCAGGGGAGCCTTAGGTAACTAGCACCATTGACACCGAGGGGACTCTGCTTGTCACCCGCAGCTCGGTCCAAACCCAGCGTTTCCCCTGTCGGGACAGAGTTTTTTTGTATTCCAGGTGGTGTTTTGTATATGGCGCTGAAGCCATTCGGGGCTTTTCCAGAGACAGCTGCGTTTTCTACCGCTTCGGGGGGATTAGATTTAAACTGTATCTCTGGATTTCTTTCAGGAGTAAATCCAAGCCCGGCTATCGAACTCGTAGCATCTCGTGATTTTTCCGAGCCGAGTCCGCACAAGCTGGAATAGACAATACTACTGGGGACTCTGAGTCCTTCTCGCATGAGTCCAGACCTGTCCATACTCAGAGCTGCGAGACTGTCAATGCGATGTGCTGCAGTCGCATCCACCTTTACAGAACAAGAAGTATGTTACTTTCACATTTGCTACAATGACCACTGCTCAAGCTACAGACATGTCAGCATTTGGAAGAGAAACAATACCAATGCAAACACACTTGTTAGTTATGAAAACATACAGAGGCTGATCGGGCTGGAGAACGGGAGAACAGGAACCTACGGAGCAATATATATCACCGCAAACGTCAATACAAATCTCTCTGCATCCAAAATTCATCAGCTAGAAACAAAGGCATGAGGACCCATAGCCCAAGCAGCCAGAAGTGGCCCAGAGATGATGCTCGGTGGCATTGCTCCCATGCAGCAACCGGCTCCTCAGCCCCAGCCCTGCCAGAGCAAGAGGATGTGGGCTGGGGCATGGAGAGCGGGAAGGGAAGGATGGAGAGCCTCTCCTCCTCCTCCTCCTCCGCAGCTCTGCTCCAGGGCTCGCCACTGCCACACGATTCACAGGGTGAGGCGTCTGAGGATGCAGCACGAAGAATGGTCCGCCGTTGAATTTCTTTCCCACTCGCCGCTCCCCGTGTACGCTCACAGGAGAAAACCATCAACTTTGCTGAAACGTTGATGTACTTAACGCTTACATGAACTATTCTTGTTACACATGCTGGTATGCTGCATGACATTATTCATAACGGAGCACAAGTAAGAATATGATGTCATACAACAACACACACCACAAAGTCAGCATCAAGAGATTAACGAGATAAATAAACAAAGTCCTATTTCACTGTTTCAAAGAAACAACTCATATGTGCCCAAGCCCAGCTAGAACTGCAACTGAAACGTATTTTAGTAATTTCTCCAAATGGATCATGTAATAACACCTGGAGGTGGGAGACAGGGTGGGGAGGACAGGCACAGATTCAGCTGCAGCATGAAGCTATTAACTTCTTACCACACTGTGATTCAGGTGATTTTCTTCCCTCAACTCCAGTCTGCTTTTTGGTGCATCACCATCGTTAACGGGAATTTTCCTATTAAGAAACAGAAGCTTACTATTTGAAAACATCCTGCGCTTCTCAGATCAGAACAAGATTGTATCACCTCCATATTTTGATTCCCCTAGAGAAGTCCCATATGGTACCGTATTTATCCTCCTCCGTACCAATGCACAGCGACTACTTTAGAAAGCAATGACCATTTGAAAACAACTATAAAGGGTTTTGACAGCAAGAACACACTGAGCACATCTCAGAGCAGCCTCTTCCAACACAAGTGATCTTTGTCAAGGTTTTCTATTCTGCCCCTTGCCCTTTTTTTTTTCCAAGGAGAGAATACACTATTTTAAACATACCCTGTTCATGTACCATCCATAAACGCTGCCGAGGAGAAAATTAAAACACACACGCTAATATCATACGAAYGTCAGCTGTTCCATGCTAAAGAGGGAGCTGCACATCTGTGCCATACCAGTGTTGCAGCACTGGGACTTGTTATCACAGAAAGCACCGATAAAGAATATACCTCAGTGCCAAATTTCAAATCCCAGGGATAAAAATTGCTGACGTGCAGCAAAAGGAAAGTTTAAGCATTACCCAAAAGAACTCCCTTCAATCAACRTGCTTAAAGGCACATCATCACCTTAAAGCAGAAATGCAATTTTAATGTATTCRTTTATTCATTTTTAAAAGATTCACCTTTCCTGCAAGTAACACATCAAAGTATTATGCCTAAATAACTGAGAGGAAAGTGGGGAGAGAGTGCGAAGGCAGAGTGAGAGGTTTGGCCCTTTGCCTCCAGTTTATGTTTGCAAATAGTTTTTCCCTGCAAAGACCAAAACTTTCCCCAGCTTCTGGGAGGCTTTTCACACAACAGTGAGAACATGGGCTCAAAGAAAAGACACAAAAACACTAAAACCACACAAAATTGGCAGAGAACCGCAGGCTTACCCGCAGCTTCTGTCCAGTGTCATTTCACTTCTTAAAAAGCTGGGGTTTAAGGGAAGAGGACACCGGCCAGTGCCCACGTCACCCCACTGAAAATTATTAGAAACTGTAATTTTAATCATTGAATGAATGATATTCAGCAGGAAAAAAGGTGGCKAGGTAGAGAAATTCACTTGTGGGAGACGGAAAGGCCGCTGTTCCTATTTCACAGGACAAGCTGTGGTCCGAAGGCAGGGAACGCCAAGTTGCAGGCAGGAGCCCCTCTGCCATATAGAGTCACCGCAAGAACACGTGCACTATTTGGTTTAATTCCCCTTCACAAATACGAAATAATAAATTAATTGTAAAAGTGCGTTTGAAGGCTGCTTTGGGGAGTAATCTCTTTAAAGGGCGTCCCCGCTTCACTGACCCAGGTTGCCTGTTAAATAGTAAATCAGCAGCTGCTCTACTGCTCCCAGGCACGTCTTGTTTCTCCCCCCCCAATCCCCCTCCAAGCTGGGCTGATCTCGATGCAAGGCGGCAGCTATCTACTCCAGCATTAGGGAAGCGAGCGAACTCTGAGACCTCACGCTGCAGAATTACAGTGTGGTTTAACTTGCCAGAAGCTTAAATATTTACCTGTCTTCATTAATTCCACACATGCGGACCCTTTCATTGCTCATCCAGCTATGAACGTTGCCATACAGGGGAGTTGCAGAAAGCATGACGTCTTCTTAAAAATCGCTGCTTTTCCTCACGGTTTTATATTCTATTAAAAAAAAAAAAAAGAAAAGAAAAGAAAAAAAAGTTGAGCAGATTTGTCTAGGAGGAAGTGCAAACATCACGGCGGAGCAGCCAGCCTCCCTCCGGGTAATTAATAATGAATGCAGGATTGGTGCGGGGAGTGAGCTGCCTACGTTAACCGCTAAGGGAGATACCCTGCAATAAAGGAGCAAATTGAGGGCATTTATAGGTCAGAGGAGATGGATCTTTTCCCCAGCACACATCCAGAAAATTAAGAATCATTCCAGGCTATCGACAAATAAAAGTTTCTCCACTGCATTTCATTTGAAGAAGAAATGACTCAGCCRGCCAAGTATACACCAGTCCCCAAACCTTCATCTCACATAGGCTGAACCATGGAGGGAGACCCCACGGGCTGGGGGAACATGCAAAACTACCCACAGGCGCTCACAAAAGCCCTGCATTAGGAACGCACAGGAGCAGTAGTGCATTGCAAGAACAGCCACATACCGTGTGTATTAGCTACGCTGATTGCTGATAAAGCTTTCACGCGAGGACTTAAAACTGAAGAGACGCTGCTACAGAAGGGATCTAAATAAAAACCTCCCCTTTAGCGGCTGCACATGACTAACTTGGAGAAAGGGGTTAAAAATAGTAAGTGGGTTGGCGAGCTCCCCACCCCTTGATTTGATTAAGCACCGAGCCCTGGTGGCTTCTGCATTGGAGCTGCTGCTGCTGCTGCTGCTGCTGCTGCTGCTGCTGCTGCTGCAAGTGCTTTCAGTAATTCAATGATGCCTGCTCACTCCAGGGAAATAAATCATTAGCAGGCTCGCTGGAGAAGTATTAGCAGTCCAAGAGGATCGGCGCTGTGTGCAGCCGGAGAGGCAGGTGAAAGGTAACTGCATTTTCGCGTCCAGCGGTGGAGAGGGAAAGGCTTTTCCTCCCCTCTACCTCACCTAACACCACCTCCGCTCGCATTAAATTCTAGTTTGCTGCATGAGCAAAGTGTCAGGACAAGCTGCGTTTTATTAACAGGATTATCGCGGCGCATGATTTATTCCAGTGCAAGATTTTAATTGCTCTTCGGAGGTTGAGTCGTTTCTTTTGACTGAGCTTCAGCCTGCATCCTGCTGCTAAATGCTGGGTTAATAAGTAGGGGGAGCCTTTAATGCACAGGATATCCCTCAGCTCTTCCTCTCTCACAAAAATAGAAGCCTTTAAGCGGGAGGCATGATACTCCTTTTACACACACACACAAGCCAGTAACGGGCGATTGACCACTGGGAGTTTAATGCCTAACATCTCCCAAAGCATCCCGTGCTTCCCCAGCAAACTCATTTCCTTTGTCAGGCTACAAAATATGCAAATGATCACTACAGCATTTAATGGGGAAGAAGCCCAGATTGGGCCTTTAACACAATACTTCACACACGTTCAGAGAGGTTTAAGAACTGAAACGGCAGGAAAGCCTTGTTCCCCAACACTTTTTTCTCCCCTCAGAGAGGCCTTTTGTGCAAAACTCCACGTCTGGAACAAATGTATATTAATGAAACGGCGTGTTGACCCTCCTCTCTCCAGAACGGTTAGCTTTCCCTAATGAAGTCTGCAAAAATCGCTGCAAGGAAACAAAAATCCGCGGAGATTAGATACCACGCTATCATTCAAAAGGAGTTATTTCACTGGAAAGACGGTTTCTGGACAGATTTACTGGTTTCCAGATGCGCCGCTCGTAATGTTTTCAATAGAGGCAGCAGCAGCACGGAGAGAGTGATTTAAGGTTTTACATAAGGTTAGTAGCCGCCCCGTGCGCTGCCTCACCCGTGAGGGACGGACGCCGGCTCGGAGGAGACGGGCCTCGCCAGTGCACAGCCCCGCTCCCCGCGCCCCACTTTCCTTCGGGGGCGTGTGAGGCCAACCCACGCCGCTCCTCGGAGGGGCCGCCTGCGCCCGCCTGGTTTCCTCGGTGGAAGTGTATCATTAAGATAAGGCGCGGTGCCTGAATTAGAGCCCGTTGATCCCCTGACATGTGCAGATAACAAAACGCCAAAGTTGCACGGGGGGCCAAGAGCTTCCCCAGCCGCAGCGGGTCATATGGAGGCCCCACGTCCCACCGCCGCTGGAGCAGGGCAAAGCCCGCCAGGGCGCAGGACGCGGGGAGGCAGTGGGATGTCCCAGCGCCCACCCGGGGTGGGTCAGAGCCCGCGCCCCGACAGCTGCCAGCTGCCAGCCCCTTTTTTCCCCAAAAGCCGCCCCTTGGCGCTCACCGCCCCGGGTGTGCGCGTGTGTGCAGTTATAATCGCCGCCCTGATGAACTTCTTGTGAACTGTTTAAAAGTGGAGGTCTGCTGAACGAGCAGCGGCGCCACTGCCAGCCATAATTTCATTGCAACAAGCAGCAGACTTTTAACTCTTCGCACGCCCCTTCCTTCCCTCCTCCTCCTCCTSTCTCTCCCCGCAAGCGGCCGCCCGTCGGGGCCGGCGGCTCGCAGGGGACTCCGGCGGCTCGGCCAAACGCCGGCAGCTCTGCCAGCCCTCAGCGCTGCGGGGATGGGGGACGGGGGGGGACGACCAGGGGTATGGGGGGCACCGCTCCTATTTATACCCAGCTTCCGCGGGGTTGGGCGCAGCCGGCCCCGTTATGCAACCCCGACGGCGGGCTCAGCGCCCCAGCGCACGGAGGAAACCGAGGACACATCTGCCTCTCCCGCCCTCCCTCCTCCTCCTCCTCCTCCTCCTCCCCGCCCGTCACCCGCCGGGCCACCGCGGCTCCCC